>JASKMD010000001.1:2972931-3106931 GCA_030144725.1 Haematococcus lacustris | reverse complement strand
ATCAAGGCTGCAAAGTGCGAGCAGCTTACTCCGCGTGTTCCACAAGTGTACCGCAAGTCGCGAGTGTGCTAGTTGCATGTAAGGCTTGCACGTCGAAACCTGCAAGTCGCGAGTTAGCCGAAAAAGCTCGCATACGCAACTATTGCAACCTCAACGCAACAAATGCAACAAAGCGCGGTAGCTTAGCGGACTATTGCCAGACTGGCATGTATACTTATAATTGCCAGGCTGGCATGTTGACTAGAAGCTTCGGGCTTTGGGCAGGCCGCGCTCATTGCGAATGGACAAATAGAGCGCTTTGTCGTTGCTGCTAAGCCACTTCGTCGTCAAAAACTTCAGATATTTGACCTAACGTTGACTGCCCTTTTGTATAATTGACGGGCCGCGGGGAGCACTTTTGTATAATTGACGGGCCGCGGGGAGCACTTTTGTATAATTGACGGGCCGCGGACCTCAGATATACCAGATAATCGCCTCTACCTCGCACATTACGCGAATCTAATGGACTCGTCCTCGTCTCCGCGGCCATATACACCTCGGCTGCGCCTCGGTGTATATGACCACCTCGCCTCGGACTCGTCCATTAATTTCGCATAATGTACTCGGCCCGCCGATTATCCATTACATATACCGAGTAAATGCCGGATGACAGCAAATGTGTGTCAAAGCAGTAAGCATCATAAGTACCCCAGCATAGTGTGAAGCATCATCAGCCAGAGCAGCTCAAGCGGTAATGCTATCTTGTAGCCTGTATCACCATGCCACCTGGCATGGAAGAATGTGCTGGCCAGTGTGCTCCACAATGCTCCACAATGCTCCACAGGATGTATGGCGTATCAGGTGCTGCCATGGCCAACCGATATCTCAAGTACACCAGGACATCAGGAGATGTTGTCACTCAAGCCACATGGGTTACATGTGATCATGAGACCAGCAAGCAGTAGTCTAGTACCAACATGGCAATGAGGTGACCATTCCCGCCAGGTGACCTTATCCAATGGCCGTGACCATCATGTGGGGTGCTGCCTTGGGTGGTGAAGGAAGTGATGGCGTGGCAGGCAATGTGTGCTTGACCAGGTCCAGGCATGACGTGTGACATGGGTGTACATGTAGGTTATGCTATGACATGGCGTAGTGTACAGGCTGTGTAGTATGTAGTGGAATCACAGGTAGGGATGGGTATGTTTCTTGGCAGTGATGCAGTAACTTGGCATGACCCAGTAGGAGAGGGGCTGAGTCTGGGCAACAGCTTGGCAGGATTGGTAGTGCTAATGACCATTTGCGTTGTTGGTGATGACAGAACTGTGGCAGTCCCTAACAGTACCACTGGTTTAGGTAATTGTAAATTATAACAAACTATTATCCTCAACTGTTGGAGACCTAGAACAGACACTGACTTGCGTGAATACTGAACCCCATCACGGTCTACATGCAGGGAGAGGATAAGCAGCGGAGCAGGCATCGCTGTACTCTGCAATGCAATGCAACGCTCATGCCCATAACAGGCTTATGCCTCCTCTTTGCCAGCCTGCACCTCCTCTTGGCCTTTCGTCCCAGTGTTGGGTCAAACCTGGAAAATACCCCGTGACCAGCTCCCTGATTGCCGGCCAGTCCCCTTCTGTCGAGCGCAGCTCAGTCCCAGGTCATCGGTGACCTCCACGCCCTACAAGTCTGATAGGCGGCAGCAGCAGCACTGATGCTGACCTGAGGCTGAGGGGTGCGAGGCCAGGGCCAGGACAGGGCAGGGGAGCAGTCACAACGGCACAAGAGCTCCCTGAATGCAATCAGTAAGCGACAGCAGGTCTGGGGTGCTCCTGCAGCATTACCATGGTCTCCTGCAAGCTGAGACCTACCCTGGCTGCTCCGGCAACTGTGACAGTGCCCGCTGCCCACCCTGGCTGCCACACTCACTCGTCAAAGACAGGGGCTGACTCACCACTATGCCGACGGCACCATGCTTGGCAGACACATGGGTGGCCCAAAGGCGGTTAGTGGCCCTGTCACAGGGGTCAGGCAATAGTGCAGGTGGTAGGCGCCTATGCCATGTGTTTCGGTTCACAAGTCCACACTGGCAAACACCACCTCTAGAGAGGGTCCTGTGCTGGCATGCAGTCCTATGCCGCAATGTATTGCTGAGCCAGTGCCAGGCTGTCATCCCCTCATTCAGGCTGGCTGATGAGGGTGTGCTCCTACCAACTTCTGCTGTTGAAGCATAGGCGGCTGCAGTTGCCACCCCTTAGGCACAGCCCATGCGCATGAGCGAGCTTTATGATCTGGCCTCGTTGTTTTCCACCATTTCGTCCCACGAGAGATGCATACAAGGCAGAGGCAACCAGTGTCAATGGAGATGAAGAGCCCAGGGCCACTTGCCTGCTTTGCCCACGTGCCTGCCTCGCCCAACAGCTCACTGCCGGGTCAGCACACGCAAGGCGTACCCGCACATTTCTCACAACGACAAACCCCTGTCGCAATGCTGTGCTAGGTTCAAAATGCGGATGTCACTCTGACGAAGAGGGACCTCCCCGCGGCAGCACGCCAGTGACGGTCCGCTAACGCAGCGGAAAGGCCATGGCGATCCTTGCTCACGGCCAACGTAGCGCAGCCCAGCCAGCCCGCCTCATCGGCTCTCAGTTGCACGTGCCCCGCCACGCACCCCAGCGCGTTACAACAGGGCGTAGCAGCCAAGCGAGTCGCCCTGCAGGCGTGCCAGCCCGGTGTTTCACGGGAGGTGGTGATGATGCTGATGCATCGGCCGCGAACACGGGATCAGGCACGCTGCAGCTCTTGCTGCCCACTGGCTGGGAGCTCCAAATGGATGAGGTGGAATCCAAGTGAGTTCCTACTGTGACCTCACTGCCGGAAGACTGGCCCCGCGAGGGGCAAAAGCAGCGAGATGAACGGCAGCATGGTCCACGTTCAGCATTTAGGCTATCTGCGCAACAGGGTCAGTGGCGGGGTCTGGGAGGGAGGGCATGCGCAAGGGCAGCAGCTGCCTCTTGTTTTGAGTCGAGCGGCTCAACACACTGCCCTATAGCCACAACAACGCCACAGCTATGAACACAGTTGATTGAGGACACAAGGTGGCCGGGGAGGGGCAGCTGCACAGGCAACAGCTACTGTGAGACCAGGTGGCAGTAGCAAGAGCAGCAGCAGCAGGAGCAGCAGCAGCAGCAGCAGTATGGACTTCATGCTAACCCAGCCAGGTGCAGTGATCAAAACTGTCGGGTGATTCAGGTGTCTAGGAGCACACAGCTACAGCAGAGCTAAAGATTGCAGCAGTGCAGGAGAAGGGTCCGACCACAAAGACAGTAGTGAGCTTGACACGGTGCTGGAAGTGGGGTAGGAACTGCAAAAGCTAAGGGTGAAGATGCATAGTGCGGTAACAGTTTTGAATGCAGCCTTGTTTCCAAGGTCGGTCAGTGTGAGGTTGGAAGCAGCCCCGAACAGGAAGCGGCATCCGGTAGTAACTCTTGTAGTGCTCGTGTTCGCGTGCTTAATGTGCCCGGCTGGTGCTGCGCAGGTACACGCATATGGACGAGCGACTGGACGTCTTAGAGCGGCAGCTATTGGAGATGACGCGCGAGCTGCGTGCCGGCAGCGCCTCCCTCACGGGTGGCGTGACTACCATCAGCACAGGGGGCGCAGTCGGCGTCGGGGCGACAACCGGCATTGCGCCCCCGCCGCCGATCACGGCAGACCTCGCACCCCCAGCACCGGCAGGAACCAGCGGCAGCGGAGCGGGCTCACACGGAGTCACACCCGGGCCGCTGGCGCCCAGCCCGCACACCGGCGACCCGAGCCAGCTCAAGCACAGCGGGGTCACGGTCCGAGGCACCATGGCCAGTACAGGCGCAGTCACACATGTGACGCCCCAGGCCCCCAGTGTGGCCATGCCTGGATCCACCTCCAGCATCAGCAAAGCCAACGTGATGCAGGAGGGGTTGGCAGCAGCAGCGGTAGCTCGGGCCAAGGCAGAGGAGGCAGAGGAGGCAGAGGAGCGGGCAAAGCAAGAAGAAGAGCAGCGGGTGGGCAACCCACTGGCGCAGCTGGCTGCTGCAGCAAAGAAAGCTGTAGGTAGGTGGGAGGAAGGGAAGGGCATTCTTAGTCCCTGGCGACCGCCTACCCCCGATGCTTGGCAAGAGGTGGAGTGGGCAAGGCAGGACAGGCCAGGACAAGGCAGGGCCCTCATGCTTAGCTCTCCTCGCTGTCAACATGTTGTGGCCGTGTTGTATGTCGGCCTGGGAGGCTAGGGCCGCAGCCCCACAGTGCAGGCAAAGCTTGCTGGCACTGGGTGGGCTCAGTAAGCACGGGCAGGGCATGTGTGTGTTGCTGGGTGCTGTGAATGAGAGGTAGGGGTGAGGGGTGGGTGGTGGGTGGTAGAGGGAAGTGGGTAGGGGGTAGGGGGATGAGCTTAGTGGAGCAAGGGGGTGGGAATCTGCTGTAGCAGGGTACGTGGATGGGGTGGAAAAGGATGAAGGGCAAAAGTCAGCAGTGTGGAAAGGTCGCCTGTCACTGCCATGCAACCCAGTCAGAAGTGCATGGTACAAGCTGGGTGTGAGCAGCGAACCTATAACCAACGAGGTGGCAGCTGGGTGTGAGACGTGAGAGGGGTGGGTGTCTAGGATGAAGGGGGAAAGGAGGGATCGAGAAGGGTGGGTGTGAGGTGAAGCAGGTTTCAAAGTGAGGTGAGAGTGATGGGCACCATGAACGCGCAATGTTGGACAGGGCTACAGCTCCAGCCGTATGGCGGGAATCGTCGTGCAATGGGTTAGCAAGCCTCCGTGCCTTGTGCCGTCTGCAGATAGTGCGGCTGCAGGCATCGGCTCGGTAGCTAAGCAAGCAACAAGTTCAGACGACGCCGGTGATGAGAAGACGGAGACGACAGCACCAGCACCAGCCCCCGCACCCGCCGCCGAGGTGTCGGACCCGGAGCTCTTGCACCAGGCAGCGAAGGACGCGGCGGTGTCCGCGGCTCAGGTGACGGCTGTTGCGACCCTGTGCACCACACTAACACGCTCTGACTGCAGCGCTTCAGCGCACCGCGCACATGGTGCTGGAGTGTATGTGGTGCATGTCGCTCAGCTGTCTGCCGTCGCCCTGGAAGGTTGAGTAGTTGCTGCGCACCACTGAGTGGGGTACGAGTCTTGTGGCGCAGGCGAGGCTCGTGGCGCGCGCGGCTGCTGCTCTCAACGCGAACATCGCAGTCGCAGCGGATGGCAGCGAGAAACCCATCGAGCCGGAGGCCGCCACCTCACCGCTTGCAGCACCAAATGCAGTGATCAACGGCGTGGCTAGCGTCGGCGTGAAGGCGAGCGCACCTTTGGGCATGACTACCTCGGCAGGCAACAGGTGCGAGGTCGGATTACGATACTGCTAGGCGTAGGCTACTCCCGCTGCCTTCACCGGACTGTCGGTACAACTCCTGCTTCTGCTGCTGCACTCTTCGCTTGCACACCACACCACAGCCCAGCTGCTCTCTTCTTCCCGGTCATGGGCCACAACCCCCTTCCCTTCATGAACAGCTCAACACTGGAGGGAAACGACCGAGTAGCAGCAAACGCACGCGCAGGGATAACCATCTTGCCAGCACCACACGCAGCTGCTGCAGGGCTCATCCTGTCCTCATCTGGTGCTCCTTTGACCACACACGAGGGATGTGGACACGCATGTTTACGAGTGATATGGATGCAGGGCTGGGCTGCAGTAGCTGGTGTGGCAGACATACCTGCTTGGCAAAAGAGCTGTGAAGACCCTTCCTTCATGCCACACTGTCTCACCCCTACAACCATAAAAAACACACACATCTCACCAACTGCAAAACAACTAGAATATTACAATATTGCTAGGCTTGAGCTAACACCGCTGCCTCGACTGGACTGCTGGTGCTGCTGCACGCTTCGCTTGCACACCACACCACAGCCCAGCTGCTCTGTACTTCCAGGTTTATGGGCCACAATCCCCTCCCCTTTATGAACAGCTCAACAACGGAGGGAAACGACTGAGTAGCAGCAAACGCACGCGCAGGGATAACCATCTTGCCCGCCCCACACGCAGCTGCTGCAGGGCTCATCCTGTCCTCATCTGGTGCTCCTTCGACCCCACACGCCGTTTGCAAGGGACCTGCTTCGGCAAAGAGCTGTGATGACCCTTCGTCCATGCCACACTGTCTCACCTTTTGAACCATACAAACCACACACATCTCACCAACTGCAAAACAACTGGGATGTTAGTGCTGCATGGCATAGCGTGAGCCCTTGGTTTGTCCAGGTTTGAGGGTCGGCCCAAGCCATTGGGGGCCAAGGGCAAGGAGGGGGAGGGCGGGAGCCAGGCAGGCGGGATGCCATTGCTGGACCGCGACAGCGTCTACAACTTCAACCGACTGCAGAGCGCCATCACAGAGCTGGCCAACTCAGGTACAGCAGCCAGGCCCTGTCCTCATGCCTAACCTCAGTGTGACACTGTGAGTGAGCTGATCAAGGGGCTGGTGCGGTGCAAAGTGCTAGGCAAGGAGGTATGGCGTCCGTGTCCCCTTGCGCTTTGCGGCAGTCATGGCAGTTGTGGTGCAAGCAGCAGCACATGCCACTCAGTGCTCCTCTCAGGCAGCACTCACCCAACCCAGCAGCACCACATGCACCAGCAGCAGCACTCAGATACTCAGCCAGGCAAAGCCTGCATGAGCTGCACAGCTACAGAGGTCAAAGTGCTGATGCGAGTTGGCCCAGCCTGGCGCCCTGCCACCAACAGCCGCAGCAGCTCTGCCAGCGCCCGTGTCTTGGTCCTAAATCGTAGTGTTGGAGATGCACTATCATGTGACCATGTGTCTGCCTCAATGGCAGTGGAGGGCTGTAGGCCGCACTCGCCACCTCTGATGCAAGGCACCCCCTGCCACCATGGTGGGCCATGTCATTTTAAGTACGAATGTGCTGCTGGTGCTGGCCCTGGTTCTGGTTCTGGTGCTGGTGTGGAGTCACAACCAGCTGACTGATGAAGGGCATCCCCATGGTTGTCCATGGCGTTGCAAGTACGCATGTTGTGCTGGTGCTGGTGCTGGTGCTGGTGTCATTGCTGGTGACAGTGCTGGTGCTGGTGTATTAGTTACAACCAAAGCTGCCGGTGCTGGTGCTGGTGTTGGTGCTGGCGTCTCTGCTGTTTGCGGCATGTGAGTCGCATCCGAGCTGACTGCCAAGCTGTACTGCCCTCCTACACAGGCTACATGGAGTCTGTGAAGCAGCTGCGGGAGACGCTGTTGATCCAAGAGTGGGACATGAGCAACAGGCACCTGGCCAAGAGGAGGTAGGAGGCGGTGACAAGCGGCAGCAGCGGCAGCGGCAGCAGCAGCGGCAGCGGCAGCGGCAGCGGCAGCGGCAGCGGCAGCAGCAGCAGCAACAGCGGCGGCAGTGGTGGTGCAGTGGCAATGGTGGCGTTGGCAGTTGCACTGGCTGCTACACTGGGATGAATGCAATGTCCATGCCGTATTGCCTGTCGGTAAACATGCAGCCAGGATAGTGCAACAGCCAAAAGCAGCGGCAGTGTGACCGTGCAGCAGCAGCCAGCAAGTTGCATCAGCGGCTGGTTTGTGCAGCAGCTGTGAAAAGGCTTGTCAATGAGGGCAAAGCCTGCCTGCCTGCCTGCCTGCCCACCTTCCCTCCTGCTGCCTGCCTGCCTGCCTGACAATCTGCTTCCAACTGCAGCCTGACTGCTCTCCTGCTGCCGACTGCAGGGCCATAGCCATGTTTGAGCGCTACGTGGCTGAGCGAGACTTGGTCAGAGAGGTGAGGTAGGGGGGAGCGAGGAGCGACGATGATGTGATGGTGAGGCCTGTAAGGGCAAGCAGGGGGACGTGAGGATTAGGAGTGAGGATGCAAAGGTGTAGTAAGGGGTGAGGGCAGGTCACACTACACTGCTAAGGTTACTGCCTCCTTGGCAGCCTTTCATGAAACTCAGTTGGCATTGGAGTGGTGTTGATGATAAACCACGATCACTACATCACGCCACCTCACCATCAGCCCACCTGAGCTGCTACCCCTAAACGTGCCATCAGGCCTACCCTTACCCCTTACCATCGGCTCATCCAGCCATCACCCCTGTTGTTCCCACACCCTCCTTCTCACACTCTCTCTCAGCATCACACCACCCATGGGCGCAGGTGGGCGGCTTTGCTGTGTTGAGTGCTCTGTACGAGGAGCCTGAGGCGCTTGAGGAGCTGCTGCCCAATGACCGCATGCGCATGCTGTGCCGCTCCATGACAGAGGTACGTGATGTCAGGGGCAAGGGTCAGGGGCAAGTGGCGAGATGGAGGGACAGGGCAGAGGGGCAGAGGCAGCAAGCAGCTAGTGTAGTGCTCAGGGGTCTTACCCAGAGTAGGAGGTCGGTTCAGGTGATGTACCAGGAGTACCAGTGGGTACCAGGAGTGGCAGGCCAGAGTAGGAGGTGTGCGGCGAGCATGAGGGCGGGGTCAGGGTCAGGGTCGGAGTGAGTAAGTAGTTGATAGGAGGGGCAGGGGCAGGGCAGGGCAGGGGCAGGGGCAGGGGCAGGGGCAGGGGCAGGGGCAGGGGCAGGGGCAGGGGCAGGGGCAGGGGCAGGGGCAGGGGCAGGGGCAGGGGCAGGGGCAGGGGCAGGGGCAGGGGCAGGGGCAGGGGCAGGGGCAGGGGCAGGGGCAGGGGCAGGGGCAGGGGCAGGGGCAGGGGCAGGGGCAGGGGCAGGGGCAGAGGCAGGGGCGCAGTAAGTAGTCGATAGGAGGGGAGGGGCAGGCGCAGGCGCAGCCAGGCGTGTCCACAGGGTGGTTTCCCCAGTGGCAGGCTAAGCAAACATTAGCCGGATAGTGTCAGTAAAAGCCATGGGTGCAGAGGTGATATCTGGGGGTGAGCAGGTGAACTGCTCTGACATATTGCTGGGATTCGTACTTACAAGTATGCATGGCGCATGCATATTGAGGGTCAGCTGTAGGGTCTCAAGGGCCCCAGTTATTCCCTGCCTCCTCCCTACCCACCCCTCCTCCTGCCTCCTGCCTCCTTCCCAACCACCCAAGCCAGCTCCTCACCAGCTTCCACAATGTATACTGGGTCTCAGTCAGTTCTCTGCTGTCGTCTGCAACTTCCAGGAGTGCCTGAATGAGCGGCGCATGCAGCTGTACAACAGCTGCAACGCCACTGCCAAGGAGATGGCCACCCTCACCAGCAGCGGCATGGCTGGGCGGGTGATGCAGCCGCTTAAGCAGGGAGTCATCGGCTTTGCACTACGAGGCTGGGGCGTGCTCAAGAGCACCTTCCTGCCCTGGGCAAAGTTCCTGCCATGAGGAGCCCAGCTACAGGCAGTTGGGCAGTTGGGCAGGGATGGGCAGGCACAGATGCATGGCAGGCATGAAGAGAGGCAAGATTAATGGTATGGAAATGGCATTAAACCTATCAATGCAAAGTCATGGAGATATTGCAGTCACCATTCGTTTGATGTGGGCTTCAGTAGGTAACATGGCAGTACATCGTGGCTAGAGACAGGATGAAGGTCGCCAACTTAGGATACGGGTGTCAGGACACATCACATTTTTGATGTGTGACGGTTGGGGTGTTGAGAGTGAGATGTACTGGGCATGCAGCATGCATTATGTGCAGTTGACACCCAGGTTGTGAGCACATGCAATGCAGGCACTGGTGCAGCCTGGTGATTGGCGTAGGCATGGACATGGACAGGGCAGGAAGTGTTGATCAACATACTTTTGCACAGAGCGGGTATATATGAAGGAAGCAGCAGTTTTGTTTAACAACCATTGTAAGATGAAGTAGTCTCATGAGGCCATTGTGTAAGGACTGATTAAACCATGCCTATGGAAGATGAGCAGGCTAGCTTACAGACTGATGCAATCCATGCGGATTCTGGCTCTGTATGCCACAGAGCTCTGCAACCCATGGGGAGGTTGGCCTGTGTGCCACACTGCCAACCAATGGTTCAGTAAACGCTTGCTGGCTGGGAGCGGTGTGTGTGAGATAAATGAACTGTATGCAGCGTCTGAGATAGCGTTTACACACTCATTGTTCAAAACACAGCTATGAGCTACATGACTCCAGCCACAGTTACAAGCTGCATGGCAAGCGTGAATCTGTAGTCTGCCGTCACAACCTAAACCAGCATAGTCAAACCAAGCCACAAGGGTGTTGGAGAGTGTACACCAGATCACGGAGGGCCTGAACAAAGTAAAGGTGACCTTACTTGGGGTGGCCACCTTCCCAGGTACGGTCAATGTGTGCAGGTAGTAGACCTATGGGGTCGTGAAGCATGTCCACTGACTGCCATCTACTTGCGGATCTAACTTGCTGTGTGGTCATGCAGTCATCACTGACACCAGGACAGGGTGCCAGGAGCAGCAGGTCTGCAGCATCCTGCTCTGCTCAAAGCCCAAGCTGTTCTACAGAAGCCAACTCCAGTGAGGTGACGCTGCAGCCCTGGCAGCAGCGCATCGCAACCCAAGGTTGCTGCCTGTGGCAACTTGCAGCTACTTTGCTTTCACGCAAGCCAACTCATGTGAGGGGTTACTGCAGCCTGGACAGCCTGGCTTCAGTGCCAGGGCGGCATCACAACGTGAGGTTGCTGGGCTTGCCGCCCGCCTGCAGCACCCGCTCTGTCGGCTGGTTCCACTCAGGCAGGCCCACTACAGTGTCTATGTGGTCCATACGGTCAGGGTCATGAGCACCCAGCAGGTCGTCATCTTCCAGGTCGAAGTCTGCCTCCCCTGCCGCAATCAGGGCTTTGGCCCGAGCCACTTCGGCTGTCCAGTCAAACCTGCCACAGCACAGGGTGGTGGTGGCAGGAGCGGTGGTGGCGGTGGTGATGGTGGTGGTAGGGACTGTGTATGACGCCATGACATCACATCATTGGGCTCACAAGGATCACAAGCAAAGCATACATCCATAAAACCAGTGTGGGGATGGAGGGGCAGTGGGAGGAGTGGGGTGGGGGGGCGGGGGTGGGGAGGGTGGGGGTGGTGGCTCAGTGGGGGGTGAGAGTGGGGGTGGGAGTGAGACGTGGGTGAGGTTGGGACGTGGTGTTGGTAGCAGTGTGGGGGTCGTGGAGGTAGGACTGTGCAATCATTCCAACACATCACTGGGCTGGCAAGCAACCCGACCAAAGCACCAGTGGGGGGTGAGAGAGGGGGTGGGTGATACAGGACGGTGTTGGTGGGCTGGCAAGCAACACAACTATGACACGCAGCCACAGCCGTGCTTTGGAGGAGCCGCACTTGCAGGCTGACATGTTGGCTGGTTGGGCCGGTTGGGCTGGCTGGTTGGGCTGGCACAGCTTTGATGACACAGGCCATCGTGCCTTTTGGGTGGTGGTGATGGTCTACATTTACTATACTTTTGCCTACGTTGTCCCACAGCCACAAAGTGTGATAACTATGCAGCCATATCCAGTGTCACACAGTCACACAGTCACCATCACAGGCACACAACCACAGCCACAGCCAGCTGCTCACTTGAAGACGACGTAGGACAGGTACATGGATTGCAGCGAGGCTGTGCAAGCCAAGCCAGTCCACAGGCCCATGGCCCCTGCATGTCAGGCATACACACTGCGATGTGACCACCAGCACCACAAGAAGCGGCATCGCTGTGTAGAACAGTAGTAGCCTCCCACACACTTGCAGCACAAGGCCTCCACACACTTGCAGCACAAGACCACCAGCACCCCAAGAACCCACCAGGAGCGGCATTGCTGTGTAGAGCAGTAGCCGCTTCACCCACACACTTGCAGTACAAGGCCGACTAAGCAGCCCTTACCAGGCTGGCGACTTGGCGGTGTGAACCAACACCAGCCTTACTAAGCAAACCGGCGCTATGCTGAAGGCACCTGCCTGCACTGGTGTGTCCGGCAGCCAGCATGCTGCCCATGTGCATGCAGCCCCCACATGAGGAACTTGGCTGAGCTGTCAGGCATGCTAGTGATGTAGACGCACTGAAGCACTACCTGAGGCAACTGCAGCCCTAGGCCCTGCTACAGCAAGCAGTGACATTGCTGGACACAGCGGTAGCAAGCCTGGCTGCTACTAGGTGCTGGTAGCCGGGCAGACTAGATTTTCCCCTTCACTCGAGGAGGAGTTGGTTGCATGGAAGGTTAAGTCACTGCTGCTGCTGCTGCTGCTGCTACTAGGTGCTGGTAGCCGGGCAGATGAGATGTGTTGCCCTTCTTACCCATGCCCATGCGGAACGCCAGGAAGCAGGAGAACGGCAGGCCCAGGCCCCAATACATGACCAGGTTGATTGTGGCGCCGATCTGTAGAGACAGTTGAAACAGTAGAGCCAGTCACCAGCACAGCCAGCTGTGGTGCAAAGCTGGACCGCAGCAAGGGCCGGGGCAATGTGTGAACGGGGTACAAGCACAGCCAGCTGGGCATGCATGCAGGCAATCAATCAGCCAGCCGTGTTCCACGCCGTGCCGGAGCTATTATGCCATGAAGGCGCTACAATCATGAAGATGGCAGGAGGTGGTCAGCAACCAGGCAGTGGTGCTGGTGGCACCATTGCATTCATCCTGTGCTCTACTGCTATTTTCATGTGCTTTCCGATTCAGAACCACCCCCTTGCCCTGTCCTGGACTTGCTGCATTTGCTGCTGCTCCGCCTCCAAAAGCTGGGTCTGTCTCACCCCGCCCCACCCCGCCCCGGTCCAGCCTGGCCTGGCCTGCCCTCCCCACCCAACTCCTGGCAGGTGCTGCTGGGACCGCCTGACCTGGCAGTCCATTTCACACCTTTTGCCGGCCACAGCCCCTGAGGACCCCCGCCAGCACTGTGTTGGCTCCCTCCCCTGCAGGGCAGATGGTGACAGGTACAGTTGGCACGCTGCCGCAACACTTCTTGCTGACATGGCAGAGCGCAGGGCAAGGCTGGCAGCTCACGACTTGCTTAGCTCCGCCCTAGGCTAGCTTCCCTGCCCCAGGCTGCTGTGCATGCAAGTGACCCCAGCTCTTGTTCTGGAGCAGCTTGGTCTCACACACCGATGAGTGACATTGCCAAGGTAGGCACGGCAAAGGAGGTCAGCGTGATGACCTCCTGGTCCTCACTGAACATTGCACCCAGCTGCGGCCAACACGTAAGCAGTGCAGCAGCAGGTTCACAGTCTCAGTGGCCCCGCGTGAACAGCAGCTGCCCGCGCATTGCAACACAGGCTGTAAAGGCGCAAGATCAAGGAAAGGGGTGCACCAGGTGCGACGCGGGTGGGCCACACTTGTGGGTTGTAGGGGCATCGGCCAGGGGGTTGTTTGGATAGCAGCATGCAGGCAGTGCCCCAGCAAGGGGCAGCAGTGCAGTGCAGTGCGGTGCAGTGCAGTGCAGTGCGGTGCGGTGCAGTGCAGGTGTGCAGATGTAGCACTGCCTCACCTGGTTGCGCATCATCATCAGCACCGCCGCAAAGATGATCATGGACACAGTGCCCATGAGCACCGCCACCTGCAAGATGAATGTGCAAGCTGTGCAAGCTGTGCAAGCTGTGGCAGATGATGACCAGGCGCAGACAACTATACCTCCAGGCTGTAACAGATCACAGAGGCTGTGATGCTGTGAAGGCTGTGAAGCTGTGAAGGCTGTGAAGGCTGCCCCGAGTGCAGACCACAGGCCCAGCCCCCATGTGGAGTGCTCCATGCAAGTTTGCCCCTCCCCCCCCTCCCCCTCCGCTGCCTGCCCCCTCCCTCTTATTGCCATACTTGGGTGGCTGCAGCCCGCTTGCAAACGGCACTGGTTGGCGCACCATGCTGCCTGCCCTTGCAGCCGCTTCCTGCCCCCTTTCCCCAATCCCCTCCGCTGCCCAGCCACCCCCACCTGGGTATTGAGCCAAGCCAGGCGTGGTCGGCTGCCTCCCAACTCGTTGCCGACCCGTGTGGAGGCTGCGCCGCTGAGGCCGTGCGCGGCAAAGAAGCAGAGGGCGTGAACGTTGAAGGTGATGCCCATCATGCTCATGGTCATCTCAGGGCGGGGGAGGAGGCCGCTGAGGATGACGATGATCTCGAATGTCCACCAGTCCTGTAGCAGCCAGGAGGGGCAGGTCAGGCAGCAGGGGGAGGAGGCAGAGGGGGAGGGACAGGCGGGAGGGGCAGGCCAGGCAGCAGGGGGAAGGGGAAATGGTAGTGGTACAGGTGAGGATGAGGGTGAGGGAGGAGGGAAGGGGGAGCTGTGAGAGCAGTGTGAAGAAGTCCTGCGTCCTCTGGCTGGCTGACCAGGGGCAGGTGTGAGGTGCCTGCCAAGACGGCACCCCCACACGGGCACGACAGTGAGGACAGGCAGCCGGCGGGATACACCTCTCAGTCCATTACTCTGCCCAGCTGTCTGCAGCAGCCCCACTTGGATATGATGGCTTCAGCAGTTGGGGAAGGTAGGGTAGCAGGGTGCCAGAGTCAGGGCGCAGCCTGCCTCAGTATCCCGACCCCAGGCCTAGCATAGCCCTACACCCAAACCACCTGTCCGTGGTGCATCTTAGTGATGTAGTGTGTCGTGCTGTCCCTTGGCCAGCCATTGCCCTGCTACCCTTGGCCAGCCATTGCCCTCGCCTCTGACCAGCCCTTGCCTTAGCCTCTGACCAGCCCTTGCCCTCGCCTCTGACCAGCCCTTGCCCTTGGCCAGCCTGCCTGGCTCACCAGGCAGATCATGACCATGGAGGGGATGGCTACCCGGATGTAGGTGCCCCAGTCAGCCAGGCACTCGCGGGTCCAGCCATGCCAGGTGCGCAGGGCAGGGTCCTGCACAGCGGGGCGCCACCAGGGTCACCAGCACTGGCTCAGCAGTGCTCACCAACACGGGCCAGGCTGCTGGGTTGGCAGTGAGGGTCAAGGTGCTGGCTTAGGATCAGGCAGGCAGCAGCAGGTAGCACACCGCCCTGAGCCTGCCAAGGGCAAGGACACCGATTCCTGCCATCAGGGGCACCAGCACTGGCTCAGGTGCAGGCAGGCAGCAGCTGGTAGCGCTGTGCAAGTGGCTCTGTGAGGATCTCGGTGAACGTCAGCCGTGACACAACGTTGATTGAATAGGTCCTGGCAGCAGGTAGCATACTGCACTGAGCCTGCCAAGGGCAAGGACACTATGACAGCAATGTGTTTACATCACAAGCGCCAGCCTGGTGTGCCTGCTTGACCCTGCCCATTAGAAACTTGGGCGTGACAACATGCTGAGGAGCAGCTATCGTGCGTTCGCTGCTGCTGCTGCTGCTGCTGCTGCTGCTGCTGCTACAACTACTCCTAATGCCTGCTGAGCTGTGTCCGTGACAGCCTCTGGCCCTCATCACAGTGTTGCAGTTGACCATTCACAGCCCCTCGTTCATCAGGCTGCTGCTACATCAGGCTGCTGCTACCCCTGGACGCAGATCCGATGACGGCTGAGCTGTGCGTGTTGGCATCTGCTCCTCGCCTCCAGCTGGGTCGCCCATGCTTGGTCTGCCAGGCTGACACACCAGGAGGTCGGTGTGCAGACTGCCGCCCAGGGCGCAAGTGGACTGGTCAGCCTGGACCTGAAGCTGAAGGAGCTAGAGCATGCCTGCTCCACTGCCGCAGGCAAGCTGGCGGTTCGGGCCGGTATGGGGAAGTACGTGAGGAAGAGCAAGACACGCTAGATCCGGCACTAAGATGGTAGCTATGCTGCTGACCATGGCTAGCGATGGCCTGGTGCTTAGTGTGGTGGCTCACCTGTTGGCTGTTGTGCCACAGGATGTACACCACGAGGCCCATCAAGGAGGTGCACTGGACGCAGTTCCAGGCCACAGCAGCTCCATCCAGCCCAAAGTCTAACCTGCAGTACACAGAGACTTGCCTACATACAGGCACTCAGCAGCCTATACTAGAGACTTATAGAGATTTGCCTACATTCAACCACCCCAGTCGTCACGCTGCACCCCATTCTTCAGTGGCTGTGATTCTTCAGTTTACCACAGGTCCAGCACACAACACTGAGCACGACTCTGCGCTCTGCTATTTGCCATCCATTGTACAATGCGTGTGATCTGTGTGGCTGAAATTACTTGTCCGCTGCTCAAACGCCAGAGTCAGTGCCATGCGCCGCTGTGTGCTAGACACAGGCCATCAGGGGCCAGCCAGCAGGTCAGGGGCACGTAGGTCAGGGGTTAGGGCAGCACCCAGGCAGGTCGTCAGGGCCAGGCAGCACCCACCTGACGATGAAGTACCACAAGTAGGCCGGCGTCATCAGTGTGGCCAGCAGCGTGACCAGCATCAGCGGCTGCACAATGCTCTGCGCGGCCAAGTACCGGCGGCAGCACTGGTCTGCCCCTGAGAGGCGAGGCAGGCCATGGCAGCACAGCAATGCATGCCCAGCGGCACGAGGCAGCAGCTGACAGCTCCCCTGCATGCTTCATCAGCCCCTAATAGCTTGGCTGATGGGCAGGCAGGCTGTCGACACATGATGCGCAGCGTTGCTGTGGGCTGCTGGACTGTTTGTGGCAGCTTTTGCAGCAGGTTGCTGGAGCTTGCTGATGAGACTTGCTAATGAGAGACTTGCTGATGAGACTTGCTGATGATGCTGATCAGCTTGCTGATGAGACTAGGGATATGCCAGGTGGGGTGCAGATTCATTTGTGCAAGGGGCAGGTGGGGCCCCGCTGCAGGTGCAGAAGCCGGAAGGTTGCTGGCCACCCACCATCCATGACCAGGCAAGGAGCCAGCAGTATTGTGAAGCGCCCTGCTGCTCTTGCAATGTCTGGGTCCTGGCCCATGGCCACTAGCACCCACTCAGCCTGTCACACCAGACGGGGGCACTGAAGCAGGGTGATGTCACACAAGGTGGGGGCACTGAAGCAGGATGTACGAAGACAACCAGAAACAAGGATGTGATATGTAGGTATAGATATGTAAACAAGGATACAGACAAGGTTGGAAGCTTCTCTACATGCGGTGAACCTGTTGGTGGTGGCAGTGGTGGTGGTGATGCTGGTGCTGCTGGTGGTGCTGGTGGCAATGGTGATGCTGGCGGCGGTGGTGGTGAGGAGGCGGAGTGGGGCCTGTCAAGTCAAGTCATAGGAGTGGTGATGGTGGCTGCTGGCTGCAATGGCTGTGATGGCGGTATGGGCCGCGCCCACTGACCTGACCCCACAAAGCGACTGTTGCAAGGTTGAAGATGGTGGTGATGATGAGGGCACGCTGTAAGACTACTCCAACTGTATGGTAGCGTTGCGCGCCATATGCCTGCAAGTCACATGCAACAGTCACATGCAACAGAAACATGCACGTGTCCTACCCATGCAAGCCAAGAGGTGGTCAACGCTGATTTCTCCTGCCCTGTGCATGAGCAGTCCATACCTGACCACAGAACGTCTCCATTGCCACAACGACCCCCAACATAGGTGCATTGCCACTAACCTGCAGCCATAGCAAGGTTTGCTACTTGCTGCAGGTTCGTGTGAGGTGTCCTTGCTGCCGAGCACATACATTGTACAGTGTTTGAGCCAGCACCAGTGACGACAGCTGGAAGGACCCCAGGTGTCCCACAAAGGCTGTGATAATCAATTCTTTTGCAAATGTTAGTACTTCCATGCCAGACAGCGGCCATGCCAGCTCCCACAGCCTGAATTGTACTGCCACAAATGTCAGAAAGCGATCGGCTGGGCTCTGCTGCCATGTTCATGCCATCTTTTGAAAAACTCCACGGCCTCACGACAGCTGCCGTACCCCACCTTACAGCTACAGCGCCCCATGTGGTTGGTAACTTCTTGATCAGTTTGGCCACGGGCTTAGCCAACATCGTGACAGAGTTGTCTTCACGCTTAGCTATGACTGCGCTGAAGCAGTACTGCGAGTAAGTACGCCGATGGCGCCATGAAGGCGGGTTTCTGTCGCCCCAGGTCGCTCGGCAGTACTATAGAACACCAATGCTATTTTCACGCGACTAGTAGCGTGAAGGCAACTGTGCTGCTCTTAGCCAGGACAATGCATGTAGACAGTAGTTGCAAAATATCGCCGCACAGTCACACCTGCCCTGTACTTTTGCTTTCTTTGTTCGCTCTGCTGCAATGTAGGCCCAAGGATAGCTATCGAGCTACCACCTAGACCCACTTGTTCTTGTTACTCAAGGTACAATAAAACAGCTGCATGAGCAGGGGTGCCCGCTTCTTCAGCTGTCTGGGCTTAGTGCACCTTCCAAGGGCCTGTGCTACCCTGGCCTGCCATGTTGAAAGAAGGCCTTCCTCATCTCATGTTGACCTTACATTCCCGCAGTTTCCTTCGGACGGCGAATGGTTACCAGCACTCCGGTTTAATAGCGACCTGGTGCACACCCCGCTGCTGAGTACCTTAGATGTCCCTGAGTAAGAAACGCAAGCGACTCGTCTCATCCGCACAACATGCAGCCGGTAAGCCGCAAAGCTCGACGTAAGGCTAAGCCCCCCAAGGCTAACTGACGACGACACTGCATCACGCGACAATGCGATGTGCGTGTGCTGAGGCAGGTGCTTGTGGCAGTGGGCAGCATGATCTTGATGACGGCGGCGCCAGGTCATCAAGGCAGCTGTGCTTCGTCGGACATTTTCCCCCCCGCCGATCGCGCCTCGAATGCGGACCGATTAGGGGGACCGACGCCGACTGATATCGGCCCAATCGCTCGATGGGGTGAGCTGTCGATTCGATGGGGGTATCGATTTGTGTGATTTCGAGGCATGTTTGAGGCCTGTTCGAGGCGTGTTTGAGGCATGTTCGAGGCATGTTTGAGGCATGTTCGAGGCATGTAACAGGCAGTTTCGAGTCAGCTCTATCCATCAATTCGATGGGGGATCGATGCAGGAAACTCATCGATGTTACACTGGCTTACTGCCAAAGCACAAGACCTACGGGAATGCTGACCTACGGCAACACGTGACACAACACCAATACCAACAATAACACCAAGGCCAACACAACAACAACAGAAACAAGAACACCAAGATTATAACACCAAGGTGAGACCACACCACACCACCACCAACAAGCCATGTCGCACAACAAGCACGGCCTGGCAAAACCACCCAAGTGCTTGGCTTGGCTGTCCCCTTGTGATGTGTGGGCATGGCATGGCTGGAGAGGCTGGGTTGGCTGCTACTACTAGCGCCGACTCCGGGCTGCCTGCTCCAGGCTTCCCGCTCCAAGCTGCCCGCTGGGGTGGGGGGAAGTAGACGGGGTGGCGGACTTGCAGAGGACAGCAGAGGAAAGGAGGAAGGGGGATAGGAAGGAGGAAGGGGCAGGAGGCAAGTTGGGCTGGGCTGAGCTGGGTCAGCCACCTACCGGCAGGCGGTTAGCCACTTATTAGAGGGGTTAAGAGGGGTTAAAGGGGTTAGGGGTTAGAAGAGAGGGCAGGCACGAGAGGGAGAAGAGGAATGAGATTAAGCAGGGAGAAGAGGGAGAAGATGGGTCTTGCTCCTGGCTGCTGGGTAGGGTATGGAGGGAACTATGGTGTCGGGGGGAAGTGAGGGGGAGGGGGGAAGGGGGGTGTAGGAGACCTGGTGGTGTTGGTGATGGGACAGGGTAGGGTTAGGGGGAAGCAACCAAGGGGTTGGAGTGTGACGGTTAGACCTGCAGCAAGCCAGGGGCATGCTTGTGATCAACAAACAAGGACATGCATGACTAGAGGTGGGCAGGCTGGCCAAACACCCCAACAGCATGTGCACTCACCTTGGCTCTTGGCTGCTTGCGTCCTCATGCCCCAGTATGGCTGCCGCTTTCTTGTATGGCTGCCTCAGGGAGGGGAGGGGAGGGGAGGGGAGGGGAGGGGAGGGGAGGGGAGGGGAGGGGAGGGGAGGGGAGGGGAGGGGAGGGGAGGGGAGGGGAGGGGAGGGGAGGGGAGGGGAGGGGAGGGGAGGGGAGGGGAGGGGAGGGGAGGGGAGGGGAGGGGAGGGGAGGGGAGGGGAGGGGAGGGGAGGGGAGGGGAGGGGAGGGGAGGGGAGGGGAGGGGAGGGGAGGGGAGGGGAGGGGAGGGGAGGGGAGGGGAGGGGAGGGGAGGGGAGGGGAGGGGAGGGGAGCATTGAATTGGGGCTGGGCTGGGCGTGAGAGGTTTATTGATGCAGAAAACCTGCAGAAAAACAAGGGCATGACAGCGGTCAGACCAGGTACATGGAGCCACACATTTGCAAGGGCTAGCCACTCACAATCTGCTAGGTGAAGTGTGTGAGGAGGGGGAAATGGGGTTTGGTATGGGGTGAGGGGGGCGGCGGCAAGGGGGGGAGGTTGCTGCTCATCGCTGCCGCTCATCACTGCCGCTTCCAACTGCTCCTGGCTGCTCCTGGCTGCTCATGGCTGTTCTGCCAAGCTGCTTCCCTTGGCTGCACTTCTTAGATTCTGGCTTACGACTGCTCCTGCGCTCAAGGCTCCTCCAATTTACTTCCACCTCCAATCCACTTCACCTGCAAGCAACCCATGCAACATGAGACACACATCCTTTACCAATAGTTGCTATCTCGCCAGCTCATTAGAGGATTTGCATTTGTCGATGATCATCGTACCTTTCCGGTGCTGTTCATCGTACCTTCCCGGTAGGCTGTGGAAGCTCCTCTGTTAATGCACGTTAAGTCTTCTGTCTAACTGGATTTCTTCTTCAACTAAAAGGCGCTCAACATGAGCCACAAAATCGATGAGCGCCGCACCTTGCTCCTCACAGCGCACCTTTCCCCTGGCTTACAATTCTCTACACCTCGCCGCCTCTTGCTCCTTTCGCTCAACCTGGTCGCATGCTTGCTATGGCTGCTGGCTGGCGACGCCTGGCTTGCTCGTAGCTCCTCCTGGCTGCCAGCTCCATAAATGCGTGTTTGGTGTGGCAGTGTGCTGTCCTTCGCGATCCCTTTGCTTCCTTCGCGCTTCCTTAGCGAAACATACATGCAACCCGTAAGTTTGTAACCTTGGGGCATACCGTGTGGCATAGATGGACGGGTTAACAACGACCCGACATGCTGTTCACCGGTCTCGCCCGTCTCAGCCAACCAAACTCTTTCAACCAACTTCGACCGCAATCGACCCTTTTTCGATGACCCTGTCGATTTTGCAACAATCGACAGGTTTCGATGACCCGGGGGAAGTCTCTGGCGGCCAGCCCATCGATTGCTCGGCAGCTTTCAACCAATTTCGACCGCAATCGACCCTATTTCGATGACCCCGTCGACTTTGCCACAATCGACAGGTTTCGATGACCCGGGGGAAGTCTCTGGCGGCCAGCCTATCGGTCACTCGACAGATTTCGGTCAGCTTCGACCGCCTTCGACCGCAATCGATCCTACTTCGATGACCCCATCGATTTTGCAAAAATTGACAGGTTTCGGCGACCCGGGGGAAAATGTCCGACGTTGATCTTAGCCCAGCGCAAGTCGCAGCAAGTGTGGCAGAGCCCAACATGCCTACGACCATGGGTCCTGGCAGCCGTGTTGTGCCTGTCAGGGCTGCTCCAGTCTTTCCTAGGCCAGCCCACTCCAGGCTTCCCAGGTTTCCAGCAGCAGGTCCAGCCCCAGGACCCCCTCCCCCCCTTGACGCAGCCTTCCCTCCCTCTGCTCACTCCTCTGCTCATTCCTCTGCTCACTCGTGTCTGGGCGGCAGAGGGAGTCAAGGGTTGTAGTCAAGTATGTCAGCTTATCGTCTTGACAAGTAATAGCGCATGCTGGGCCAGATCTACGCTTGGCCAATAGGGCAGTCGACTCAATAGCAGGCCACTGCAAGCATGGTAGTTAAAGCGGAGGCTCAGCCCACAGCCATGCAGCAGCCAGCGCTCAGGGACATCTGGCTGGGGCCGGTCACTGAAGATGCTATGCATGTCGACCCACAACGACTGTCCATGGCTGTGCATGCCAGGCGGCATCATCCAAGCAGGGCCACCTCCTTTCTGACCCAGCAGCCACCACCCTGGACCACCACCCCCCAGCAGTCACCATCCTGCGCCACCTCCACCCCAACAGCTACCACCCTGACCCACCCTCCCACCCCGGCACTACCCTGATGTACCTCCCCGGGGACCCTCCGCCCACTTAACACTGTTGCAGATCACGATGAGGCAAGGGGAGCAACCGGCTGTGTCACAGGCGTGTTTGGTGCAGAGCTAGTGCCGGGCCAGAGTGGACGTAGTGGGACATCCAGGCTGCGCTGATGGAGACTGACAGGCCCAACACACGTTTACCGCGCGGAGCCGACCCAGGTGCATTTACAGAGAGACTGTGACGAGCCCTGATCACTTGACTGCAGGCAAAAGTCACGCATGCGAGTGCCCATGCAAGCATAGCTCGACATCAAGAATCACGAAGATATCTATGCCGACCTCTTGATAAGGACGACCCCGTACATCGTTGTTGCGCACCTCTAGGTGGCGGGGCAGCCCTACGTCTCCGATCCCAGGCTGTTACCCGGCTATGCCCACCTCAACGACAGCGCATACACCCAGTTGCGAGCCATTGTTGCCCTAGGGTTGCCACTCTGGGCATGCTCTACCATGGCTACCTCCATTACCCATTGTCACTCAAGACGGCCAATGGCTCCCTTGCCTTCCACCCAGCACACTCAACACTGAGGTCGGTGGCTCAGTCTCGGTGACGAGAGCCGGGTTGCTGGCTCAGACCTCCGTGATACAACGCATGATCACCCCTGACATCTGCAGGCCAGCGCCGCCACACATACACAGCTGGCCAGGCACCATCAACACATGCCATGTGATGATGATGGCAGCTAGTCATGCATCGACGCATGCCACGTAATGATAATGATATCACGGCAGCTGGTCATGCATTGGCGCAGGCCATGTAGTGATGATGATGATGATGATGAGGATGAAGATGATGAGGATGAAGATGATGGCGATGACGATGGTGGCAGCTAGTCATGCATTGGCGATTGTCATGTAGTAATGATGAGCACGAGTATGACAAGTAAGATTAGGATGGCAGCCCGTCATGCAGCAGCTGAGCGCTTCATTGCCAGGCGCACAGGCCTGTAGGTGGGAGGACTGCTGCTAGGGACTGGGTGGGTGGTGTAGCCTACAGGCAGCTGGTAGGTGGTGACTTGCCTTGAAAGACTCTTGTGTCTCAGCCAGGCAATGGTCCTTCTGCTCCCGGCTCCACCCCTCAGCCAGGCTGTTAATCTTGACCCGCACCTGCACCGCTCACAACACCCGGTGTGACAGCAGACCGCCTCCAGCCATCATCAGCAACACACTCAGCAACAGCAGGTAGTAGTGCCACCGCTCGTGCCATCCCGTGCCATGAGCAGCAGCCCATTCCCAGCCTGCTTCATCCCCATCTCAAGCCTGCCCCTGCCCTGCCCCAACCGGCTATTGCCCCAGCCCCAGCCCCTGCCTGAGGCTGGAGCCATCAGGGAGTTCATCAACCCACAGCAGGGAGTAGTGCCACCACTGGTGTCGACATACCAGCATAACAGCAGGGAGTAGTGCCAACAGGGAGTAGTGTCATAACAGAGACATAACAGCAGGGAGTAGTGCCACCACTGGTGTCGACATACCGGTCACACGCCAATGGCTGATGCGTGCCTTGTTCCATCATCTGCCATCACTGTGTAGTGTGGTTGCGGCGCCAGTGCCCAAACCAGTGCAGAGCTGCCAATGATGTAGATGATGCATCCACCATGATGGGTGCTGGTGCTGGTGTTGGTGATGCGCCAGCCCCAGACCCAGCCTGCCCTTGGCCCTGCTCCAGCCCCTGCTCAAGCGCCCGCACCAGTCTGACCCTGCCCCTGCCCCAGCGCGCCCCTGCTGAGCAGCCCCAGCCCACACCTGCCACAGACCCAGCCTGCCCCTGATCCATCCCCTGCCCCCACCCACCCGCGCCCAAGCCATGGTCTGCCCTGGGTGGTGGGAGCGGCTGCAGTGCCAGTGCCAGCTCCAGCACCCAAGGGTGCTGAGCAGCCCTGCCCCGCCCTCCCCTGCCACAGCCTTCCCCTGCAACAGCCTTCCCCTGCCCCAGCCCCAGCTCACACCTGCCACAAACCCAGCCTGCCCCTGCCTCAGCCCGCCCCTGGCCCATCCCCTGCCGCGCCCGGCCCCACCCCAGCCATAGTCTGCCCCTGCTGACCGGCGCTGCCATCTCACCGCATCTAAGAGAGCGGCCACATCCCCAGACCACTGGTAGAAGGCCAGGGTGTGCTTGTCCAGCAGCATCTCCGACACCTTGTTGCCAATCATGCGACCGCCAGCCGTGTGGGCAAAGTAGAAGTTGTAGTAGTGGCAGATGAAGGCAGGCGGGTCGGACTTGGCCAGGGCAGTGACCTTGGCAGCGTACTGGGCACCTGCAAGCATTGTAACCAAGCCAGGCTACCAGATTAGGCACACCAACATCGTCACACACCACACCTTCCTTACCGTGGACCACCACTGCCACCCACACCATCAGCACCCCATCACTACTACTAGCCATCATCACAGCCACCCACATCGCCAGTCCTGTCAACAGGGCAAGCTATGCAGCGGGGCAAAGTATGTGAGCAGCCAACCTGCAGGTGCCAAGCCGCCCTGGTTTAGCTGGTGTGCTCTCACTGGTGGCATTGATGGCAGTGGTGATGGGTATGGGTGTTGGGAGCGGCTGCAGTGCCTCCGGGGCTCCAGTACCTCTCAGCACTTCTATAGATCCTTCACCACACCTACAGCCTCCTAGATTCTTTACCACACCTCCAGCATCATGTGTCCCTCATGTGCCATGGCACTGCCGAGCCTTCTGCAAGACCCACACTTGCTTGAAGAGTGCTTGCAGACCCACACATGTTTTTAAGGTAGCAAGCACCCTGGTGAACCTTACGCTGCCAGACCATACAGAGGTAGCAAGCCGTCATCATGTGCACTTTAGTAGAAGTAGTTCTGTGCACCCTGTGCCCTGGCCCTGCTACAGTGCCTGCGGACCCACACATCTACCAGAGGGAGGAAGCACCTTGACCAACCTTATGCTGCCAGACCCACACAGAGGCAGCAAGCACCCTGCGGAGCCCATCAGCGGCAGGAGCAGGTAGGTGGACCATCAGGGCCTCTTGTGCCTTTTGTGTCTGGTGAGTGGGTGAGCAGGGCCAGGCTACACCCCACAACAAGCCCAGCACCCAGGGAGCCAGTAAGCTCACCAAGCAACCTAGCCCACCAAGGCAAGCAGCTCACTAGTTCGGCAGCTGGCTCACACCTGGGCTATCTGGCCCAGCAGGGGGCACCTCTAGCCCGTACTGCTGCTTGAACCACTCCAGGTCAGCCGCCAAGGCCTGGCTGCGCTCCAGCCCAGTGTTGCGCAGGGGTGCGTCTGTGGCAGCAACAGTCAGCAGCAGAGACGTGGTGTGACATAGTGTGACACCGGATGGCGAGACGTGGCACTAGATAGCGTGAGGTAGCGCTTCAGGTGGTGTGCTGTGGCAGCGACACAAGGGAAGGAGCAGGCGTGACACGAGCACAGGCTATCGAGGTTGACATGGCTGAAGGACCAACCCTGTTGTTCTCCCAAGACCTGTGTTCTCTTCTCCTTTCCATGTCTTCTCATCTCCTTTGTAACCTTTACCAAAGGAAAGGCCTGTGTGCTCAGAACCTCATGGCTCCCCTTTGCCCACTTCTCAACGCCCTTCATCCTAGCTCCACACTCTTCAAACAGCCTCAGAGGTGCAGCTGCAATGCGCCTGCTCTTGTCGGCCATATCTCATGTTGCATGCGCAGTCATGCTGCTGCTGCTGCTGGTGGTGATGCTGATGACGATGAGTCCAGGGATATCACGGGCAGCCAGTGCTGCAACTTAGCCTGCCCAGCAATCCTCACACTCAGGATAGGCTGGGTCGTTGGCCACCGCCTCCAGGGCATCGTACACAACCTTGGACTCAGCCAGAAACTTGAGATAGCCCTGGCGGGTTGGGGTCCACTGCGGGTGCACAGGGTCAAACCCATGTGGCCATGTTGTGCAGATGGTGCATGTGTCGACGGGTATGTGCCCATAATCGACAGGGGGCCACTGACCACCATGGGCTGAGCCGGTTGTTGGCCTTCCTTGGGTGCCTGGTCTCTGGTGTGCAGCTTCATGGCAACCATCCGCATTTCGTTGATGAATCCTAAGGGGGTAGCAGGGGAGCTTCTAGCCACAAGTGTCAACCCGCTGCAAACAGCTGCTTCCGCGGCAAAGGATACTCCTCGATCAAGGCCACCCACCCTTCTCCTTCTCGGGCTTCACGCGGGTTGCGGTGGGAGCTTCTCCGGCCCCGTGAGCAAGCACAGCTAGCCGGGCGCATCGACCTCTTGCCTGGCACGGCACACACGGTGAGAGGGATGCGGCGGAGCGTCGCAGCTGGCGATGTCCCGAAGAAGCACCAGCAGAAGTGCTTGCCCTCAACATCTTGGGGTGTTACGTCTACCCAGTGCTCAAGCTAGAGGAGAAGCTAGACCCCTCGCTTCGTGCCTGGGTTTGTTAACCTGGGTTGCCTGCGGTTTAACTGACAGTAGTTCGGGTTGATGATCGCAGCCGCATCGCATCACATCAAGCGGTCTTGGACCCTTGCTGCTTGGGTTGGGTAGCGAGCTGGGGCCGGAGCCATTGGCTGAATCTTTTTCTCAGTGGGCAGGGCAGCGTCGCCATGGCGTACAACCCAGGTGACGCGCTGAGCTGTAGGATGAGTGCAGTGCTGCTCATCTGACGCGGCGGCTTCAAACTCGACTATCTGCAGACACCATGTCTTTCGACCTGCCGAGCACGGACATGGTGTACGTGGCGGGCCTGCCCCAGAATGTGACTGAGAGCGACATTGCGGAGTACTTTGGCTCCATCGGGGTGTTGAAAGTGGACAAGAAGACTGGCAAGAAGAAGATCTGGCTGTACAGAGACAAGGACACGGGTGCGCTGAAGGGCGACGGCACTGTGACATACGAAGATCCTTTCTCGGCGAGCTCAGCCGTGGAGTGGTTCAACAACAAGGACTGGAAAGGTGTGCACCTCACACTAGAGCTTGGGAGAAGCAAATCTATGGATTGGGCAGTGGTCCCACCATGTAAGGCTCTGTGATGATGTCCCACAGGTTCAACATTGACTGTCAGCTTAGCAGACAAAGGAGGAGCTGGAGGAGGTCCCAGCGGTGGTGGTGGCGGCTGTGAGTCCGGATGACAAGCAGCAAGCAGCAAGCAAGCAGCTAGGAAATCACTACCTGTAGACTATGCTACTTCAACAAAGCTTACATATGTCACTCATAATTAGCATTGGTCTTTGTACTCGCCCTGCATGTTTGGCTGGCTGTGTTGCTGCACTTGTCTGCCCTGCAGATGGAGGGTGAGTGGTGTGTCATGGGGCTGCTGCATCACGGTGTAAGGCTTGTGAAGCTGTGAGGGCGTGGCCGCTGCAGCATGAATGCAGCCACAGAGAGCAGCGCCTGGGTGGGATTAGGGCATGAGTTGAGAGCAGGCTCTGCACCCTGCAGCTTCTTGATAGCAACCAGCACTTGCGAACCGCAGTGCATGCAGCATCTGGTGATCTACCAGCAGTGTCCCTGCAAGCATCACCCAGGCTGCATCCCTCAGCAATGCACCACATGCATTTGCTCCATGCACTGGCACCTGCACACATGCATGGCTTGGGTTGTCCAAGGTATCAGCACTGCCCTACCTCCTGCAGAGGTGGTGGTGGTGGGTATGGCGGCGGGCGAGGCGGAGGCTACGGAGGTGTGTGGCGGTGTGCTGGCCCTCTGCTAGCCCTGCTGAGCTCTGCCCTGCTGAGCCGCTCCCCTGCGCCTCCTCCCTCCGTCTCATCAAGCAGACACAGATCACCATCAGCATCATCATGTGGCTCACTGCCCTTGTCCTTGCATCCACTACATACACCAGCCCGTGTGAGAGTAGGGCGTTCAGGTGTTGTGCTTCTGGTGTGTGTATCAGCAGCTGGTGTGTTTCAGCTGCAGCCTTCAGACTGCCCACCTCTGCAGTTACTCATCCCTGATTAGATCCTTACCATCAGATTGCTAACCAGAACCTCACCATGCGACTGACTTTTCACTCAGCAGGTACAAAGGTGGGGCAGCACCTGCATGTGGCAGGTCCAATGCCAGCTGGGTGTCAGGTCAAAAGTGAGGATCAAGAGATGTAGGCTATGCCCCAGGCTGTGATGCGGGGTCAGGGGGTAGATACGCAGAGTACGACTGCCTAGGTGCTGCAGACCATCTCGTGTTCTAGATTTTTTCCTGGCTGCTGCAGGAGGAGGTGGCGGTGGCGGGGGTGGTGGCAAGCCTGGCGACTGGACTTGCCCCCAGTGCAGCAACAACAACTTTGCCTTTCGCAACGCCTGCCAACGCTGCCAAACACCTAAGCCTGATGGTGAGCAGTGTCTCAGCTTTGTTGGAGTGTGGCAACGCCTGCTGGCCGCTGGTGGGGCGGCATGGTGGGATGCGATGCTGTGGGTGGCAGGTTCACTGCACCAGCCCAGCCTTGGAGAAGCAAGGCGTGGGAGTTGAAGGGGGAGGGGCACATGACCATGGGGTGATCCAGGGTCACCTGACTTCCTTCCAGCTGGCTGGGCTTGCCACACTATGTAGGGCGTAAGCTGCACCTGGGGCCTGGGGCTGAGCTGCACCTGGGGAGCGGGGGTGCACCAGTGAGCTGAGCTGCCGCAGGCCAGCTCACATTGCGCCTCGATGCAACCATGGCGCTCCATATCTTGAGCATTTGCTGCACCTGGAGCATGTGGTGCTCTGCCTGCTGGAGTTTGATCATTTTGAGCAGCAAAGCTGTTTCTTTCCCACTGGCGGGCAAAAGCCACGGGTGCCATGCTCTGCCCCGAAGGTGGTGGTGGCGGCGGTGGCGGTGGTGGTGGAGGCGGCTATGGCGGTGGTGGTTATGGTGGTGGTGGTGGAGGAGGAGGAGGTGGAGGCGGCAAGCCCGGCGACTGGGCGTGCCCTTCGTGTGGCAACAACTGCTTTGCCTTCCGCACCAGCTGCAACAAGTGTGGCACGGCCAAGCCCGGCGGCGGCGGTGGTGGGGGAGGAGGAGGAGGTGAGGGGCCGCCTGAGCTGGCAGGGCCAGGGCCAGGACCAGGACCAGGTCCATCTGCACCCTATCCCCCGTCCAGCTTCCAGGCAGCTGCCGCCCCCCCACTGCCAGCCCACCCAGCTGCCGCTGTTGTGATGCCACCCGCACCCGGCCCTGCGGCACCCAGCTATGGCTTTGGGGGTGGGCCAGCTGCACCGCCCTTGCCAGGCATGACCAGCCCAGGCCACCCGCAAGGCCTGCATCCAGTCAGCCCGCCCTTCCCCATGGGCCCACCTGGCATCGCCATGGGCGGCCCAGGGGCAGTGGTGGTAGCTGGTGCGGCTGCCATGCCTGGTGGTGGGTTTGGAGGCATCCCCCGCGCCTTTGGCTCCACCCCGCACCCCCACCAGCCGCAGCAGCTGGCAGCCCCTGCACTGCCAATGGCCCCTGCTCCTGGATCTCTGGGCGGCAAGCCACTGCGTGAGGGCGACTGGGCGTGCGCCAGCTGCGGCAACACCAACTTTGCGTTTCGAGTGTCGTGCAACAAGTGCTCAGCACCGAAGGGCGCGGGCCCTGGTGGGGTGGAGGCGGGCGCAGCTGCTCTGGGTCCTGGAGGGAGGAAGAAGGTGGTGGCGGCGCCCCAGGGGCCCCTGGGCTTGTTCACAGAGGGCGACTGGGCGTGCCCCAGCTGTGGCAACATGAACTGGGCTCGGCGCAAGAACTGCAACCTGTGTGGGGCGCAGAAGGCTGGTGAGTGGGCTGGGCGGGCTGGGTGCGGGTGATGATGGCTGCTATGGCGGAGGTCGTCAGCAGTACGGCTGTGAGGCAGCTCTCCCCCCTTCTCTCGAGGTTGGGGACTTCTCTTGAGGTTGGGTTCAGGCTGTGAGGCAGCTCCCCTCCGCTAGGAGTTCAGGACTTCCTGCTTGGGCCCCTTCTTATACGGGTGGGGACTGTTTGCAACACACGTCAAAGCTAGGGGCACAAACAGAGGCGTGCATGGGCTCACGAGGGCTGAGGGGTGGGGCTGGGCTGGTGGATTGGGGCAGGCAGCCAGGCAGCCCCGCAGACATTTCAGGTCAGTTGATGTCTGTTGGGCCCTGCTCTCTGTGCTCATGTCTCCTACTACTACTCCAGCCTTCCTTTGTCTTACTCCCACAGTGCTGCTGCTGTAGTGTGTCGCAATGCGCTCTTTTCTCGCAGTCATGGACCACCACAACTGTTGCCCTGATCTAGGTCTGCCCATATGTGTGTGTCATGTTGTCTAGCTGGTCATGCTCTTAAGCGTTGCAGCTGGGCTGTTGTATGGATGCCAGTAGATATAGCCATGCGCAGTACATGATCGCTGAGGCGCAAGTCAGTTGACAGCCATGGATTACCTGGTTACTCCTCTCCCCTGATGCCTTTTGGGAGCATTTTGTCATGGGCCTGCCTGTGGTGCTGTAGGTGCTGTTGAGCAAAAGCGAGAGGGCCAGGCTGGCGGTTTCAAAGAGCTGGATGAGGCCGAGGTGGAGGAGGCCCGAAAGCGCCGCAAGGAGTTTGAGAGCCAAGACATGTGAGGGAGGAGGCAAGAGCCGCTTGCAGCCCTGTTGAACAGGTCCTGAAACACGCTGCTGCTGATGCCCCTGCAGCAGCAGGGTATACAGCAAGTACAGGGCTGAGTTGGCTTGGGGGACGGGGTAGGCATAAGAGCACCCTAATCCTAACCCTAACCTAGTACGCTCTTGGGTCCATGGTAGTGGTCTAGAAGCAGAACCAGCAATGCATGACTGTAGGGCACTGCTGCTGCTGGTCTACACTAAATGATATGACTGCATACTGTGACCCTCAGGCTGCTCGCTTGGGGAGCCTGTGGGAAGGCTTTTGGCTGTGTCACTGTGGTCACTGATGAGAATGTCTTGTTGGCCTCGTTCATTCACAGGTATGATGAGTTTGGGCGGTTGAAGAAAGAGTTTCGGGCAGGCCAGGATCGCGCCGAGCGTGAGGCAGCTGCACTGGCACGTCTGCACGGAGCATATGGCGGTGGTGGACCCCGCAGTATCATATTGGAGGAGCACGAGCTGGCAGCCGCGAAGCAGTCAGCCAAGCCAGCAGATGCAAAGGAGGGGCAGCGTGAATCCAAGTCAGACCCAAAACGCAAGGACACTGACAAGCACGAGTCCGACAGGGACCGCGAGCGAGAGCGCGACCGGGAACGCGATATTGACCGGGATCGCAAGGCGGGCTCCGGGGGTGGCAGCGGGCGAAAGAGTGACTCTGATCGAGTGTCCTCCCGCGATGCGAGCAAGCACCATCACACCTCACCTGGCTCCCACGCGCCCGCTGGCCCTGGCCCCTCGCCTGCAGGCGCCGAGCGTGGCGGCCGTGACGACCGGGGTGGCGGTAGCGACCGCGGCGGGGGCCGGGGGGCCAGCGGGGGCTACGGGGACCGTGATCGCGAGCGGGATCGTGACCGGGACGGTGGACGGGGCGGCAGTGGCTACGATCGGGAGAGGGACAGGGACAGGGACGGCGGCAGGGACCGACGGGACGACAGGTGAGCAGGATGTATAGTGACATGTGCTGCTCACATTTGTCTAAGCCAGGCAGGCATACATATGCAACTACGCTTTCTTTCAGATGTTTCACTGCATCACCACTGGTTGCATTCTTGTCGTGGCATGTGCTGCATAGCGCACTACGTTGCTTCTGCAATGCTGTGCTCAGGGACAGGGGCGGACGTGACCGCCGCTGAGTGTCGGCTGGAAGCGGGCGGATGTTCCCCTTCATACGAGAGCAGATGGATGAAGCAAGTCATTCTCCATTGTGCAGCTGTGCTGCCTCTAATGTTAGTGAATGCTGACCAAGCCGCCGAGCCCAACTATGACTGCGGGCGTGCTATGTGCGTCTTCCGGTGCACTCCTAAAATAGCGTGTTATAAATACTACGCAAGACATGTAACAGCAGGTTCAGTGTAAGGCTTCAGGTTCAGTGTCCCGTGAGTTTAATGCGGGCAGTCAATTTGAATCTCTACAAACTGGGCGGGGACATAGGCGGCTTTGGGTACTGGAGGACTGGGAACATGCGCCACAGTCGGGGCCACCAATGTCATCCACACTTTTTCCCGGTGCGCCCGTAGGTCCATCTTCTGTGCCACCCCTTGCACGCCAACGCGGCTCGTCCCCGGAGACACCAGCATCAGGAGGCGGAGCTCACGTTGTGGAGGTGCAAAAAACTTTCGCTGTGGAGTAGCAATGCCCATGGTAGCAGGACAGCTGTTGTATTCTTGGGCACCGGACAGGCCCAAAATTGATTTTCTCGCTGACCTAGAGTTTCCCCAGAATTAGCCGTTTGCCGAATACTCGCTGTAACATTGCAAAATGGCTCTGTCGCGGCAACAGCCATTCTGGGTTGTGCTTGCCGCGCCCGCAATTGTCTGCACAGGACCCAGAACCGCCGTGGTCTCAAGTGTCATCAAGGACAGCCCAAGCCGCCCAAGCGCTCCAAGCCCTAATGTCGGAAGAATACATCATTGCCCAGGTATGGCTACCAAGGCACAAGCTGGAAGTGTTTTTCTAAACTTTATAAAACCTAGAGCGAAACTTCTGCCACCCAGTGCACCGCCTTACACCTACATTCCCTACCCAGCGTGCCCAGCATTCTCAAAAGTCATACTGTATGACCGTCCATGCCAGCCCATCCTCACCTATCCAAGCCATGGCATGATCAATCAGCTGGCAACCCACCTAGCCCACCACATGAAGCTCACCGCCTGCACAAGTGTCCCCGCTGCTGCCCAGCCCACTGTCGCCACAACACGCGCAGGTGGAAGCCCGCATGCCCCCCCGCAAGCGAGGCCGGCCATCTCAGGCCGAGCAGGACGAGCGCGACGAGCTCTTTAAAAAGTTCAAGCAGCAGGTGCTTGCGGAGTTGAAGCTGAACCCTGGCAAAGCTGAGGCCGTCAAGCCTGGACGCAAACGCACCAGCAATGGCAAGGAGGCGGACACAGTGGAAGAGCAGCCTGCTGCTGCAGCCCCCTCAGCCCCAGGGGCACCTGGGGGCGAGGCGGCCAGCAAGGCCCAACCCGCTGCTGCTGCTGCTGCTGCTGCTCCCACCGCTCCCACAGCTGCTCCTGCTGCGGCCCCTGCTGCCCCCGCTGCAAAAGTAAAAGCAGCTGCGCCTGCTCCTGCGGGCGAGGAAGGGGTGCAGCCTGGCGGGGCGGTTGCTTCCAACCCCAAGGCGGCCAAGGCCAGCAGCAGCCACTCGGGCAGTGGCGCGCACAGTAGCGCCGCCAAGGCCGGCAGCAGCGGGGAGGGCAGTGGGGACAGCAGCAGCGAGAGCAATGAGGATGCCCACAAGGAGGCGGCGGTGCAGCAGCTGGGGCAGCTGTCAGAGGAGGGTGTGGTGAGCCTGGATGTGCTGGAGGCGCTGATTCACAAGCGCATGCCGCCTCGCAGGTGTGGGTGGCTGAGTCAGGGGGACTGGGGCAGGGTCGGGCTGGGGCAGGGGTTAGCAGGGACAGGGGCTGGGGTAATGAAATGTCTGTCCCTTGATTGTTTTTGAAGCATGTGTGTGACAGTGCTGTACGGACACGGCCACGTTTTGAGCAAGTAGAATCCCCTCTATCACTGCCCCATGCACCAATGCATGCATGCACCATGCATGCACCAGTCATCTATCACCTTCACCTTCTACCTCTGACCGTCTCTTGCCTTGCCAGCACCCCAACCCCTGCTTGGGACCCCACCCACCCACCAATGCATACACCGTCACCGTCACCGCCCTGCTAGCACACACCCCTCCTGCTCAGCACCACTGATCCACCCTCCCTGCTTGGCACCACTCACACCCCTTCCTGCCCTTGCTCCCCTCCCTGCTTGGCACCACTGACCTGTCCCCGCTGCACCCCGCCCCTCCCCTCCCTGCTTGGCAACACTCACACACTCACCCCTCCTGCCCTGGCTCCCCTCCCAGAGCCGGCCGCCCTAGCCACCATGAGCAGCAGCAGCGCATGGAGATTTTTGAGACCATCAAGCGCGAGCTGCTTGAAGAGCACGGGCTGAAAGACCCTGGGCTGCAGTACAGGGGAGAGCCCTCCGCCAAGAAGAAGGGGCGTGTCCGACCCCTCATGGCAGTGAAGGCGAGTCCGGGTGGCGACGCCCTGGCGGCCACTGTCAGGCAGCGTGCGCCAAAGCCTGCCAGGCCCATACTCAGCAGCCCAATGGACGCCCGGGCGACGCATGATAAGGCGGACAGGCTGATGGAGCTGGAGAGGTGGGTGGGAGCAGGCGGCAGGGCGGCAGCAGCTGGGCGTAAGGGGGCTGGTGCTGAGGGAGAGATGTAGCCTGTCTAGCTGGGTAAGACCAGGGGCAGGGCCTCAGGGGCAGAGATGGAGGAGGGCCTCAGGGGCAGGGATGGGGCAGGACGCAAGGTTGCTAGGGCTGTGGGGAAGCTGGAACCAGCATGGTTGGGGTGATTAAGAGCAAGGCCTTAGGGGCAGGGGACAGGGCAGGGTCAGGAGCTGAAGGGCAACACGGCTGAGAGGCTGAGACATTACCCTGGTCGCAACTAACCAGCCTCTGGCCCTGCCACGTCCCCCCTGTTGCCCAGCCCCTGCCCCTGCCCCCCTCCCCCTGCCTCCTCCCCCTCCAGGTACCATGTGCCACTGCCCGACCTGGCCCTACCCATGACCAACACCCCCTTGAGCGGTGCGGCAGCTGGGCTGCTGATCCACGCCGTCATGGTCAGCCTAGCCTCAGCCGGGGACACCCCTGAGGAGCTGACTGTGCTGCGACTGACCCTGGCAGGTGGGCAGCAGGGGGCTGAGGTGACCAGCAGGGAGAGCCAGGCAGGGGTGAGGGTTGTTTGGCTACCAGGGGCTGGCTTGACAGGGGTGACAGGGGCTGGCTTGACTTACACTCAAGTGTCAAGTGGCTGGGCTGGCTTGGGCTCTGTGTTGAGATGGTCTAAGGCTGCGACTTTAATGCGGAGAGACAAAGCGAGGCGGGACGACCATGGATGACCTGGCTTGGGCTCTATGAGATGGCCTAGGGAGTTAGCACCATCAGGGGTGGGTGGGCAGGAGGGATGATGGCTTGGCCAGACCGACCATTGCTGTGCTGATGATTGCTGGCCTGGCCAATGAGTGCTAGTGGTGGTGCTGCTGCCTTGCAGATTTATACCGCAAGAAGGGCATGGAGTTCACTGACGAGCTGGGCCTCATCTACCCCTTCCTGAAGCAGCATTACTCGGCGGGGGACTGGCCAGCGGTCAGGGAGCTGGTCACGGAGCTGCTGGCCAGGTTTGACCCTGACAGTGAGATGGAAGGCCAAGAGGAGGCTTAGGCCAGGAGTGAGCAGTCACACTGCTTGCATGCACATGTGTGAGGTGCTGAGCATAACCTGGGATGCAAGCACATGTGGGTTTTGATTAGCATGGAGTGTCACGCTCATGACTCAAGTGCTGGCTGCCATCCTGCCTGGCAGCTGAAGCATCTGGGCCTGGCGAACAGCTTGATGACCTGGCCTTTGACGACCTTGCGATGTTAGACGTTGGACCGCATGCACTTACCATGTTTGTTGCTGAGGACATGAATGAGCTGAGCTCTTGCGGAGACAGGTGTGATAGAGTCCACGCACGTGCCTGGTCCAGTTTGCGACTCTGACGTTGGAAGTGAACACAATGGCTTGCGCTGAGTAAGCCGTCAGCTCTTAGGCTACATGGACGGGGAGCAGGGAAAGGGTTTTGCTTCCTGTCTTGATCATTGGTACAAGTGTGATGGTGGGTTTCCAGGACCGTTGAGTTAAGAGCTTCAGCCACGTGTGGTTGTGGTGTCAAACTGAGAACTGTGGCTAGCGACCTATGCTTACCCACATCCATGGCCCATGGTGGGTTAAAGGCCCAAGGCCTGTTGGCCAAGGGTTAAGACGGCTCCCTTCCCATGACAGCCCTGAGTAGCCTAACACTCAGGTGTCCCCAACTAACAGAAAACCTACCCCTGGTAATCAAAACGACGCCGCGTCCCAGCCACGTGGTCTCTAATTATGCTTCGCACATCCCCGGATAGAGTACTCTGTCAGCTACGGGGTGAAGTGTGTATCATTAATTCTCGTGTATTGTGCTGAGCGCACTGGCGGCTCAAATATCAACATTCAAATTCATGCGTGTATTGCTCATGCGGGCCTCGCCGCGATCGACCGCCGCGACCGACGTGGCCCAGTAGCCCCTGCAAACAGTCAGGGACAATCGCCGCAGTAGAAACGGGCATCACGGCATGACAAACAGATGCAACTAAGCAGTACAAGGTGTGTAGGCCATTGCTATGTTACCTTGCTGGGCAGGTTGGGTCCGATCCCTCTCGCCCGCCTTGCGCTTGCGTGTCCAGCTCGTGTTCATCTCCGTTGTTGTCCCCTGCTGCTCCTCAGGTGGGGCTGGGAGGGGGTGGGAGGGGGTGGGAGGGGATGGAAAGGCAGTGCTAGGGGGTGGGAGGGCGGGGCTGGGGCTGGGAGGGGGTGGGAGGGGGTGGGAGGGTGGGGCTGGGGCTGGGAGGGGGTGGGAGTGCGGGCTGGGGGTAGGAGGGGTGGGGAAGGCGGGGCTGGGGCTGGAAGGGGGTGGGATGGGGTGGGAGGGCGGGGCTGGGGGTGGGAGGGGGTGGGAGGGGGTTGGGCTGGGGCTGGGAGGGGGTGGGGCTGCCAGGGGGTGGTCCAGTTGGGCTAGTCAGCACTGCAAGGCAAAGTTAGGTCACGCAAAAGTATGTTCCCACAAGCCTACTCAATGAAATGACGTGCTTTCTTCTCCAGCAGCTGTGACGTTGAGTAAGGAACAGAGTTACAGATCGAAAGTCTGAAAGTCGCAGTGGTCAGCTCACAACATACTACTTTGTGGATGGGGGTCCCTTTCCTGTGTGACTGGCGAGAGAGAGACGCACATTCTCCGCGTTTCTTGCAATGGCGATCAGTAACTTGCCCCTCGACGGTCTTCCGACGCCGCCTGCACCAATGAAAGGCTCGCGGAGTGAGCCTGGCGGGCTAAACATAGATTGTACTTCAGGCTCGATGCCAAGCGCAGTTCGCTCATTGGTTGCACTACTCACCACTGGAACAATCGATAGTGAGCAGCTGAGGTGTGTCCGCGCTCGCTTGCGCCGGCATGGACTCTGATGCAAGGATTAACGCGCCGCTTGCCAGTAGATGCGGAGTAATTCGCAGGTGCCAATGCAACAAACGCTATCGAAATCGGTGCACTCTGTAGGGGGTACTTGCATGAAGATTACCAACCCCATGTTGGGGACTCCTGACTAACACACCGTAACGGGACACGGAGGTGCATTGGTACTTACATGGTTTATATTTATGTGCACATATCTACATGTCTACATGTATCTATATACCTGGTTCAGAATAAAACCTGAATAGTTCACTCAACCTAATCCTCACTTCTGTCCAAACACGGGGATCAGCCTTTCTGACCCCCTACACACGCCGTGGCCTCGCTGGTGGACCTGGACTGGCGGACCTAAGTTTTATTCACTCTTAACAGACATGTCGTTCTGAAGGTAGTTCTCTAGCGGCCCCAGCGTGGCCCGCACACCTCTTCTCACCACCTTTCAGCCCCCGCCTCGTCCCCCTCCTACCCTCTCTCAGCCCCAGCCACGTTCCCCTCCCACCCTCTTCCAGCCTCTCACTGCCCTCCCACCCCCCGTACTGCCTTTCTCACCCCTCCCACCCCCTCCCACTCCCACATACGGCAAAATACCGAGGCTGGGCTGGGCTGGGCGCTTTCTGTGGCTCTCGTCAGTCCAAATCAGGGGCCCACCGGTCGACCCAAGATGCTATCCAAACTTACAACAACAAAGTGTCATGTATCGTACATTGTGGCGGCACAAACCTGTCTGCAACTCAAGCGTGTCACGTCACTGAAACTGCGACGCATTGCCGCCGCGCTGGGGTATCAAGGCGTTCTGAGCCCAACAGCAGCACTCAGCAATCCCCCATGTGGTACAAACATGAATTGCATCCACGACAGGCAGTACACTCTCGCGACATCATCCCGCAGCGATGGGGTAGAGGTAGAGTAACAGCAGTGCAAGGTAGTGCATTTCCAGCCAGGCCAGCCAGTCCAGACAGCAGGCCCAATGATGCCCCACCCCAACAATGCTTTCAGTTGATAGAGATTGGATGATGCACATGAAAGAGCTGTGCAGAGGGGTGCATGCCTCCCCCACTGGCCGCTGCAGCCAGCTGGCAGCGAAGCCAGGGAGACCCCGCTGCCTGACCCAGCTTGACGCACCAGCTGCCGTTGCACCTGCTTGCCCTGTTGTCCACACCGCCTGCTCTCATCCTGCTCCTGCTCCCACCAACACCACACTGTGACCCAGGAGAGACACTAGTTGCCAGCACCAGGGTGCACCACACCCACCCACCACACCCATGACGACACCCATCACCACCACTATCACCACACCCATCACCACCATTGCCATCACCACCACATTCCTTACTTCACATGTTGCACAGCTGGACGCCAGCTGGACACCCAGGCCAGCCTCTTCCCAGCTGTGCCCTGCTCATTGTTGAGCTGCCGCCTGCCGCCTGGTCAGGTGCCGCCTGCCGCCCGCCTGCCCCCTCGCCCCACCAGCTGAGTCTGCGCCTCACAACACCACACAGCTGTACAGCTGTGCAGCCTAGGCCCCTCTTGGTGCAGCCTGACCCCCCGGTGCTCATCCAAGGGTCCCCAAGGCCTGTCGTGAATGCCGCAGCTGTGTGTGCTGTGAGCTGCCAGACAACAGCTGGACCTGTGTGCTGTCCAATGGTGCAGCCGGACCCTGTGAGCTGCCAGGCAACAACTGGACCTCCACCCTTCAAGCTGTTGGTGTGACCTCCACCTCCACCTCCACCCCCTACTCCCCCCAAGCCTGGGCTCGAATGCTGAAGCGCATCAGTGAGCGGGTTTTGAGCCACCCGCCAGCCTGCCTCTGCCTGCCTGCCTGCCTGCCTGCCTGCCTGCCTGCCTGCCTGCCTGCCTGCCTGCCTGACCGCCTGCCAGCAGAAACCATCCCGTTCCGCAGCAAGGTCGTTCAGCCAGTCCAGCCAGCAGGCCCAGTGATTCCTCCCCTTCAACAAACTGCCATGGTCCATTGACTCACCCTCACAAACAAACTACCCTGGCAGGTCAGCAGGCACCCCAGGAGATGCCATGCCCACCCTCCCCTACATGCTGCTGCCCTGCCCTTCGAAAATACATGCCTCACCCAACCCTCTCCTACATGCTGCTGCCCTGCCCTGTCCAGAAAGGCCCTACACCCCTGCTGCTGCCAGCGCCCACTGGGCCAGCACCAGGCTGCCTGCCTGGCCTGCCCCTCCATGCCCCTGAGACGTGCTGCTGTCAATCGGGGCAGAGGCGGCGTCAGTGGGAGCCGAGCTGGGCTGCGGGCTGCTGGCGGAGGGGTCTGAGGGGAGGGGTGAGGAGCGCAGCTGGTGGCGCAGACACACCTGAAGGCAGGGGCAGGGCAGGGTAGCATGGGTAGCATGGGTAGCATGGGTTGCATGCGAGGCATGCGTGGCATGCATGGCAGGTGGGGGTTCACAGCGAGTGGTAAGATCAAGGACAGGGGCAGCCATCTCACAGGCTGCAACGGGAGGGCGGGGTGGCAGGCCAGGATGAATACGGCCAGGAAGTTACAGGTTAGGGGCCAGGCCTCAGGCTATGATGGCCAGATGGCTAGAAGTATCTAGGGAGACAGGGGCCAGAGGGAGGCAGGCTGGGAGTGTACAAGGCCTGGGGTGGGTCCGGGGCTGGTGCAGGGCAAGCATTCTCCCTGTACTACCACCTTGGGGGTGGAGGGTGGACGGTGGAGGGTGGAAGGGTAAGGGCGGAGGGGTTAGGCGGAGGGTGGACGGCGTGGGTGGGCTGTCCAGCAGAAGCAGGGCCAGGTGGAGGTGCAGGGCAGCCGCATAACCAAACCATTCGTTCATTCAATGGTGCAAGGGAGGGTGTTCTGAGCGAACACATGACCCAGGATCCAAGTAGGTTCTTGATACCGCTCTGGCCTCCTTCCCATGCCAGCGTCTGCACCTGACCCACCTGCTCCATCTCCGCCATAGCCCACTGCATCAGCAGCAGCTCTCCAGTGTCCAAGCTCCTCGCCTGCCGCCATGCTGGGTCCGGCTGATCCGCTGGGTCCTGCTGATCCTCAGGGCCTGCCAGGCTGTCAACACACAGCTGCATCAGCTGGTCACCGCCCTCTGGCCCCAGCTGCAGCAGGGCAGAGGCCCAGGTGGCCGCCAGCACAGCTGCTGGGGGCTGCCGCTGGGGCGGGAGGGCCAGGAAGCTGAGTAGAAGCTGCTGGGCACGAGCTGCGAGGGCGGCGGGTGGGGGGTGCTGCCGGGTCAAGGGGGCAGGAGCCAGTGCTGGGCTGCTGCTGCTGGTAGCAGCGCTTGCTGCCAGGGACGATAGTGAGGGACGTGACTCAACCGCCCCCACCACTGCTGCTGGTGCAACTTCGCCTCCTACCATTGCTGGCTGCCCTCCTGTGCCTGCTGCGGCTACTGCTGCGGCTGGGTCAGAGGTGGCAGTGGCAGCACTGATCAAGGTGTCCTCCAACAGACCAAGGTACTCCTGAACGCACTTCATGAGGGAGGTCACGGGCTCCAACCCCGCCTGCTCCACTTTTGCCCAACCCTGCTCATCCCCAGCAGCAGCAAGGACAGCTGCATGGGTGTCAGGGGTGGTGGTGAGGGGGGTCGTGGGAGTGCTGGCAGCAGCATCCAGGAGGCTGCGGCTCAGCTCTGCCACCACGCCCTGTGTCTTCACCAGCCAGACGGCCTGAACTCCAATCACTGCTTGCTGCACCATCGCCTCAGCCTTGCCGCCTACTGCCTCAGCCAGCTGGACCTCAGCCTTGACCGCCCTGTCCTCAGCCTTGCCCGCCCTGTCCTCCGCCTTCCCCGCCCTGTCCTCCGCCTCAGCCTTGCTGACTGCTAGCTGAGCCAGCTGGACCTGCGCCTCGCCCGACCTGTCCTCCGCCTGCTGCTTCAACTCAGCCAGCTGCTGCTGCAGCACCGTCACCTGCTGCTCCTTGCCCACTGCTGCCTGCAGGGCATTGTCCAGCTCCTGTTGCAGTGAACTCAGCTGCAGCTGCAGCCGCCCTGAGACCCCCTGACTGCCCTCCAGCTGCTGCTGCACGGCACCCAGCTGCTGCTGCTGCAGGGCCACCTGCCGCTCCAAGTCCTGCTGAGCTGCTGCTGCAGCCACAGACTGGCTGACCAGCTGCCCTTGGGCTGACGCCAGCTCAGCAGCCAGCTGGTCTCTCTCAACCTCTATCACCCTGGCCTGCTCTTGAGATTCCAGTAGCTGGGTCTTCTGCACTTCGATCAGGGCGTTGCTTTCGTGCAGCTGCTGCTGCAGCGCTGCCACCCGGTCCTGGGTGACCTGCATCTCCTGCTGCATGCAAGCCAGCTCATTGGACTTGGTTTCGTAAACCTCCTGCAGCTGAGCCAGCTGCTGCTCCTTGCGGCTCACCAGCTGCCTCTGGTCATCAAGCTGCTGCTCCTGGCTGACCACCTGCTGAGTCAGCGCTGATACCTCCTGCCTGTGCCGCATGGTGGCCTCCTCCGCAGACTTCTCCAGCGTGTCTAGCTCCTTCTGAATCTCCCTCACTTCATCCCGCGCATACTCCCCCGCCACCTCATATACATACTCATCCCTCATCCACTTCTCCTGCTCTCGCACCTGCCTCAACTCCCATGCCAGCCCATCCAGCTGCTCTTGCGCTTCCGCCAGCTGCGCCTGCAGCCCCTTCCCACGCTCCACCTCCTCCGAGTGCTGACGCTCAAGCGCTTCCAACGACTCGCGAGCTGCGCTAAGCGATAGCTTCAGCTGGCTCTGTCGCTCATGAGCATCGGCCAACTCCTCGTCAACCGCGAGTCGAGCATGCACCTCGTGGACTAACCGCTCCTCCAACTCCTGCTCCCGCTGTTGCACTTTGCGTACCTGTGCCTTTGCTTCCTGCAGCGCGGCCTCCAGGTCCGCCACCTGCCTTGCGTTGGTTTCACGCACTGCCTTCACCGCCTCCGCCTGGGTTCTCAGATCCTTCATCTCGCCCAGCAGCCCCTGCAGGCGCCTCATGGCCTCCGCCTGCGCTGCCTGGCTGCTCTCATACTGCTGCTTCAGGAGCTCCTGCTGCTGCTGCTGCTCCACGAGCTGCTGCTGGTGCGCGTGCAGGGCCGTCTGCTTCGCGACCAGCTCGGCCTGCACCGCCTCAACTCGCGAGGCTGCGGCTTCCGCGACGCACATCACTCGCTCTACGACCTCGGCTGCCCGCTCTTCAGCGGCAGCAGCGGCAGCGTGGCTGGCGGCTGCCTGCTCCTCCGCGGCAGCGGTGGCAGCGCGGCTCAGGGCGGCCTGCTCCTCGGCGACGGTGACCGCAGCACGACTGGCTGCCTCGGCTGCGACCAGCTGCTGCTGCAAGGCAGCAATCGCCAGCTGACGAGCCTGGTCCACACGAGGGACCTCAGCGTGGTGCTCCTCATCGCGCCCACCCTGCTCCTCATTGTCGCCAGTAAAAGCCCCACCCACCACCTCCGCTTGCCCCTCCTCATCCTCCTCTGTCCTCCCCACCTCCCTCCCTTGCTCCCTATGCCTTGTCGCCTCCTCCGGAGCTTCCCACGCTGCGGCTGCAGCGGCGGCGGCGGCTGCCTCCACACCCTCATCCCCCACAACTTCACCCCGTGCCTGGTGCAGGACCACGGCTGCCTGGGCTCTCAGCACGAGGCTGTGCAGCTCGGCCGTGTCCCTCATCAGCTGGGAGAGCTCGTGGCAGGGCGCGGTGACCTGCGCTGCGTCGCGCAGCAGCTGACCCACCGCTGCCACACCCAATGGCCCCGCTGCCCACAGCCCCTCCTCCCACTTCAAGGACCCTGCCATCCGCGAGACGTCAGCGTGCTCGTGCCGCGGTTGGCCTCTGCGAGATGCCTCCGCAAAAGCCCCCACCCACAACCCCACCTGTCCCGCAGACTGGCTCAAGTCACTCCACGCATAGGACCCTACCTGTGCCCCCCAGCTGTTGCTGCTGCTGCTGCTGTTGCCGCTGTTGCTGTTGCTGGTGCTGCTGCTGCTGCTGCTGCTAAGGCCAGCCTTAGTGGCCCACTGCTCCCACGCCACATCAAACCGCCGCTGTTCGTGTGCCTCGAGCACGCTCGCGAGACCAAAGCCGCCCAGCAGCTGCTCCGACAGCAGGGTCAGTTGCGCGAGGCGGTACCCGGCTGCCACGAGCTGCTGCCCTGCCACGAGCAGCTGAGCCAGGCCGCCCACACCACCCCTGCCACCTTGCTGGCCCTCGACCCCCAAGCTGCTGCTGTCCTCCTCGAGAGCATCACCACCACCACCACCCCGTCCTCCTCGGGTGTCATTGGGGCAGGGGAGCCCGCAGCGCAGCCCGGCAGCCACGAGCTTCATGGCGCGGGACAGCGTGGCGGCGGCGGGCTGGACCTGCGCCCTCAGCCCCATCAGCGGCACGCTGCAGGGCCACTGCAGTTGTGCCACGGTCTGCACCGCAGCCGCCACGCTGAGCCCTGCCAGCAGGGCTGGCCCCACCTCCGCCTCCCTGACCCCACCCAGTCCACCCAGCTGCTCCGCGCCACTCCCCGCCTCGGCCACACGAGCCTCGCGCCCGCCCTCGGCTTCATGGCTAGGGGTCCGCCAGCCCCTCTGTGCCTTGCCCTCCTCTTCGACGGAGGGATGGTAGTATGACCTCCTTGGCTGCTCCTGCCCCTGGTGCTTGCTCCAGCGATAAATTGAGGGCACCCTGGCCGCCTGCCACCCTGCCTGGCGGCCCTGGCTCCGGCCCCACCGGGAGTCGAACCCTGCACCTCCTGCCGCCTCCCCCGCCCGTTGCCCCCACGAGCCCACCCGCCAGCTGCCCTCCTCTCCCTCCTGACCCTCCTCCCCCGGCCCTTCTGCTGCCTCACCCTTTGGGCTGGGCAGCAGGGCGGCGAGGATGCTGGGCAGCAGGGCCTCCACCTGGGACTGCCTAGCCAGCCGCGCCCCGTTCAGGCAGCTACTGGCAGCATGGCTTGACCCAGCCCCCCATGCCCCCCTCTCCCCGACAGCAGAGTAGGGAGAGGAGAAGGGGTGGGTGGAGGGGGGTGGTGGGGCAGGGGGAGGGGTCTGCTGCTGCTCCCCGCAGTGCAGCTCGCATCCAAGCCATGCGGCCTGACACGCTGCAGATGCCGGCGGTGGAGAGATCGCCTCCAGCCCCCACATGCCAGGCGTAGGCCTGAAGGGCAAGTCAGGAGAGTGGCGAGAAGGGGGCAGGGGGAGGGGGCAGGGGGAGTGGGCAGGGGGCAGGGGGCAGGGGTTCAGGGGGCAGGGGGCAGGGTGGGTGCCAGACCCATTGTTGATGCGGGAGGCCAGCATACCACAGGCAGGGCAGCAGGCAGGTGAGGGGGGGTCTCCAAGGGGCAAGGCAGGGGCAGCAAGGGGCCAGGATGGAGACGGCAAGGGGAGGAGGTGAGGGCTGCGTAGAACAGGCCAGGCCAGGTCCGGCATCACCTGCAGCACAGCGTCCCGCTCCCTGGGCCTGACCAGGCTGGGTCCCTCCTGGCAGTCAAAGCTCCACACTAGCGCCCTCAGCAGACCTGCAGGGGCAGGCACCACACCACACCCCTCACTCAACACCATGGCAAGCACACTAGCCAGGTACCCTGCCCATCAGGAGGGCTCCCAGGCGGGGGCGGGGGCGGGGGCGGGGCGGGGCAGGGCAGGGGCTGGGCTGGGTTCAGCTGGGTCCCTTGGTGAGGGGTCTGCCAGGCAGCGCACACGTCTGGCAAGCCCTGTGTGTCTTGTCCCCTGCTTGCCTGGCCCAGTCAGACCTGAGGGTGGCAGCCTGATGCCCAGCAGGGCCGTGAGCAGGAGCGCCTCCTCCCCCTCGCCTGCCTTCAGCGCCTGGGTGCGCCGCAACACGTCCAGCCGGGCCCGCACCTGGAGGCCAGGAGGGCAGCAGGGGGTCCAACAGGCTGGGGGAGGAGACCAGGAGGGGTGGAGGGGTAAGAGGGGAGGAGGAGGAAGAGGGGCAGAAGGGAGGGGTGGGTGAGGGTGAGGTAAGGGAGGGGGGAGGGGTGAGGGGTGAGGGGTGAGGGGTGAGGGGTGAGGGGTGAGGGGTGAGGGGTGAGGGGTGAGGGGTGAGGGGTGAGGGGTGAGGGGTGAGGGGTGAGGGGTGAGGGGTGAGGGGTGAGGGGTGAGGGGTGAGGGGTGAGGGGTGAGGGGTGAGGGGTGAGGGGTGAGGGGTGAGGGGTGAGGGGTGAGGGGTGAGGGGTGAGGGGTGAGGGGTGAGGGGTGAGGGGTGAGGGGTGAGGGGTGAGGGGTGAGGGGTGAGGGGTGAGGGGTGAGGGGTGAGGGGTGAGGGGTGAAAACAAGGCTGTGCACTAGCAACAGCTGTGAGAGCCAGCAGCAGCAGCAGCAGCAGCGGCAGCAGCGGCAGGGCCCGGCCCCACCTTGTCAGCCAGGGCGGGGGCGGGGATGACCCCCTCGGCCAGCACCAGGGACATCAGGGTCATCAGCTCCCTCCACTGCAGGGGCTGGGAGGCGGAGGGGGAGGCGCGCTGGTCCAGCAGCAGCAGGGCCCGGGCCCCGGCAGAGCTGGGAGCCAGGTGGGGCAGGGGGCCAGACGAGCTCACCCCTGCCCCTGCCCCTGCCCCTGCCCCTGCCCCTGCCCCTGCCCCTGCCCCTGCCCCTGCCCCTGCCCCTGCCCTGTTCGTCCCATTCTCAGACTTTGCTGCAGCATGCCAGGACGCTCCACCATGAATTGGTGGGTCAATGCCCTGGCCTGTGCCGCTGCTGCTGCCTGCTGCCAGGTGGCTGGAGGGCAGGGAGGCAGCGATGAGGGCGGCGGGTGGGGGCAGCAGGTGCAGCCGGGGGACCAGCAGCGTGGAGGCAAAGTGTGATGAGGCGCCCTCACACTCGCCCACCACCTGGGGTGAGGGCACGGCAGTGACACGGCTCAGCGACGCCTGATGCAACTACAGCTGAGAAGTTGTGGCAGCAGGGCGGCTGAAGCGTCAGCAGCGTCAGCTGCAGCGGCGGTAGCAAGGCTGCCTGACATGGGCTGCATGAGCTACTTTCCACACCCCTCCCACTCAGCTTCTGCACGACTGCCTGCCTGGCCCTGCCTGTCCTGGCCTGTCCTGGCCTGGAGCACCTTGCCTACCCCACCCAACCTCCTCATTGAGACCAGCCAACCGCCTCCTGTCTGGTATGATGTCATGCGCAGCACTGAACAAGCTACAAAAGAATTTCAACAAAACTTAGCATATTATAATTCAAGTACATTAGTGTTAGGTGTAAGTATGAACTAGACAGTGTAAGCTAGACGGTGTGTGGCAGGATGTATTAGGATGTAAGTACATTAGCGTTAGGTGTAAGTATGAAATAGATGGTGTAAGTATGAAATAGATGGTGTAAGCTAGACTGTGTGTGGGCCATGCCAGACCTTGCAGTCCACCTACTACCCCTGCTGCACTGATGACTCGACCTGACCTGGCCTGGGTCTTGGTCCCCGCAGACCCTCTGCCCAGCAGAGCTGTGGTGGCAACTGCAAGTACAGCTGAGAGCCATAGTGTGGGGACAGACTTTGGGCCATGCCAGACTTTGGGCACTGCCAGACCATGCCATGCCATGCCTAGTCCTAGTCCCCTCCCACCTGTGCCACCAGTTGCTGCGCCTGCAGCAGCAGCTGCGTTGGGTCCGCTGCAGCCCCTGGGTCAGTCAGCCGCCTGAGCAGCGCCTGATGCAGCGGGTTGCAGGGGGGCGGCAGGCTCAGCAGCAGGGCCAGCACCATGTCGGGCTCCACCTGTGCTGAGCCTGCAGGGGAGGGGACACAGGGCAGCAGGGAGCAGGGTACATGGCAGGGCTGAGGGCTGAGGGCGGGGGGCGGGGGGCGGGGGGCGGGGGCGGGGGCGGGGGCGGGGGCAGGGCACCAGGTCAGAACAAAGCAAGGAATGATGTTTGACTTACAACATGTACTGACGATGGTGACAACACCTCACACGCCATCAACCCAATCCTGCTCACAAGCTACCAGGCCATTCCCCTCTCCAGCTGTCCCTGCTCCATCAAACCACCCCTACCCTGCCCGCCACACTTCACCAACCCCCCTGCCCGCCTAACCCTAAACCAACCCCCCTGCCCGCCACACTTCACCCACCTGCCCCCACCTGCTGTCGTACCCTGCTCCTCACCTTGAACACTGGCATGCCACATGGCGACATACAGCAGCCCTGAGCGCCCCAACGCCTCCAGCCCAGCCAACTCTCCGCCTTCCACCCCCTCCCGCCCAGCTGCTGGTGCGCTGGCTGTGCTGGCCAAGCTGTCTAGGCTGACGTTGTGGGACTGGAGGAAGCGCAGGAGGGTCAATACCGCGTTGTCTCCGGCCGCAGAGCCGTCGTCGGCTGTTGCACGGGCAGCGGCGACCCGCAGCAGGCCCTGCAGCAGGTTGCCCGGGAGCACGGAGGTAGCCCGAAGAAATGGCGCACGGGATGCACGCAAGGCAGCCACTAGCTCGTCGCTGAGAACGACGTGCTGTAGGCCCACAGCTGAGGTTTCGGCTGACGATGGGCGGCTGCTGGGGTTTGTGGAAATGCTAGGTTGGCGATCGAAGCCATACGGGTCCCAGACTGTGTATGCTCGGGGCTGCCAAAGCGGAGCAGGACGTCCGAGCACGAGGGGCACGTAACACTTAAACCCTGGTTTCAAGCAGAATGGCTGACTACGAAGACTCGGCAGGGTGAAGCCCAGACGCTTCTGGGCTGCCCCGCGACTGTTCCCACGCCATCGCATCATCTGTGGGCCTGCTGGAAGCATCGTCAGGGCTAGGCTAAGGGCCTAGCTATGGAGGAAGTGCTCTCGGGCGGCAGTGTACTCGTGTGGTTTTCACGGCCTCTCACGCAAACCATTTTCGTGAAAAATCAAACAAAATCCTTGCATACATGTTTCAAGCCTCAAGCCTGCAAGCTTAAGCAATCCTTATCTTAAGCCATGCATATGCGCTTGTGCCGCTTGCTAAGTCTTGGACTGGTATCTATATCACATCAACATTGGCTTGCTCAAGCCATACCTATGTCTTCCTTCTATCCCATCTAGCATTGTCAGGCCGCATGCTTCGGAGTTGCCTTTGCCTCTAGGCCTTCGCCTCTGTCAGAAATCCAGGTGTGACGGTTCGCCGTATGCGTGTTCACGCTGACTCCCCAGCCATCGAACCTTGCAGTATGGCAAGCATCGCGCAAGAGGTCGCCAAAGAGCTGCGAAGCTCCATCTGGGGCGGGGAGGTCTTGCTTCCTGGCGATCCCGCCTTTGAGCAAGCCTGCAAAACGTGGGCGATGCCAACCGTCTCGACAGTGCCGGCGGTGGTGGTACGCCCACGAGGTGGGCGCGCCACAGCTGCGACCGACACTACATTCATTCATTGTTGTACGATCACCTCGTCGTCGGAAGCGTGATGCTACAGCAGGCTGTAGCTGAACCGTACGGTGTCTTTGCGTCGATGTAGCATGAAATGCAAGATGCAAGCGCTGCGTCTACAGATATGCAAACCTATGGGAAACCTCAGATGCAGCCAGTGAAGCGCTCTCTTGCCCTAGCCTAACCAAAGCAGCAGCAGCAGCAGCAGCAGCAGCAGCAGCAGCAGCAGCAGCAGCAGCAGCAGCAGCAGCAGCAGCAGCAGCAGCAGCAGCAGCAGCAGCAGCAGCAGCAGCAACACAGCAGCACCATCACCACCACCACCACCACCACCACCACCACCGGTACACTAAGGTTGGCAGCACTGGCAGCATCTGATTATCTGCAGCTCACTGCCACTCATATCAACTAGATGCTCACGCCTCAAGCCTTGCTCTGTCCTTGCTCCGCCACCCTCTGATACTGAGGCCCCAGTCTTGCATTAGCTCAATTGCTTCCTATCATGCTATGCATTGAAGCATATCGCCCTATATTCTGTTCCTCTCTGCACTTGTAACCAGCCTCCAGCAGCAGCAGGAGTAGCACCAGCAACAGCAGCAACTACATAATTATGCAAGTTTTGAGTTGATGGCCTTTCACTCTCACCCCACCTTGCTGCCCTCCTCATGCCCTGCCCCCTTTGCTGCCCTCCTCAGGCACCATGGACGTGCAAGCTGCCATCAAGGCTGCCAGGGCGCACGGGCTGCAGGTGGCGGTGAAGGGGGGCGGCCACAGCGCGGTGAGGGGCGGCAGGGGCTGCAGGGGCAGATGAGACGTCAGTGCAAAGCTGGGCTGGGCTGGGCTGGGCTGGGCTGGGCTGGGCTGGGCTGGGCTGGGCTGGGCTGGGCTGGGCTGGGCTGGGCTGGGCTGGGCTGGGCTGGGCTGGGCTGGGCTGGGCTGGGCTGGGCTGGGCTGGGCTGGGCTGGGCTGGGCTGGGCTGGGCTGGGCTGGGCTGGGCTGGGCTGGGCTGGGCTGGTACGCGGCAGTGGGACTAGCCTGAGAGACTGGGAGTGCCCCGCAGCCACCCTGCGCTGCAGCCACACCAGCAACAGCGCTTGCACGACACCGCCACTGGCTCGAGTCACCGCACGGCCCTGAGAGGTGACCCTGGAAGGACTTGATGCCAAACCCTGAAACATTGGAAAACTCTAACCTTACCCCTTCAGCCCTTGGGCCCCTTGTACCTAAGCTTTTAACCCTGACGTTTACTGGGCTTGCTGGAGGACCCTCAGGTTTACACTCCTCTCAGCCTTGAACCCAACACTTGCACCCCTAACCCTAGCCCTTTAACCCTGTGACTCTCATCCTAGAAACTAAGCCCTGGATGGAAGAAAAACCCGAACTTTGACCCTGGGTTGACTTGATGAAAACCATGAGGTTTGCACCATCTGATGTGACAACATAGGAGGAAGCTGCCTGCCAGACGCATGCCTTGCTGTGGCTCACAATGACATGGGTGCATGGAGCCGGAGCGTGGCTTGGACTTTGGACTGGGCTCGGCGTGGTAATCATCATGCCGTTATGTTACGCTGATGCGCTAAACACTACCCTGAGCCCTCACCCCTGAACTCTCTACACCTTGAACCCACTAGTTCCAACCCTTCTCCACCCTTGACCCTTCCCCCACATCGACACAGTAGCCAAACCTGTTAACCCCAACCATGACCATTCAGCCCTTTCCTTCAAACCATGCTACCCTAACCATTTAGCCCTGTCTAGTTTCTGCTTCTGCTTCTGCTTCTGCTTCTGCTTCTGCTTCTGCTTCTGCTTCTGCTTCTGCTTCTGCTTCTGCTTCTGCTTCTGCTTCTGCTTCTGCTTCTGCTTCTGCTTCTGCTTCTGCTCCTTCTTCTTCTTCTTCTTCCTAAAGCCGTGTCAGCCTAACTAGCCGTGCCTGTCTGTGTGTCCGTTATCACCCTGGCCACTCACCCCTTCCACCCTGACCCTCAAACCCTAACCCAGCCCCATGCCCTCCACCTTGACCCTCAGCCGTGCCAGCCTATGTGCCCTAGCCACCAATCAAACCTGTAACCTTTCTACTGATTAAAACCTCTAACCCCCATGACCCTAATTCCCTATCCATAACCCGTGCCTGCCTATGTGGCATGTGTTTGTGGTGGTCTGCTGAGCGCAGGTGCCCTAACCCTGAACCTAACCTGTCACCCCTGGAACCCTAAGATCTTATCCCTAATCCTATCCCTATCAGTCTGCTGGGCGCAGGTGCAGCAGCTGGTGCTGGGCGCAGGTGCTGGGACCTAACCCTTCCCAACCACTACACTCCACCCCTAACCCTAGCCTGTGCCTGCCTGTGTGCCATGTTATTAGTATTATTATTACCATTTCTTCTACCGTGACATGACCCTATCGCCCTGGCCTCTCACCTCTTTCCTTCTCTTTTAAACCTGTCTACCTTTTGGCACTAGTTCTCTAACCCTAACCCGTGCCTGCCTATGTGGCATGTGTATGTGGTGGTGCCGGGCGCAGGTGCAGCTGGGCCTGGTGCAGGAGGGCATGACCATCGACCTGTCCCTCATGCGCAGCGTGGCAGTGGACCCGGTCAACAAGGTAGCCATTGCTGACGGTGAGCACAGCAAGGGGCTGACGGCGCCATCGAGTCACCGAGCATGGGCTGACGGCGCCATCGAGTCACGGCACCATCGAGTCAAACCCCAACACCCCAACCTCCCCCAACACCCCTCTCCCAGGCCTGCCCACCTCTGACCTGAGTTTGCCGCCCCCCCCCTGACCTGAGCGCCGCCCGCCCTGACCTGAGCCTCACCCCTTACCTTACAACCTCTGCCCTCACCGGGCCTGCCTCACCGGGGCCTGCCTCCCCTGACCTGAGTGCGCCCCCCCCTCACCCAGGCCTGCCCCCCCTGACCTGGGACTCCACTGGTCTGCAGGGGGTTGCCTCCTGGGAGACATTGACCGGGAGACTGCCTTGCACGGCCTGGCCGTCCCCTTGGGGCACGCCCCCGTGACGGGCATGGGCCTGGCCCTGGGTGGAGGCTTTGGTGAGTGAGCACCCGTTGGTGTGCTGTCGGCTGCCTAGTTGTAATCACAGTCTGCCCAAGTGCCCAGTGCCCAGAGTCAGCTTTGGCTTCTTTGTTGCGCTAGTGTCAAAGTGTGTGATGAGCTGGTGGCGTCAGACAATCTGTCAGTGTCAGACAATCTGTGACTCAGTCATGTCAGTGTCAGACAATCTGTGACTCAGTCATGTCAGTGTCAGACAATCTGTGACTCAGTCATGTCAGTGTCAGACAATCTGTGACTCAGTCATGTCAGCGTCAGACAATCTGTGACTCAGTCATGTCAGTGTCAGACAATCTGTGACTCAGTCATGTCAGTGTCAGACAATCTGTGACTCAGTCATGTCAGTGTCAGACAATCTGTGACTCAGTCATGTCAGTGTCAGACAATCTGTGACTCAGTCATGTCAGTGTCAGACAATCTGTGACTCAGTCATGTCAGTGTCAGACAATCTGTGACTCAGTCATGTCAGTGTCAGACAATCTGTGACTCAGTCATGTCAGTGTCAGACAATCTGTGACTCAGTCATGTCAGTGTCAGACAATCTGTGACTCAGTCATGTCAGTGTCAGACAATCTGTGACTCAGTCATGTCAGTGTCAGACAATCTGTGACTCAGTCATGTCAGTGTCAGACAATCTGTGACTCAGTCATGTCAGTGTCAGACAATCTGTGACTCAGTCATGTCAGTGTCAGACAATCTGTGACTCAGTCATGTCAGCGTCAGACAATCTGTGACTCAGTCATGTCAGTGTCAGACAATCTGTGACTCAGTCATGTCAGTGTCAGACAATCTGTGACTCAGTCATGTCAGTGTCAGACAATCTGTGACTCAGTCATGTCAGTGTCAGACAATCTGTGACTCAGTCATGTCAGTGTCAGACAATCTGTGACTCAGTCATGTCAGTGTCAGACAATCTGTGACTCAGTCATGTCAGTGTCAGACAATCTGTGACTCAGTCATGTCAGTGTCAGACAATCTGTGACTCAGTCATGTCAGTGTCAGACAATCTGTGACTCAGTCATGTCAGTGTCAGACAATCTGTGACTCAGTCATGTCAGTGTCAGACAATCTGTGACTCAGTCATGTCAGCGTCAGACAATCTGTGACTCAGTCATGTCAGCGTCAGACAATCTGTGACTCAGTCATGTCAGTGTCAGACAATCTGTGACTCAGTCATGTCAGTGTCAGACAATCTGTGACTCAGTCATGTCAGTGTCAGACAATCTGTGACTCAGTCATGTCAGTGTCAGACAATCTGTGACTCAGTCATGTCAGTGTCAGACAATCTGTGACTCAGTCATGTCAGTGTCAGACAATCTGTGACTCAGTCATGTCAGTGTCAGACAATCTGTGACTCAGTCATGTCAGTGTCAGACAATCTGTGACTCAGTCATGTCAGTGTCAGACAATCTGTGACTCAGTCATGTCAGTGTCAGACAATCTGTGACTCAGTCATGTCAGCGTCAGACAATCTGTGACTCAGTCATGTCAGTGTCAGACAATCTGTGACTCAGTCATGTCAGTGTCAGACAATCTGTGACTCAGTCATGTCAGTGTCAGACAATCTGTGACTCAGTCATGTCAGTGTCAGACAATCTGTGACTCAGTCATGTCAGTGTCAGACAATCTGTGACTCAGTCATGTCAGTGTCAGACAATCTGTGACTCAGTCATGTCAGTGTCAGACAATCTGTGACTCAGTCATGTCAGTGTCAGACAATCTGTGACTCAGTCATGTCAGTGTCAGACAATCTGTGACTCAGTCATGTCAGTGTCAGACAATCTGTGACTCAGTCATGTCAGTGTCAGACAATCTGTGACTCAGTCATGTCAGTGTCAGACAATCTGTGACTCAGTCATGTCAGCGTCAGACAATCTGTGACTCAGTCATGTCAGTGTCAGACAATCTGTGACTCAGTCATGTCAGTGTCAGACAATCTGTGACTCAGTCATGTCAGTGTCAGACAATCTGTGACTCAGTCATGTCAGTGTCAGACAATCTGTGACTCAGTCATGTCAGTGTCAGACAATCTGTGACTCAGTCATGTCAGCGTCAGACAATCTGTGACTCAGTCATGTCAGTGTCAGACAATCTGTGACTCAGTCATGTCAGCGTCAGACAATCTGTGACTCAGTCATGTCAGTGTCAGACAATCTGTGACTCAGTCATGTCAGTGTCAGACAATCTGTGACTCAGTCATGTCAGTGTCAGACAATCTGTGACTCAGTCATGTCAGTGTCAGACAATCTGTGACTCAGTCATGTCAGCGTCAGACAATCTGTGACTCAGTCATGTCAGTGTCAGACAATCTGTGACTCAGTCATGTCAGTGTCAGACAATCTGTGACTCAGTCATGTCAGTGTCAGACAATCTGTGACTCAGTCATGTCAGTGTCAGACAATCTGTGACTCAGTCATGTCAGTGTCAGACAATCTGTGACTCAGTCATGTCAGTGTCAGACAATCTGTGACTCAGTCATGTCAGTGTCAGACAATCTGTGACTCAGTCATGTCAGTGTCAGACAATCTGTGACTCAGTCATGTCAGTGTCAGACAATCTGTGACTCAGTCATGTCAGTGTCAGACAATCTGTGACTCAGTCATGTCAGTGTCAGACAATCTGTGACTCAGTCATGTCAGTGTCAGACAATCTGTGACTCAGTCATGTCAGTGTCAGACAATCTGTGACTCAGTCATGTCAGCGTCAGACAATCTGTGACTCAGTCATGTCAGTGTCAGACAATCTGTGACTCAGTCATGTCAGCCGGGCCCTACTACTGTTTGCAGCGTGTCCATGGGTCTCCCTCACTACACAAAGTGTGTGATGCGCTGGTGGCGTGAGGCAGGCGTGACTGAGCGATGACTCAGTGCTTCAATGCTGCAATGCCCAGGCCACCTGCTGCCCCCTGCTGCCCCCTGCGGCTGACTGCTGTGCCTCAGTGTCCAGGCCACCTGCTACCAGATGGTGGTGCCTTACCTGTGGTGTGCAGGGAAGCCCATCTGCTGCCCACCTGCTATCTGATTTGACTGTGTGGAGTGTGTGGGGTGTGTGGAGCCTGACCTGCCTGACTGCTGGTGTGGGGAGGGAGGGAGGCAAGCTGCTGCCCACCTGCTGCCCACCTGCTGCCCACCTGCTGCCCTGCAGGCATCGCCACTCGTGTCCTGGGCACCACCTCAGACCACATTGTGGGCGCAACCATCGTCACCGCTGATGGCAGCGTGGTGAGGCTACTGCTGCACCCCTGACCCTGACCCTGACCCTCCTGACCCTGACCCTGACCCTGACCCTGACCCTGACCCTGACCCTGACCCTGACCCTGACCCTGACCCTGACCCTGACCCTGACCCTGACCCTGACCCTGACCCTGACCCTGACCCTGACCCTGACCCTGACCCTGACCCTGACCCTGACCCTGACCCTGACGACCCTGACCCTGACGACCCTGACCCTGACGACCCTGACCCTGACCCTGACCCTGACCCTGACCTCCCTGACCCTGACCCTGACCCTGACCCTGACCCTGACCCTGACCCTGACCCTGACCCTGACCCTGACCCTGACCCTGACCCTGACCCTGACCCTGACCCTGACCCTGACCCTGACCCTGACCCAGCCATCTGCCCTCAGCCCTATAATAGCTAAAGCTGCGGCCTGAGCTGCCTCATGGCTGCCGTGGTGCCGTGTGGTGCAGAGGGTGGTGGACAAGGACAGCGACCCAGAGCTGCTCTGGTGCCTCAGGGGGGCGGCAAGGTGGGGCTGGGCCAGGTGGTGGGCAGGGGGGCCTGGGCCAGAGGGGGCGGCCAGGGGGGGTGCCCAGGGTGGCTGGGTGCACTGGGGAGGGGAGGGCCAAGGCTGTGGAAGCCAAGGGAGGGTCCAGGGGCCAGGGGTGGGTCAAGGGGTTGAGGGGCTATGAGGTTCAGTTGCAACTACCCTTGGCTGTGAGGGACAGTGGATGTGAGGGGCAGTGAATGTGAGGTTCAGTTGCAACTGCCCCTGGCTGTGAGGTTCAGCTGCAACTGCCTTTGCTGTGAGGGGCAGTGGCGGAGGTCTATGGCAAGTGCTGTAAACTGGTAGTGGCATGCAAGGGCCATCTCCCTTCGATGCATCGTAAGCTGTGGCTGTGTGAATGTCTCATCACACTGCGACTTTCGTGACCACAGTGCCATGGGGGTGGTGACCAAGATCAAGTTCAGGCTGGACGATGTGAGTGACGCAGTGACCGGCACCATGGTGTTCCCGGACGACCCAGAGCACAAGATGTGGAGGTGGGTGACCGCATGGCCTGGTGCCTGCACCCCTCCTCCCGTTAGCATGCAACCACCACAACCATCATGTTGCGTTGGAATAGGTGCTCGCGAGATGCTAGGGTTGCACATCCGGTGCATGATCTGGACACCCAGTTCACCGGGTGCTTTAGCAAACCCCGGTGCATGATATACCCACGTAACACATCACCTCTCTCCTGAAATGCCTTCCTCAGTGGGAGGGCGCATCAGCACATCAGGCCACAGAAACGGAAGTATGAGAAACTTGAAAAGCCACAATCACAACCACATACTGTGTCCCCACAAAAGGACTGAAACGTCTTCCTCAGTGGGAGGGCACATCAGGCAGCGGCACACACCACGTAACACACCACCCCCACCACCCCATGCCACCACCACCAACATCCCCCCATGCCACCAGCACCATTAACACCACCACCAACACCACCCCATGCCACCCCCACCCCCACCACCAACACCAACATCACCCCATGCCACTACCATCATTAACACCACCAACACCACCACCACCACCCCAGCCAGAAGCAGGCCACCATGAACACGATCCTCACCATCGCCACGCGACTGCATGGCTTGGGTCCCTTTAGCTGACAGGCCCACCTCTCAGCGCCACCTCCTTTGCTGTCACCGCCACCTCCCTTGCTGCCACTAGGGCTGTCCACATCCCACTTCCTCACCCACTCGTCACTTTCTGAAGTGGGGTGGGGGGCACACGCCATGCTCATCATGGCCCCACCTCCACCCCTTCAATGTCAGTGATGACAGTCCGCTGTGGCTGGCATCATCGTCGGCATCATCCCTGCTGCTGCTACCAGCCACCATCATCACCATTGTCGTCCCACTGTCGATGGTGCTGCTGCTGCTGCTGCTGCTGCTGCTGCTGCTGCTGCTAGTGCCGCTAATGCTGCCAATGCTGGTGGTGGTGGTGCTGCTGCTGCTGCTGCTGGTGGTGCCGCCAATGCTGCCAATGCTGCTGGTGGTGGTGATGGTGGTGGTGCTGCTGCTGCTGCAGGAGGTTGGTGGAGTTTGTGCGTGACCAGGGCTATCACGAGCCAGGCTTCTCCACCCCTGTGGCCCGCGCTGTGCAGCCTAACGGCACCGCCCTCATCACACTCATGGTGTGAGCCGCCTCCCCCTCCCCCTCCTCCCCCACCTCCTCCTCCTCCCCCTCCTCCTCCTCCCCCTCCTCCTCCTCCTGCTGTTGGCTTCACTCTACTTATGCAGGCAGTACAGGAGGACGCAGTACAGATGAAAGCAGTACAGCAGTACACACTCTTCCTCCTCTTCCACCTTATTGAAGCTCAACAACAGGAAGCCCCACCTAGCATGTGCCCCGCTGGCACCCTGAACCCCCTCAACCCTCAATCCTCTGACCCTGCCACTCACACCCCGCTTGCGCCCTCCTCCCTCAACCCCCTTTGCCCCTACCGCCAACCCCCTCAACCCCCGGACCTACCACCCCCTGCCCCCGCTGGCCTCCCTCTGCCCCTACTGCTGACCCCCCACCTGCACCCTGCACCCCCCTCCCCCTCTCTCCCCCCTCCTCCCCTACTGCTGACCCCCACCTGCACCCTGCACCCCCCTCCCCCTCTCTCCCCCCTCCTCCCCTACTGCTGACCCCCCACCTGCGCCCCCGCTGACCCCCAGGTGTTCTACCTTAGTCCCAAGAGCCGTGAGGAGCGACTAGCCTTCCTGCAGCCCCTCAGGGACCTGAACCCGATCGTGGACACTGTGGGCAAGGTGAGGCTGTGCACCTGGCCTGATGGCCCTGCACACACAGGCTGTTGAGCCTGCTGCCCAGACATTGCAGGTACCCGGGCTGTGAGGGGCACCAGCTGTCAGGGCTGCACCTCACAGTGTCAGCTGTCAGACCAGCTACACCTCAGAGTGTCAGCTGTCAGGGCTGCACCTCACAGACCAGCTACACCTACCCACACCTGGCCTGGTGGACCGTGGGAGCTAGCCATGCCTGTGTGTGGGGTTATGGTGGTGGGTCACTCTTTGTTACCTGGTGCGGTGGCTCACCCACCCACCCACCCACACACACACCCACCCACCCACCCTGCCTCTCAGGCTCGCTACCTGGACACCCAGTTCACGTTTGACGGCCCCCTGCGCAGCTTTCCCCCCCACTATGAGTATGTCACCGCTGGCCAGCTGGCCCACTCCCAGGCAAGTCCTCCAGGAGCAGGGGATGGGGATGGGGATGGGGAAGGGGAAGGGGAAGGGGAAGGGGAAGGGGAAGGGGAAGGGGAAGGGGAAGGGGAAGGGGAAGGGGAAGGGGAAGGGAGTACCAGTCAGGGCAAGGCACTGTGTAGTCTTGATAGCGGCAGCGTCAATGGCCACTGCACTAGTGCTGTTGCTGCTACTGCCATTGCTGCTACTTCACTGTTGTCAGCTGGTCGCATGCCTGAGGCATATGGCTGTGTGTGTGTATGTGTGGCTCCAGGGTGGGGAGGCTTACATAAACGACCTGACCCGGGTGCTGCTGGATGAGCTGCCCTACCACAAGCTGCCCCTCACACTGGCCCTATTTGACGCGTATGGGGGGGTCATGAAGAACCAGGACGGGCCCACACCCTTTGCAGTGGGTGACGGCTCCCAGCCTACTGCTCCGCAAATCAACTGACTAACTGACTTATCCGGGGCAGCAGCAACCTTACCTAGAAGCAGCAGAATATAGTGAGCAACAGTGGCAGGAGCAGCAGTGACAGCAGCGCTAGAGATCTCGGCCATATCATCTTTTGAAAGTCACCCCCATCATTTCCTCATGACCACCTAATGTACAGTTCCATGCCATACAAAAAGGAGAGACGAGAACAGGAACAGCAGCTGTTACGGCAGCAGCAGGGGCAGAGTTAGGGGCAGGGGCAAGGGCAGAGGCAGGGCAGCGGTATGCCTGGCCTGCTCTCAGTTGCTGAGGTGTGTGTGTGCTGCCCTGCCGCCCGCAGCGCCCCTCCTGTGAGCTAACCTGGGTCCTGCAGGTGAGGCTGAGGGGGGAGGCTGCTGAGAGGAAGTGTAAAAGAGGGGAGGGGCGGAAGGGGGAGGGTGAAGGAGGGGAGGGTTAGGGCGACAGGGGTAGGGCTGTGCTTCAGACGGTGGGAAGGTGAGGTCCAGTGGCAACAGCAGGGAAGGTCTGCAGGCGGTCCACTGGGCCAGGGTGTCGTGTGGGGCTGGCAGTCCACTGTCAACTGTTGGTGTGAGAGGGAGAGTGTGCGGGGAGGGTGTGAGGAGTGTGAGAGGGAGTGTGTGAGGAGTGTGTGAGTGAGGGAAGTAAAGGGGTGGTGTTTCTCCTATGGTTAGGGCCTGTGGGGTTGTGTCTACGCTGGCAGTTTGTGAGCTGCTGGCAGAGCAGCCGCCACGCCTGCCTTGCCCCTGCGCTGCAGATTGGGTACCTGGACCCCTCCCTGCACGAGGAGGTTCAGGAGTTTGCAGCCAAGGTGCGGCAGCCATAGCCAGAAGGCGTGTGGGGCAGTGCACTGGTGCCCACCCTAGTCCTTAACCTGGTCCACCCCCTGGAGGGGAGGGGAGGGGAGGGGAGGGGAGGGGAGGGGAGGGGAGGGGAGGGGAGGGGAGGGGAGGGGAGGGGAGGGGAGGGGAGGGGAGGGGAGGGGAGGGGAGGGGAGGGGAGGGGAGGGGAGGGGAGGGGAGGGGAGGGGAGGGGAGGGGAGGGGAGGGGAGGGGAGGGGAGGGGAGGGGAGGGGAGGGGAGGGGAGGGGAGGGGAGGGGAGGGGAGGGGAGGGGAGGGGAGGGGAGGGGAGGGGAGGGGAGGGGAGGGGAGGGGAGGGGAGTCAACCCCAGATATGACACTCACTGTGAACACAACCCCATCTATAGCCCTTAGACCAGGATGACATAGACCTAAGACCATAGCTGAGACCTGCTGTTGTTGTTAGTTTGGCCCTTGTTTGGACCTTTATTGTCACTTGTGTTGATTGGAGCCTGCCACAGTGACCCACGACCAACATGGCGCACCTTGTTTGGAGTGTTGTCACTGGGAGTGGGGCCTGGTCTGGCTGCAGGCCAAGAAGGTGCTCTCTGCCTATGGCGAGCTGGACGTGTACAGCAATGTTGCCGGTGCCAGCGCTGCGTCTGGTGAGTGTGGGGGGTGATGCCATGCAGCAGGCCTAGGGTGCCTGGCAGGGTAGCCCGCATAGGAGCAGCAGCAGCAGGAGCATGAGGGGCAAGAGCAGGAGTGGTCAAATGAATGGGACGGCAGCATGAGCAGCTGCAGCAGGAGCAGCTGCAGCAGGAGCAGGAGCAGGAGCGGGGGCAGCGCACTCTGTCACCCTGACAAGGGCCTCTATCAGCTGGCTAGATAGCCCAATCCCAGTGCGGAGACCATGACCAGCAGCAGGGGCCAGGGGGTGAGCAGTCACACCCGCCAGCGGCCTCCACCTATGCCTTAAGCCTTGAGAGCCTACCTGAACCACCCAGGGTGGTCCTTTGGGGTGGGGTGTGGTGGGGTGGTCCTTTGTTGGCAGCATGTGTGTTTGAGGTCTTACTCACATGGGGCATTAGTGGCACAGGCACCTGGCTTGCAACACAGGCGGACAGTCATGCCAGCTGCCTTGCGAGTTGAAGGGCTGAGCTGACTGCTCCAGACAGTCCCTCCACCCACCCGGCATTCACCGTCTTCCCCGTGTAGTGTTCACAAGGGTGGGTGGGTGTGATCATCAGGTGGCTGCTGCTATCAGCGCACAACCTCACCCGCTTGCTTTACTTTCCGCACCACCACAACCACCACCCCCTGCACCCACCTGCGGTCATGTGAATCAGCAAGACCAACACCCTGGATCAGCAGGGCCATTACAAGAGCATAGTCAGCAGAGGAACTGGGAGGGCATCACCACCGCCACCACCACCATTGCCACCCCCGAGCACACCCACCTGCTGGTGTCTGACCCGCAGACGAGAAGTTGGCGGCCCGGCTAGGTGGTGCAGCCAACCTGGTGCGGGTGCGAGCCATGAAGCTGAAGCTGGACCCCGACAACGTGTTCAACCGCCACCCCCTGCAGGGCCTGTGGGCTGCCTGAGGGCCTCAGGGTGGCTTGAGGGCCTAGGGGTGGCCTAGGTGCTTGAGGGCCTGGGGACCTGAGGTTGGCCTTGGGGCCTGGAGGCATGTGGGCTGCCTAAGGGCCTCAGGGTGTCAGGGCTTGTGGGCCTGGGGGCTTGTGGGCCTGGGGGTGGCCTGAGGCCCGCGTTCTTGAGGGCCTGGGGGTGGCTTGGTGGCCTGGGGGCTTGAGTGTGGCCTGGGGGCCGAGCTCCTTTGAATGGCCTGACAGCGCGCAGGAGCGGGACCGGTAGGGGAGGGGAGGAGGGTGGACATGGCGCAAGGGGAAGAGGGGGACGAGGACGTGGAGTGGTGTGGTGTGGTGTGGCGTGGGTGGGGTGGGCTAGCAGGAGGTGGGGTGGGGTGAGTTTGGGAGGGGGAGGGTGCTTGTGTTTGGCCTTGGGTTGCACGTGAGTGCCAGCAAGGGGTGTGTTCAGGCCAGCTGTCACCCACCCAGTTGGCAGGGTGGGCAGAGCAAGCGTCATGCATGCTGCATGTAGGCATCAAGGCGTGTCTTCGCCTTCCTGTTGAGCGGGTGGTAAGGAAACGTTTGGCGCCTGCCAGCCAAAACCTTGAGATTTTACTGTGCTTTTGCCTTGAGCTGATGTCGACTGTGATTCTGCAAGGGTATGAAACAGGTACTGAAACAACAACTGTCCACTCCACCGCCTGCTGTAGTCCACCGCCTGTTATAGTCCACCGCCTACTTTAGCTACCAGCCCGGTTCTGTACAGTGAAGATAGGTTGAACAGCTGGGTGAGGAGCAGGACACGAGCTGCAGGGCAGGTAGCTAGAAGGTGTGCACAACAGCAGGGGTCACAAAATGGATGGTGTAAGCACGCATGTCCCTTGCGTCCCAGAGTCATAAGTGAAAGCAGCTCTGAGGCCACGCAGGAAAGCCTTGGGAAGGCAACGTCATGGGCTGGTGGGGCACGGCGGGCAAATGGCGCGCGACGCGTGATGGTCGGGACGAAGTGATGCGACGGTATCACCCGGGGAGGCGCTGCCGTAAGGGTATTTGTGCTGATGTTGGTCACGGCCGGGAAAGGCGGCTTGGGTGTAACCTCGTTAATTACGCGGGAAGCCACGTGACTCGACGACTCTGCATCGGGTTCATTACGCGCTTGACCACACCGAGGTCGCGCCGGGTAGCGAAAGCCCAGGAGGAAAGAACGGGCCTGGAAGGAATGCGGCTGGTCATGGCAGGCACCGAGATTTGGAGGGGTTGGGGTAACGGGTGTACCGGGAGAGTGGTTTCAGCTCCATTGGTGCAGCAGCATTGGCGGTTTCACTGTGTTGAGATGCAGGCAGGCAGGCTCTTCTTGTCAGGTGAGTGCTGGTTGGAGTTTTGTGATGTTACAAGGCCCGTCGTCGTCGGACATGGCTGTCATAAGAACGATGAAGATGTCCACATTGTGTAAGGCAGGGAGCCTGCAGCATCGCGCATTCCCTAGCTGCAGGCCGCGCTGCCTGCTGCATTCCCGCCGCAATGTCGCGAATCGATCCACGCGCGTCAAAGCAGCTGAGAGTAGTCACCGCGAGGCTAGCGAAAGCAGAAACGTACCAGTCTCAATAGAGTCTCCACCAGGAACGGAAAAGCAGCCCAATGCTGACCAAGAGGAGGTTACCTTCTACGAGGGCAGTGGTGCGGCAAACGCGGAGCTAGTGCTCAGCTGCCTTTTGGGGTTGACCCTTGTGTACGCGCCTTTAACCATTGCCAGCATAGGAAGGTAAGGAGGACCAGCACGAGCTCTTGCAGCCAGGCTGCTATGGCTGTGCCATTCAGGCCACACCTTTGGCACCACACAATCGCAGGCTGCAGCTCCTCTTAAGACATTCTCTCACCAGGCACCTCATCTTTCCCTTCCGATCTCATAGGCTAGAAGAAAACTCAACACAACAAGGAGGGGAAGGAGGGGGTGGGAGGGAGTGGGAGGGCCAGCAGGCAGAGGGTGAGGACAAGAGCTTGCCAACAGGGCAAAGGATGAGATGGAGGGAGCAGACAAGCCAGCTTACACTGATCTTGCAAGGCTGTGTCTTGCAATCTTGCAATGTTGTATGTTGTTGATTCACACCGCTTGGCCTCTATGGGCCATGACCTGCAGCCACAGGAACATCAGCGGTGTGGTCTGACCTGTAAGGCACTGTGCACCGCTAGGCAGCTGGGGCCTGACCTGGCTGGTGCTGTGCACCGCTAGGCGGCTGTGGATACAGTACCGCTTCACCAACAAGCGCCTCATCATCACCAACACCTCGCCGCTGTTCAAAAGCCAGGTATGGCTGGGGACGGGTCGAGGAGGGGGACTGAAGGTCGCAGGGTAGGGTTTGGGGTGTAGTAGGGGGTCAGGGTGGTGTGCAGGCAGTCAGGTTGGGGAAGGGTGAAGGTGGGAGGGGAGGGCGGGAGGGCGGGAGGGCAGGGGAGACAAGGGAAGGGCAGAGGAGGGGCTGTAGAGGAGGTGGCCTGGCAGCAAGTGGCCTGGCAGCAGGTCAGGGCGGCAGGAATGGTGTCTCTGTGAGTGTTTAGGGGCCAGTTGGCTGTAGATGGCTGTTGACTGTGGGCGGCTATTGGCTGTAGACGGCTGTTGGCTGTAAGGTGCCTATCAGATGTGTGTACACGCGCGAGGCGCATGGGGTGTGGTGGGGCGTGGCTGTTGGCTGCAGACGCAAGTGGCTTACAGCCAGGTCAAGGAGGTGCGGTCGGTACCGCGTGGGTTTGGCGCATGGGGCGACATGGTCATCTTCTTGCAGGTACGACTGCTTCTGCCCTGCTGCTTGATTGCCATGGGCTCGGTGCTGTGCTCAATGTGCCATGGGCTCGATTGCCATGGGCTCAGTGTGCCACATGACCGCTGCCACATGACATTGAATAGCATATATCATGTGGCAGAGATTCTTTTGTGAGTTACACCACCCGCAATTTGTTAATGTCACCACGACCTCTTGTGTCTTGTGCTTAATGGCTTCCACCTCCTTGTATCGGGCCACTGTAAGCGTGCCACCTTGTGACAATGTGACAGTGATCATGAGATGCAAGCAACCGCTTGCAGCCATCTTCTCTAACCATGGATGCAGGGCGGTGGTCAGCTGGAGCTGCTGGGCATGGAGAAGCATGCGGAACTGAAAGACCACATAGAGCGGTGCAAGTGGACGCTCTGACCTATGGCCCTTATCGGGATGGTGCCCAGCTTCGTTGACATTTTTGGCATCAATGTGGAAGTTGTGTTGGCCTGAAGATGAGTTTTGGGTGTCACACTGAGAACTGCTGCGTATAACCCCGCGATGTCAATGTTGCGACGTAGCTTCACCATGGACCTACACTTTTCACAGGGATCAACATCAGCAACAACAACTAAAGAGGAAGGGCATCACAACCACTATTGACGAGGCTACTTCGCAGCACCTCGGTTTCCTACACTCCTATTCACGTTGTCCTACCAACATTCATTGTACGACATCGCTTTGTTTTCAAACGCCTCACACCCATTGAAGGTGACCCGGCAGCCTTGCGGCTGCCGGTTTTGAGATGGCAGCAGTATCCAAGGGAGGATCAACTACGAAGGTGAGCGGATGGTGGCGGGAGTCACGCGCACGAACAGGTTGGCGGGCGCGAAGGACAGGCCGCTGATGTAGCGCGGGTCCGCGGGCGGCACAGTCCATTTGTTGAGGATGGGGTTGTACACGCCTTGCGAGGGCGGAGTGGCCACCTTCTTGGAATGCGTGCCTGCAGCACGCGACATCACGCAGAGCACACAAGAGTTGGTGGAGGGGTGCGGGGATGCGAGAGTTGAAGTGTGACCCAGGTGTGAGATCTGATTTCAGGGCGACCATGCTTGTGTCGCCCCTTCTTTAGCTTGTGTCGCCCCTTCCTTAGGTTGTGTCGCCCTATTGTTATACCTCCTTCAGCCAGCTGAAAGAGAATAAGAACCCTTTGCCTACCCCAGGCTGCACACACCCCTGCCTGCCTCTGTCTCATCCCCTACCTTTCCCGCACCCAACCTGCCCAGGCTGGTTTGGGCTTGTCTCTCATCTTCACAGATTCCCACAACCTGCCCACACCGCCCTGCCTGCCTCTGTCTCATCCCCTAAGGTTGCAGCAACCAAACTTACTGGTGAGTTGCAGTCACCCCTGCCTGTCCAAGGCTGCACACACCCCTGCCTGCCTGCCTGAAAACTCCCCTGCCTTCCCACACACTCCTGCCAACCTCTGTCTCATCCCCCACCTAATCCCGCACCCTACCCAAACCGCCCTGAGGTAGCCGCCACCCAGCTCACCGGTGAGGCCGCACTGGGCATCCAGGCCAGCGCTGGGTTCGTGGAACTTTGCGTTGGCAGGAGCCTTGCTCCATACGTGCCTGATGGGGTCATACACCCCCCAGGACTCGCCTGGAGCAGCCAGCAGGGCACGGGGGGCAGCAGGCCAGGCAGCTGGGTCGGCGGGCAGGGTGGCAGCATGACAGGTTTGGCAGTAGGGTCATGCAGGAAGTAGGGTCAACAAGGCAGCACGGTCAACAAGGCAGTAGGGCCAGCTAACATCAACAGAGGCAGCAGATCACTGTCAAGGGGGTGTCAGGCAGCAGAGCATAAGGAGCCTATCACACTGCTCTTCTGCTGCCCCTGTGCCCCTCACCCGCCCCTCTCACCCCCGGCCCCTCCACTCCACCACCCAATCAGCTTGCCACCCCCCCCATCACACTCCAAATCACACTTCCGTTGCACTCTCATCATCACCAGTACTGTGCTCTTCTGCTCTTCCGCATCTCCGCCCAATCAGCTTGCCACCCCCCCCATCACACTCCTAATCACACTTCCATCACTCTCATCATACTCTCATCATCACACCTGTTTGAATGATGCGCTTGGAAGCTGCAGAGCCCGGCCTGGGGCCCGCTGCCGCCACGCCGTCCACTGCGGCAGAGCCATGGCCCAGGGGCGAGCTGGGCTGCTGCTGCTGCTGGCTTCTGGTGGGGCTGGAGGGGTAGTAGGCGGTAGCTGGGCGGGCTGTGGCGGTGAAGTCAGCACCGGGGGGGCTGGCGGCCTTGGCAGCGGGGGATAGGGGGGTGGAGGCGCCTGGTGACAGGGAGGGGGCGGGAGGAAGGGTGAAGGGGTAAGGGGCAGGGGGTGGAGGTGGGTAGGAGATAAGGTAAGTGGGTAGGGTTAGCCCTTCATGCTCGTGACATAGCAATGGGGCATGCAGGGATGGAGGGCATAGGGGGTCATGATTTGGGGGAGAGGGGATGAGGAGGTGGGGAAAGCAGGGTGCGTGGTGCTGGGTGTGCAGGGTGGAGTGGTCAGGGTTGAGGCTGGCTTGGGGTGCTAGGGTGGTGGTAGGTAGGAGTCGGTAGGTGTACGATTGTGTAGAGCAGCATGTGAAGTGTGAGGTGTGAGAGAGGCTGTGCCAGGGGCCCTTGCAGGGTTAGGGTAGGGTGGGGTGGGCAGCTTGGGGTGGGAGGGAGGGTAGGTAGGTAGGTAGGTAGGGAGGGAGGGGGGAGGAGCGGAGGAGAGAGGAGGGGGGAGGGGGAGGGGGGTGAGGCCGCTCACCGGTGATGGGGTTGAACGCCCAGTCCTGGCTGGCCCAGGAGGCGGGTCCCCTGTAGCCGTGCTGCCGCTCCCACTCAATACGCGCCCGCTGGGAGTAGTCAGGGGAGCCCTCAAAGCCGGGCTTGAAGGCACCCTGCAGCAGCAGCAGCCAGTCAGACAGGGCAGTGGGGGAGCAGCACTGGCAGCAGCAGGGGTCAGCAGCAGCAGCAGCAGGGGTCAGCAGCAGCAGCAGCAGCAGCAGCAGGAGGGGTCAGCAGCCAGTCAGGAGGCAGTGGGGGAGCAGCAGCAGGGGTCAGTACCCAGACCACAGTGCTGCAGGCCTGTGCTTCGGTGCCTACACCTCCATTCGGTGCCTACACCTCCATTCGGTGCCTACACCTCCATTCGGTGCCTACACCTCCATTCGGTGCCTACACCTCTGAGACACCTTCTGCCTACACCTCAGAGACAGCTTAGATGTCAGCAGGGGCGCGGGGAGCGGTGGGTGCGGTGAGACAGCTTAGATGTCAGCAGGGGTGGGTGCGGTGACATTGAATGTCAGCAGGGGCAGCAGGGGTGGGTGAGGGGCTCCAGTAGAGAGCCCACTCAGTTGCTCAGTGGGTCTCACTGGCACCCACAGCTGGTGGGGCAAGGCTAAACTGTCAGCAGGGTGTCTGGATGGCAGCCTCCAGCAGGCATCTGCACCCCGCCATAACTGGCCCCTAACCAGGAATCCAGCAGGGGAGGTGAGTGTACTCAGCTCGGAGGTCAGCAGGGCTGGATGAGGCTGTTGAACCCGGCTAGCCCAACCCTAACTGGCCCCATACCCTGACCCTAACTAACCCTGTTGCTGACGTAACGCCCCCGCTGTTGCTCCGCATCCCTCCCACCCTGCGCCCTTCAGGCTGTTCAGGTGTGTTCAGGGGGGTTAGGAGACGGGTCAGGAGGGCAGGGGAGGGCAGCGTGGGGCAGGCGGCCTGCCTTCCTCTCCCAGCTTCAGCTCCCCAGGACGACAACAGCACCACGTTTTCCACCACCACTGAGGCAGTGCCACCAGCAGCAGGGGGAGGGCAGTGGTGGGGCAGGCAGCCTGCAGTGCCACCCACCGTGATGGGGTCCCTCACTCCTCGAGCTGCCTGCAGAGCCTTGTCCTCACGGCTGCTCAGGGCGGCGGGCACCTTGCCGGGGGGAGCACTGCAGGCAGCAGGCAGACACACTGCCTTAGTGGTGGTGGAAGACAAGGTGCAGCTGTCGTCCTGGGGAGCTGAGGGGAGAGGAAGGCAGCAGGGTGGGGGAGTGGGATAGCAGCAGGGTGGGGGAGTGAGGCGGCAGCGGGTAACAGCACAGCATAGTGGCGGCAGGCTGATTGGCTGCAAGGGACACCCAGGCCTACCCAGCTGCCCTAGCCTGCTCCCTGGCCCTAGCCCGGCCCTACTAAGCATGGCCCGATCACAGCAATGACACAGACTGTGGTGTGTGCTTCGACTGTCAACAAGGCACCGGGCTCCTGGAGCCAGGCAAACACCTGACGCCTGGCACGAGGCCTAGGAAGAGGCACCTGGCAAGAGGTGCATGGCACATGGCAGCTGCCTAGCCACGCAACCCACAGCTGTGCCCAGCTGCCCAGCACCTGGCTGGAGGCACACAACACCTGCCCCAGCGCCAAGCCCAACCAAGCCCACAGCCTGCCAGCCCTACTCAACACCAGACCGCCTGCACTGCTGCCTGGCCAGCACTGTGTGTACACCTGGAACATGGGTGTACATGGGTGTACATGGACATGGGTGTGTACAGGACGTGGGACTGTGTGTACAGGACACTGCGGACACAGGACATGGGGTTTTCAGGACATGGGGCGCACGGCAGAGTACCCACCTGGTGGGGCGCTGGCCGTGACCCTTCCAGCCCTCCAGCAGCTTGGGCTCGATCTTGAACTCGGAGCTGGGCACAGGGAGAGGCAGGGGAGGGGCAGGGAGAGGCGATTGGGGACAGGGGCGGGCAGGGTGAGGCAGGGGCGGGCAGGGTGAGGCAGCTGGGAAACACTGATGTCGGTGCCACTCATGTCACGCACGTGATGGGGTTGAACAGGCCCTGCGCGGCAGCCACGTCCGTACGGCCGCGACCTCGGTCGGCGATGTGGCCGCGCTCCCACAGCGAAGGGGGGCTGGGCCCGTCATGGTGCCAGGGCTGGTCGGCTTGACGCCTGCGGTGAACAGGGTGAGCGGGAGATAGTGTGACACAGGGATGATGCGGCACACACAAAGGATGAGATTTGGCGAGACAGGTCTCGAACCCGGGTCCTCCCTATGTTTTGACACTAAGGAAGGGGGCTGGGTGACTTCTATCCTCCCTTGAGCAATGTGAGCTCCAAGGTGTGGCCTTGCCCTAGTGTGGCAGCCCATGGTATCAGCTTCTAAGCATCACCCCTGAATGCTACAACACAGGTTATGTAGGAGTTTGGGTAGTAAGTTGGGTAGGAGGCTGGGTAGAAGGTTCAGTAAGTTGTTGGGTAATAGGTTGGGTAGGTTAGGAGTAGGAGGTTGGGTAGGCGGTGGGGTAAGAGGTAGAGTAAGAGGTTGGGTGCGAGGAGTGGGGATGATAACATGCCAGTGAAGCATGGACTGCTGCTGTCAGACCCGTAATTGTCAATGAGATGGACCCCTCATGCAGTGCAGAGCCCAAGAGCTGCATGTGTGTGAGCAACTGTAATAGGCTGCTGACAGTAGCTGCGTGGAAGTGCATAAAGGTGTGGCAGGTGCCGGTGGTGCACTGGAGCACCTGAGGCAGGCAGCGTGCTTCTCAAACGCAGCCTGGTCCTTCTGGTACTGGGCTTCATAGTTTTCTGCGTTTTTGCGGCTGGGGCTTCCCAGGTAACCGTTGGGAGGACGGTTCAGGATGCTCACCGTTTTTTGGGGCTGCGTGCAGAGTGGGGCAGGTCGAGCAAGCTGACACCACGCTTTTCATGCATTAAAGGCAGACGCTCGAGCAGTGCGATATCGCCTGTGTCGCTCACTACGGGGCTGAAATACATGTCGGGCTGGCTTAGAGCCACCCGGCCTTCCCCGAGGAGCTTGTTGTAAGTGTGCGTAGCCACTGACGCCACGGACGCCCTGACTCCATGGCTCTTTTCAGCGCTATGTGCGTCGTTGGCCATCACAGAGCGAGTGCAACAACTACAACGTCACTGTTAACTATCGAGAGTGCTTGCAGTGTAGCTATACCAGCCAAATGGTGGGCTGTGCGATTGTTATCGCCTGGGTGATGCTGAACTTACTGTATGCAAAGCAAATGCTTTATCACAACATTGCACAACTCCTGTGCCGTTCTAAGGTTTCTTCGATGCAGGTGGTTACTTCAGTTGGCTAACGTCCTCAGCTTCTCACCCTTAGCGCGTTGCTCCCAGGCAAGACCGGCATCGTGATGTGCCAGCGTGCCATTCGAGGTGTTATGCCGACCGTCCTTGCGGCACCTCCCCTGACATGCCCAGGGAGCCCTAGGGCCCTGGCTTAGCACCTACTGGGGAAGCTAGCTGGCTTTCTGATGCTTAGCTGGAGAGATTGGTTCGTCTGGAGGACCCAGCTGGGCTAGATAGGATGATGATTGGTCCACTGTGACAGAGTTGGATGGTGGGTAGCAAGGCTACACCACCCATACCAGCAATAGAGTGGTTACAAGGCCTGCCTGGTCTTGTTTACCGTCCCTTTACCTTGTATGCGTTCCCAACCTGAGCGACCAGGCTGCCTGGTGGCGCCTGTCTCCAAGCCAAGCAACTAACCAGGATGTCAATCATCCATCACACTCATGTCGCACTCCACAAGGGTGAAGCCAAAGAACTGCTGCCTTCCCTTGGGCTTGACTGACACCCTGATGCCCACCACACTGCCTGGAGGCAGTACCACCTGCCTCCTCCTCTACATGATCTCATGCGGTTTCCTACCTCTATGCAGCCTGCCCGGTGTGGGTGGAAGAGCTTATGACGCAACGCGGGTAAAGAAACTGGTGATGGGTGCGCCAGCTTGTGCAGTAGCGCTGCTTTTGCTCCCACCGCTGCCCTTTCTGGCCTTCTTGCTGGCTGCCCTGCCTACCCTGCTGCCTTCCGCGGTGGCATCTGGGCCCTGCGCAAGCCCTTCCTCGTCCATGATGCTCGACGCCCGTTTGGCCCTGACTACCTCCCCCTCACTTCCACGCCCCCCAGCCTGCTCCAGCGCGGCGTCAGCGTTCGTAGGGTCGGACCCGCCCTGCGATCCCGCTTCTGCCAGGTTTGTCACTTCGCCTTGGCCTGCACCGCTCGCCGGCTCCACCCCTGCTTTGATCGACACGTGGGCTGTGCCATCTGCATCGCTTACGTCTGCGCCTGCGCCATGTGCCTCCTCGTCCGGGTCAAGCGGCCCGACGCTGGTCCGGCGGGAAGCACGAGCAGGGCCGGTCGGCGAGGTCAGGGCGGCAGCTCCTCGCGCGCTCACCATGGCGGCGACGTCACGGAGGCCGGCGGCGACCAGGCGGCGATCGGTACGCAGGCTCGCAGCAAAGTCGTCCAACTGCATGGCACACAAGCAGGCGGGCGCGGTGCTACTCGCCATAGCAATAACTGTGAACGCGTGGATATGATGTGATGGGCATTGCAAGCACCAACTCCGTGGCAGACACCCTCCCCGCCGCCAGCCGCTGCACAGTTGCTGGGTCTCTAACACAGGACGGTGGAGGCCAGCATGGTGGTGGTGGTGGTGGACGTGGACGTGGTGGTAGAGCCAAGCAAGCAGCAGGGACATGTCGCGCCACACACAAAGTGGCTTTTGAAGTAGCACTATTGTGGCGCATTAGCAACAGGCTGAGACTGGGTATTACCACCTACAAGCTGTGACCACGGACATGGGTGATGGCCGGAAGGACAACTATGACCAGGAGGTCAGGAGGTAGGTTGGGTGGTAGATTTCGGCAAGGAGTCAGGCCCTGGGCGTGAGAGCTTTGGAGCGCTGGCTAAGGATGGAGGACAGGCAGGCTGGGAGGAGGTTTGCCTTTTGTGCTTCAGAGGGCAAAGTTCTGGGAACCACGTGCTGTAAGCAGCCCCAGTGAGCGGGATGCAGGGTAGGGGGTGTGGTGTAAGACGTTATGCTCTACGCCTCTGGGGCAGTCAGGGCCTGAATTCAAGCAACACCCACAGCAACTCTAACCCCACCTCAACCCCTCCACCCACTTCACCTCCACACCTGCTGACACCCCTCCGCACCGCCACCCTTTCCGCCCCTACTCCCCTCCGGCCCTCTGCCGCTAGGGGTCAATCCCGTAAGTCGCTAAGCCCAACCACCCCTCCGCCCCCTCCGCCGTGTCGCCTCCTCCACCCCTCAAACCACCAGCCTGATCCCATAGCTGTGATCGCTCTGCCCCAGCCCCAAAGCCTCACCCTCAGGGTCTTGCGCTTGGGCCTGGCCTGTGCCACGGCCTCGGCACACTTGGTGGTCAGGTGGGCCAGGAACAGCTCCGCAGCGTGGCTCACAATCAGCAGGGCCTCCTGGCTGATGCGCTGCGCCTCGGGGTCCAGCAGGATGACCTGTGACAGGACCAGCACAGTGGCCAGCAATGGCAGCCTCAGCCACAGGGACAACAGCAGTGGGTGTGAGAGCATTCTTGACATGCTCAGCCACGCGGCCTAGCAGCCTCAATTACTGTGATGGCTGCAGCAGCTGTAGCGGTGGCTGATTTAACTGTAGTGGCATCAGCAGGGGCTGCAAAGCTTGCAGCGGATGGAGTGGCAGTAGCAGCGGCAGGGGCAATGGCAGGGGCAGCAGCAGCAGGAGCACTGGTGGCAGCAGCAGGACCACAACCACAAGGTACAGCAGCATCGCCACAAGCATCACCAAACCATAATGGAAGAACAAGGCAGCAGGGACACTTGCATGTATGCATGCATGCATGCATGCATGCATGCAAGCCAGTGCATGTGATCCAGTGGGTTGAAGCACACCTAGATAATGCATGCCCAGTGGGCTGGTTTAAACTCATGTCCTTCACATGGGCCCCACTCCTCACTCTTTTCCCTCGCCCCCTCTCTGATGCCTCCAAGTGACGTCCTTGACTACTTCTAATGATCAACACACCCATCATCAAAACAGGGACCAACATACACATGCTACTTCACATCGTCCAATCTCTGGTGGCATGACGCAGCCTCCTTCATCTCCAATTGAGACTGATGCCAATCACACTGTTCCACGTGACATACCCTGTTGGGATGCTTCGCAGGTTACACCGCTAAGTGCCCAGGGCTTCTGTGCTTAGCAGAGTCCATCCAGGGCAGCATGCCAGCTTCTGACTCTGCCGTGGATGAACGCAACAACCCACTGACCTTCTTGACTATTGACAGTGGCAACCCAGAAGTATTGGTGTCAGGGTCAGGACCCGTTCCTGCAGCGGCGCCTTCGGTAGCACCAGCACCGCCTTCCAAAGACCTGGCAACAGCCTCAGCTTTCAAGGCAGCTGCCCTCTCCTGCCAGCAGGTCTGGCCTCCAGTGTCGGACAAGGCTTTCCAGCGATGCCCTAGCTCCTTGGCAACGTCGGCAACTGACACCTGTAAATTGATGCAAGCGGTATATGTATGGCATGCATTTGAAATCAAACCCAGCTGAGGCTGGGCCTGACCTTGCTGTCCGCACCCTTGTCCCTGAGTATGGCGGCCTTGACTTCCTCACGGTTCGCTTCGGAAAAGAGAAAAAAGGCCGAGCGACATTTGAGCGCGGCCATCCCGGACGACACTCTAGCGGGCCGCACTAACAAGATCTAGTACCGCACGGCTGCAGCACGACAGGAGCACGACAGGAGCAGGACGCAAGAAAATCCCATGCATGCAAGCGGCATTGTCCTAAAAGATTGGGCTCGGATAAAAAGTGCCACCAGAAGCGCCATAGAGAGGTGTATGTGGCAAACCAGGGCTTGTACGCTGGCAAAACTACAGCTGTGAGCCAATTGGACTGTGCATCTCCCGTATACCCTGGGATGCTTGCTGAAGATTAGGCGCAACCTCAAACTTGCTATTCTGCAGCTGCAAGCTTATACCGATCGGTGCTGATACAGCTGTAAAAGTCATATGTAAGCATACACATCAAACACCCTCGGGCAATCCCAGTCCCAGTCCCAGTCCCAACTCTATGCATCAAACGTGCTCGCGTGGCAGCCCTAGTCTTGTGACATTCGCCTGTCATGCTGCTGTATGTTACGAAACGAAACGCAATTAGAGCTCGGCTGAGCTCAAGCAGTGGTGGGGGGGGGCAGGCCGTGGCAGCAAGCCCCACCGCCATGAGCGCTTCTATCAGCAGGTTCACGAGGGCAAGCAGCTGCGCCCCTTGCTCGAGGGCATACAGCGCTACCCCAACAATGTCAACACGTTGGGGCGGTGGTGGGCGATGAGTGCTCCGCTGCCCTCAAAAGTCACCTGGTGGTACGCTATGACACCTGGGTGGGCATGAGGGTGTGGGGCCTGGGGGCGAGCTGAACCTGGGATCTGGGGCCTGGCTGCTGCTGCTGCTGCTGCTGCTGGGCCGCCCACCCTCAAGCCATGAGGCTGGGTGGCCATGAGGGTTAAGGCTTGGGATTACAGCAGCAGGTGAGCCCAACAATGACCAACAGCGCGAGCTCATGCACATGAGGATCCTAGGGGCGCCAGTGTATTGCATGGGGAATGCGCCACACCCTCCAGGCATGCAGGATGAGGTGGTGACGCAGCGCAGCCAGCTCAGGGGCTTACAGCGGGCCACAAAGCGGATGCCAGCTGGCTAGCCAGTGAGCCCCTGCTGCCCCTGCTGCCTCTGCTGCCTCTGCTGCCTCACTCTGTGTACGTGTTATAGCAATCTCGAGAAGCGGTGGCAGGCAATGGAGTGGGAGGCAGCTGAGAAGGCTGGCAAGAGGGGCCCAAGGGCCCTCCCCAAGCTCGGCAGCCTGACCCCACTGGGACACTGGGTTTCAGGGCCGCCACATGGCAGTGGACCCCACGTCCTCGCAGAGGTGCACCAGGACCTGGAGAAGGAGGATAAGGGACGATAAGAGACTTAGCCGGTGTGGAGTGCTGAAGCCAGGGGTGAACAGCCTGTGAGGGGCTGCAGGGGCATTCTTGGAGACGGTGGGGGTTCTGATGCCAGGGGTAGATCAGCTGCAAGGGCTGCTGGGGCCAGTTGCGCCTCAGCCTCGTGGACTATCTTGGCCAGAATCTGGCTTGGGTGAAGAGCGTTGCTGCAGAGCCTGTTGTGCCTGCCCAGCAATGAGCTGCTGCCACTTTGCCGATGCGCCTGCTTAGCAATGAGGGGCTGCCGGGGCCAGCTTTGCGCGGCGGGTTCAGACGGACGGCGACGCAGGCAGTGTGCACTTTGCCCGTCCTGGCCCCACCTGCCCCACCAAGCCAGGCCATCACCACACCCCTTGACTGGCCACCAGCCTCACCCCTCCACCCCAAGCCCCTCCACGCTCCGCACTGGTTGGGAGGGGCTTCCCAGGATGGGGTCAGAGTGGGGAGCTGTCAGCCCCTTGGCATGCAAGCAGAACATTGTGGTGTGGGGCTGCGATCCATGACATCATGACAGGGGCCATGGACCTGTGGCAAGACCATGACGGGGGCATCAGCGCTGCCAAGAAGCAGACTCAGACCTGGCAAGAGGGCAGCATCAGCTGGCCACCCTGGCCAAAGCCAGCCCCAAGGTCATCAGCTGGGAGGACTGGAGGCAGTGCTGGAGGTGTGGGAGCTGATGTGGTAGGAGAGCCTTGAGCCACGCTGGACCTACCAGAGGCGGCAAGCAGGTCCACATGTGTGACCAGCTGGTACCGGCTATTATTACGGCCGGTAGGAGGTCACCCCCGCCATTGGCGTTACCCCCATGGCTCAAGAGATAACTTCCAACTCATTTCTGCACGGATGAGGCCGCCAATTACTGCGATGAGCTGCTGATGGCGTAGCGAGTGTGCAGCCAGCCTAAACGGTTTGCCGGGTGGCTGGCCCCCAACCTGCGACGTGTTCTGGAGCCTCGCAGACACTCTTATGGACTGCTACAGCCAGCCAGAACCCAGCACGACGTGAATTTCGCATCCTCACTGGACATTGCAAGCTTTCATGTCAACACGCAACAGAGCTGCTGCGTCCCAGCACGCATCGAGACCCATCCCCAAGCTGGGTTCGTGACGGCTACGGCGGATTGCTGCTGAACCTGCTGCCAGGTGCAAGTTGCGGAATTGCAGTCTCGCACAAGATGCTCAGCGCATTGAGGCTTGTGGCTCCCGAGCAATCACGAGCAGCAAAACTAAGCAAAAGATATGCAGAGACTGAGTTGTGATGGTGTTTGCCGCTGTGCAGGCCAGTGAAAGCCATGGTTGGCAAGAGCAGGGGAGTGAAGGCTAATCGTGTCAGTCTGCAGAAAGCAAGGGAGGTTGTGGCACAGCTCAGGGCTGCAAAGGCCGAGGCCAATGCCCAGGCTGTCGCCACATGCCCACAGCTCTCCCCCACAGGTGCCTCGTTGCTGTCGTGGCAGGAGCAGTAAGGGGAGCGAGGTGCGCATGTCACGACGCTACGTGGACCGCTCCCTAAAGAAGTTGTACCTGGAGTACAAGCGGGAGTGCCCATTAAACCTCAAAGTGGGTAGCAACACCTTTGAGCTTTTGCGTCCGCCATGGGTCAAGCGCATCACGGCTGCCCACAAGCAAGTGTGTGTGTGCATTCCCTGTGAGACCTGCGAGCTCCAGCTGGACCAGCTCGGCAAGCACATGGACAGCCTCGTGCTTCCTGTGGACCCACAGCCACCAGATGACAGTGACAGTGACAGCGGGGGGGGGATGGTGAGGTGCATGTGTTGCTAGCTGAGCACATTGCCAACGCTAACGCTCAGGATCTGGCTGGTGTGCTAGATGCAGGAGCGCTAGGTGAGGGTGGGCTGCAGAAGTTGCTGAGTGATGCCCAGAATGCCAGGGCTGCTGCAGGCGCTGCAGGAGGGGGAGTTGCTACATCAGGAGGTACAGCTGGGGGTGCAGACGTGAGGGTTGACCTGGACTATGCCACAGTGCAGAGCTGGTTTGTGTGCCCATGCAAGGTTGGCGCCAAGCCCAGCCTGGCCTGCTTGCAGCGTACGTGTGATGCCTGCAAGGATAGGAAGGTGGGCGTGAAGGTGGGGTGTGAGGGTGTGCAGCTGCAGTATCGTCAGTTCAATAAGCTAGACAATGGGCAAGGCGTAGAGTTGGCCACAGTCCAAACCACGCTGGGTGAGTTGGTGGCTGGCCTGAATGCCCTCATGCAGAAGCAGTTGTGGCATCACTACCTTGCCAAGCATCAGCGTGCCACCTTCAGGGCGCACTGTGCCGCTGTGCAAAACACACCGGGGCGTGTCATGTGACTGGTCAGAGAAGCTCACCATCCACCAAGACATAGCATGTCAGGGAGCATATTGGAAGCAATGGACCATGTCGGTGTTCGTGGCATGTGCACACTACCAGGACATGGCTGGCAACTACAGGGAGGAGTCTGTGCAAGAGGGACGTCGGGAATTACGTCGTTTTGTGCTGAGAGAGTTGCAAAGTGAGCAGCTGGAGGCTGAATATGAGGCGGACAATTGTTGTGGCTGGGTGTAAGGTTCACGGGGATTCAAGCAGAAGAAGCAAAAACAGCCCACACTAATCGGCAGCGAACTAGCGGCCAAAACTGTGACAAGGTGCAAGGTGCATGATAGTCAACTTTACAGTAGCATAGACCACCCACAATGGAGAGCATCGCGATTCTAATCAGGGGACATGGTGAAAACACTATCATTATACAATCTACGCTGGAAGTCCGTTATCTGACGTCCAGGTGACAGTTGATTGGACGACAAAAAGTCCCATGTTTAGGGAAATTTGGCATGGGGTGACGTATCACGAGTTGCACCCTGTTCTTGTGCAGGGACAGGCCACAAGCACGATCCGCACTCTCAAACATGTCATCAGCACACTAGATCACATGTCAGGGGGGGGGGTCAGCGCACGAACAAAAAATATAACAATTTCAGCTCGTCCATGCCGATAAGCCCGGCACAGGCGCACACCAGCCCGAGCAGCCCGCTAGCCTCGCGCTGGTGAGCTACACCGCCCTGCGCAAGAGTCGTGGTAAAATTCCTAAAGACCGGTAAGATGTTATCAGGGGTGCCGCCAATGGCGGGGGTGACCAGCGGGCCCGCAGCATGCACCAGCCGACCAGCCCATATGCCCGCCTGTGTTGTTGCTGTGCACCGCCGCACCCATGCTGCTGATGGTGGCAGTTGCAGCGAGCCAGCCAGCAGCTCTACTTTGGCCTCAAGCCGGTCATTGCCTCTGGCGATGGCTGCTGGGCGCCTGTTGGCCGGGGCCGGCAGTCACTGCTAGGGATCGTCCCGACCCATCTAATGTTAGACTAAATTAGACGGTCTAACGTTAGATTGGCATGTTAGATCTAATCTAGCATCTATCTATCCGCTAGATCTACGTAGATCTACGTAGATGGCACGATCCCTAGTCACTGTCCGGGTCCTCCGGCACTGGCCTGGCACGGTTCGGCCATAGAAAACAGCAAGGTGAAGCCGCCACAAATACAAGAAGCTTGTTAGTTTTGTTTGTTTGCATTTAACAGGTTTCCATGTTAATGTCAAGGGCGTACAATCATCGCATGTGCAGTCATGACCTCGCAGCTTGTGTTTGGTTACAGCTCTTGGTGTAGTACGGAGTAGCAAGAGGGTTGCAGGGTTCAGACGCTTACGTTGTTGTTGCCAGGTGGTCACCCCCGCCATTGGCTGCACCCCTGATAACTATCCGACTGATCTTTGCGAGTTTTTCAGCGATTCTTGCGCAGGGCTGTGCAGCTCACGAGCGCGAGGCTAGCGGGCTGCTCGGGCTGATGTGCACCTGTGCCGGGGCGGGCGGGGGTGTTGAGAATTATGGTCGCATTGTGCCGGGAATGGCCTGCTTAGTGGGGCTGTGGTCAGAGAACAGCTATCGCGCTCAGCGGCCCAGCTTTTCAAATGTTTGAATTTCTTGTCGGGCGCAGTACCCCTTTCTTTCTTTTATTTCTTGACAATTTTCCAGAGTCCAACCAGGACGTCAAATGATAAACTGCCAGTTCTGTGCTGCTCCTTGTGTGGGCTTCTAACGTCTAATCAGGACAGAAGCGCGATGTCATCATGTTTGGGCCGTTTCATGAGTGGGCGGTCAACTTTTTCCCAGCTCAGTTTCTACATGTTTTTGACCAATTCTTGCTGCGCGTGGTTGCTCGGAAGTCGCAGGCATCAATGATCAGAGCATCCTGCAATTTCGCGTGCTGACCTGAAAATTTGAATTGTCCGTCGCGGGTTGGGGCCAGCCACCCGGCAAATCGTTGGGGCTGGCTGCACTCTAGTTAGGCCATAAGCAGCTCATCGCACCAATCGGCGGCCTAATCCGTGCAGAAATGAGTAAGAAAGGTATCTCTTGAGCCACGGGGGTGCAGCCAATGGCGGGGGTGACCAGGTACCATCGACGTCGTGCAAACCGCCATCGTGGCACCTGGCATCTCCCCTGGCTCGCCCAGGGAGGGGCAGCATTGTGCATCCAGCCTTAGGGGCCTGGCTTAGTGGCCTTTATGAGCCTGGGCCTGTTTACAACACAGCAGGTGCACCTAGAGTAGGCACAGCCCATAGCTGTCGTGTCACACAACCCACCACCTGGTGTGTGGAGCTCTAAGCGTCGGATGCCACCTGGCTAGCAAGTCCATGCTGCCTCTCCATTGTGCATCCGCATGCCGCCTGTTTGACGAGTGGGGGCTGTGTTGGGCACGCAAGGCCTTCCAGTGACTACGGTAATTACAACCAGTGCAACAGGACCAACAGACAAACCTGTCACTCCCAAGCATGCCGACACCCTCACAACTCAATGCTCGCTCGGCCCTGACACAATGCCATGCAGAAACATAACCTGCTGGTGTGACCCGTTGGCTGTGTGAAAGTAGCTGCAAGGGAACAACCCTAGCTTTGCTTAGACCCCTCCACACCTCCACACCTCTCAGCAGCTGCCTGACCCACGTTGACAGTGGTGGTCGAAAATAATGACGCAACTCAGCCTATATCCGCAATGGAGCCCACCGCCCCCTGAAGCTCAAGCTGTTGTGCAACGTGCTCACTGAAACACCAAACTGTACATGGTACCTCCACAGCCTCCGCATAGCTCCACACATGTTCGACCATGGTGGCACACCACTACCAGAGCGACGGCTGGGGCAGCTGATCCTGGCAGCCTCTGGGAGTCTGCCAGGCTGCTTCACCCGCATGCTGGCATCAGGGTGGTCAGGCTCACATGCCTGAGATGCCAGCCTTCAGTTCTTCCATGCTGATGTCCTGCTCCTTGCCAACAAAGGGGTTATCCTCCGTCAAGAAGAGCATGCAGTGGCATTCCTGCACGCCGCATCCATGATGATGCTGTAGGTGAGCAGTGTAAGTGAGCAGTGGGCAGTAGGGTATGCAGTAGGAATGCAGCAAAGCATGCATGGTGTGCTCTAGGCAGTGTAGTTTGCAGCAGGTTCGCAGGAAGTATACAATAATTATGCAGTAGGCATGCATGGTGTGCAGTAGGTATGTAGTAGGGTGTAGCCAGGGAGGCAGATGCCCACAGACTGCAACATTCAAGCAAAGGAGGTGTGCCAGGGGATGGTTCATAGCATGGCCGCACACCTTGCGTTCACGCATTGGAACGCAGGGGCAATTCCAGTAGCCCTGAGCTGCCTCGGCCTCCTTATCATCGTAGTGCCGGCAAGGGCACAGTGGCGCCCCGAGCGTGTCTTTATGCTCAGCAAGGCCCTGAATCACTACGGCTGTGACCGATTTGTCGACGCAGAAGAATGTGCCGCTCCTGTAGCAGCAAGCGGGTATCGCACTGGGCGCATCGCTGTCGCACCTGCCCAGCACTGCAGACCTCAAGCTCCCCCACACCTCTTGGCATACTGCTCGGAGAACTTGCGCATCACCTCCAGGTTCTTGCTGTCTGTCTTCACCTCTGCACCTCAGGCAGAGGGAACTGGTGGTCGAAACCTGGTGGGGTTTGAGGCTGACCTGGCCGCGATGCTTTCAGGCCTGCAAAGTGACCCATCCTCTTTGATCACCTGGCGGCTTTAACGATGCGGACACATTTACGCTGGCACGCCTGTGTGCGCGAGCGGCACAGAATGGCTTGCTAACACTGGCTTGCACACTGGCCGATTGCATTGCGATCGCTGCGCGTGCTGTCTTAGAATCTGCTCTCAATCCCTCTCTGCCGTGTCTTTATCCTGTTTATATAGTTACTGCTGTTTTTTAGCTGTGTTTTATCCTCTGCAGTGTCCCCCTCTCTCTCTCGGTATTAACGCTCATACACAGCGCAGCGCAGAGCAGTGCAGTATATGTTGCTTCAAGGTTGATGTGTGTGGTGCCTGTTTACTGCTCCCTCATGCTCCACCAAATCAAAGCAAGTGTCGCGCCTCATGACTGCGCGAGTCGTAATCCTGTTCGGGATTATAAAGGCTACTACATGTGAGCCTGATGCCCACTTCTGGTGTATGTGTGAAGCTTCTGGTGTATGTGTGAAGCGCTATTTACCTCCCTCTGGTGCCTCATCCCCCCCACCCCTACCTTCCCTCCTTCCCTCTGGAGCCTAGTTTGCATGGCAGCCCTTGATGCGATGGACCTTGGCCGCCGCCGCCTCTGGGCTCTCACCCATCACCCCACCACTGAAGCGACCGCTCCTTCCCCCCTTCCCCCCATTTCTGCAGCCACCCAGCCTGCCATCACTACCTTTTGGCATCACCTACAAGACTTCACCCTGGCCCATCCCAACCCTCCTGGCTTGAACCTCCCCCATCCCCATCCCTTCATTTCTGCTCAAGACGGATCCCTTAGTGTCACTTTCCCGGTTGCCCCTCCTAGTCCCCCTGATTCATAACGTGTTTTACTCCCCTCTCCTTTCTAGCCCTCCTAGCTCCAACCTTTTGCGTCTCTAGCTCCTCCGCTTCTCTGGCTCCACCGATTCCACCGAGGTCTCTCCCCTGCTCCCTTCTAGCTCCATTCCCCTTCATTCTCTAAGTTCTTTCTCTCCTAGGTAGTGTCCCCTCTCTTTCCCTTTTTCTCTGTTCTCTCCTTTGTCTTTTACCTTGGGAGGTTGGCTTGTATCCACCCAAGCCCTTCCCCCCTTGGTGTAACAACCGCCCCGCCCCGCCCCGCCCCGCCCCGCCCCGCCCCGCCCCGCCCCGCCCCGCCCCGCCCCGCCCCGCCCCGCCCCGCCCCGCCCCGCCCCGCCCCGCCCCGCCCCGCCCCGCCCCGCCCCGCCCCGCCCCGCCCCGCCCCGCCCCGCCCCGCCCCGCCCCGCCCCGCCCCGCCCCGCCCCGCCCCGCCCCGCCCCGCCCCGCCCCGCCCCGCCCCGCCCCGCCCCGCCCCGCCCCGCCCCGCCCCGCCCCGCCCCGCCCCGCCCCGCCCCGCCCCGCCCCGCCCCGCCCCGCCCCGCCCCGCCCCGCCCCGCCCCGCCCCGCCCCGCCCCGCCCCGCCCCGCCCCGCCCCGCCCCGCCCCGCCCCGCCCCGCCCCGCCCCGCCCCGCCCCGCCCCGCCCCGCCCCGCCCCGCCCCGCCCCGCCCCGCCCCGCCCCGCCCCGCCCCGCCCCGCCCCGCCCCGCCCCGCCCCGCCCCGCCCCGCCCCGCCCCGCCCCGCCCCGCCCCGCCCCGCCCCGCCCGCCCCGCCCCGCCCCGCCCCGCCCCGCCCCGCCCCGCCCCGCCCCGCCCCGCCCCGCCCCGCCCCGCCCCGCCCCGCCCCGCCCCGCCCCGCCCCGCCCCGCCCCGCCCCGCCCCGCCCCGCCCCCGCCCCGCCCCGCCCCGCCCCGCCCCGCCCCGCCCCGCCCCGCCCCGCCCCGCCCCGCCCCGCCCCGCCCCGCCCCGCCCCGCCCCGCCCCGCCCCGCCCCGCCCCGCCCCGCCCCGCCCCGCCCCGCCCCGCCCCGCCCCGCCCCGCCCCGCCCCGCCCCGCCCCGCCCCGCCCCGCCCCGCCCCGCCCCGCCCCGCCCCGCCCCGCCCCGCCCCGCCCCGCCCCGCCCCGCCCCGCCCCGCCCCGCCCCGCCCCGCCCCGCCCCGCCCCGCCCCGCCCCGCCCCGCCCCGCCCCGCCCCGCCCCGCCCCGCCCCGCCCCGCCCCGCCCCGCCCCGCCCCGCCCCGCCCCGCCCCGCCCCGCCCCGCCCCGCCCCGCCCCGCCCCGCCCCGCCCCGCCCCGCCCCGCCCCGCCCCGCCCCGCCCCGCCCCGCCCCGCCCCGCCCCGCCCCGCCCCGCCCCGCCCCGCCCCGCCCCGCCCCGCCCCGCCCCGCCCCGCCCCGCCCCGCCCCGCCCCGCCCCGCCCCGCCCCGCCCCGCCCCGCCCCGCCCCGCCCCGCCCCGCCCCGCCCCGCCCCGCCCCGCCCCGCCCCGCCCCGCCCCGCCCCGCCCCGCCCCGCCCCGCCCCGCCCCGCCCCGCCCCGCCCCGCCCCGCCCCGCCCCGCCCCGCCCCGCCCCGCCCCGCCCCGCCCCGCCCCGCCCCGCCCCGCCCCGCCCCGCCCCGCCCCGCCCCGCCCCGCCCCGCCCCGCCCCGCCCCGCCCCGCCCCGCCCCGCCCCGCCCCGCCCCGCCCCGCCCCGCCCCGCCCCGCCCCGCCCCGCCCCGCCCCGCCCCGCCCCGCCCCGCCCCGCCCCGCCCCGCCCCGCCCCGCCCCGCCCCGCCCCGCCCCGCCCCGCCCCGCCCCGCCCCGCCCCGCCCCGCCCCGCCCCGCCCCGCCCCGCCCCGCCCCGCCCCGCCCCGCCCCGCCCCGCCCCGCCCCGCCCCGCCCCGCCCCGCCCCGCCCCGCCCCGCCCCGCCCCGCCCCGCCCCGCCCCGCCCCGCCCCGCCCCGCCCCGCCCCGCCCCGCCCCGCCCCGCCCCGCCCCGCCCCGCCCCGCCCCGCCCCGCCCCGCCCCGCCCCGCCCCGCCCCGCCCCGCCCCGCCCCGCCCCGCCCCGCCCCGCCCCGCCCCGCCCCGCCCCGCCCCGCCCCGCCCCGCCCCGCCCCGCCCCGCCCCGCCCCGCCCCGCCCCGCCCCGCCCCGCCCCGCCCCGCCCCGCCCCGCCCCGCCCCGCCCCGCCCCGCCCCGCCCCGCCCCGCCCCGCCCCGCCCCGCCCCGCCCCGCCCCGCCCCGCCCCGCCCCGCCCCGCCCCGCCCCGCCCCGCCCCGCCCCGCCCCGCCCCGCCCCGCCCCGCCCCGCCCCCGCCCCGCCCCGCCCCGCCCCGCCCCGCCCCGCCCCGCCCCGCCCCGCCCCGCCCCGCCCCGCCCCGCCCCGCCCCGCCCCGCCCCGCCCCGCCCCGCCCCGCCCCGCCCCGCCCCGCCCCGCCCCGCCCCGCCCCGCCCCGCCCCGCCCCGCCCCGCCCCGCCCCGCCCCGCCCCGCCCCGCCCCGCCCCGCCCCGCCCCGCCCCGCCCCGCCCCGCCCCGCCCCGCCCCAGGTTCTGAAGACCATGAGAACAGGAATGCGTGACCACCCCCAGCCCAGCAACCAAAAAAACCCATCAGCTGTGACCCTGCCTACCGGGGTCCCAGCAAAGGGGCCTCTGCTGCTGCACCAGCTGCTGCGGCTGTTGCTGGGTTGCCGGATGGCTGCCATAGCGTCACTTGAGGGTGAAGAAGTAGGGCTGTATGCATGTGGTTGCATCTGGCCATACCTGCAGTGTCATGCAGCCCTCAGGCACCAGCAGCAACATGCGGATTGACCAGTCCAACGCACTAGCCCAACACCACCGCCCAGCCGCCTATTCGCCTACCAGCCCGCCAGCCCACCAGGGAAGGTACTGAACCCCTTGGAGAGCTCTTGCGGGAATGGTGTATGTGCAGCATGGGGGTGCTCCTCTTTGGAAGTACACTGCGAGTTTCTGACATAGTGGGCAAGATGCAGGACATGCTGGGGGCACGGGGACAAGGAGGTCTGCCAAGGACTTCAGCACGGCAGGCAACCACCGCCGTTGACCCGCCCACCTGTCTCAACCTCTTGGGAGGTATGCCAAGCATCGTGAGGTCAGCATAGTGGTGAGTTGGCCCCTGTTGTTGACGACTGATTGTGGCAAGGTGGGCAGCGGGCACTGCAACGGTCGCTGGAGCAGCCATGTGTGGGGTCATCATCATTCAGGAGACCATGGTGAGGCTGGAGGAGCACCCCTGAACTGCTGTCGTCTCACTGATTGCATCTGGGTGAGCTTGTGCGCTGCTGTGACTGCTCCCCTGCCCTGCTCTGCCCTGGCCTCGCAGCCTTCAGCCCCTGCGCTCCAATCTTGAGGCGGCGACCCTTCACGGAGTAAATGCAGTATTGCCATGAACTAGCTCAGACTGGTGGCTTCATAGTGGGTACTCTCCAGTGCACCACCAATTGGCTACTATCATGCCAGCGCTACATGAAGCACCATGGAAGTGGCCATGTCAGTACCAGAATCGGGACCGCATGCTCAAGACAGCAGCCAGCTATATGACAGCCCATAAGCTATATGGTTAGTGGGAGAGCTGCTGCTGCTGCCTTCCAGATGTGTAGGGGGTGGCGTTCACTGATAACCTGGCTTGCTCTACGCTCCTCAGGGAGCTGGTCACGGAGCTCCTGGCCAGGTTCGACCCTAACACTGAGATGGAAGGCCAAGAGCAGGTGCAGGGCCGCACGGCTTGTGGTTGAAAGTGGGCAGCAGCATTGCATGGAGTGCTCTCCCTGAACCGCCTGAGGACAGCAGGTCACTAGTCATCGCACCGTTCTGTAGTCAAACGGCATCGAGTGCAGTGCCGTCTACGGCCCAGCTCTTACTCTCCCCGCATCGGTGGAGGACCGCAGGTTATTGATCATCAAAACGTAGTCAGGCATTCGGTTGTTTGAAACTACTTTACAAGTACCAAGACAGTGCTAGGGAGTGCAACAGATCTGTCATCACCCACATCACCAGCCTTCTCTACTAATCACAATCCTGCTCAGTTGTTGCTCAGACGCAGGCGCACTATTGTGTCATGCCTTGATTATTGTCAGACTGCCCAGACACATACCCATCCAAACTCAGTCTGCCAGCTCCCACCTCCACATACTGTCCTGGACCTGGTCAAGTAGACACAGCCTGCTTTGCTTTGCTTGTTCCCCTTCGCAGCTATAGCCCGTAAGCATCCCCACATCAGAGGTGCACCATAGCGTGCATACTAGTCTCATGATCAACTCATACATGCCGCATAGACCTGTTCAGACATGCACTACATGCCTACACTGCACCACATGCACCTTTCTCTACACCACCCATGGCAACAGCCCACTGTAATGATGGGTACTCCTGTGCTTGTTGACCTTCATAGCTCCAGCCCATGCTAATAAGCACATTGAATGTCACATGGAATGCTTGTTGGGCCACACTCCCCTGGCCATTGCGCCTATCCCTGGCCTGGTCAGGGGCAGCACATACATACCAGGTAGCATGGTAATTAGGGCTGATACGATAGTATCACCGCTTCAGCTGCTTCGGCTGGTGATGCAGAACACTTTGCTGGGGTACTTCAGGTAGGTGATGCTTACTGCTTTGCCACACATTAGCTGTCATCTGGCATTTACTCGATATGTGCATCTTGACATCGTCATGATCTCCAGCGGAACAGCTACCTCCCTGTAGCACCTACAGCAGCAGCGACAGCAGCAGCAGTGGCATCATCACCATCTGCAGCAGCAGCAGCAGCAGCAGCAGCCAGCATGGTGATAGGCAGCACAAGGCGCGCTGAGTAGCTGGATGTGTAGCTAACAGGTGAGTAGGTTGCTGCCACCACTTGAGTGGGTTGGTCTTTCCCACTGGGACAGGGTGAGGGTGGCAGAAGCCCAAGGCCTGACAGGCAGTTGACACTGCTTGCACTCAGCCTTGCTGTTCGGCAAGTCACCTCCACCATGGGCACCACATAGCCATGGCTGCACGGATCATAGCCCACCACTTCATGGCCCTGGCTGGCCCATTAACCCACAGCACCCAACACACACTAAACCACCCAGCATGACTGCCACCAACCTACTCCCAGCCTAACCCAGTCCATGTCATTGCCCAAGCTCAGCAGCAGTGGCAGCTGCCTTGACTCACCATCTGGCAGCGAAGGGGGCACTGGCACTTAGCCTGATGTCGATGCGGTGGATGTTACGGCGATGGCAGGCACACCACACGTCTGGCAGAAGGTCAGGACACACAGGTCATACACATCAGTCACATACCAGAGGTGCAGCAACACACAAGGTGCAAACAATATGCACCATGGAGTTAGTATGCAGCAACAGAAGGCAGCTGGCATGTGGGGTGGTGGAGGCAGGGCCAGGCAGCAGATCAGGCCCAGCTCAGGTTTCGGGTAAGGTGCATGAGCCTGCAATGGACTGCAGTGGTGGCCCCATGCACTCCCTAGGCTGTGGCTGGCCTCACAGTCACCCCTGATGCCTCAATGGCGGCAGGGCAGACCACTGAAGGTCAAACACCCTGGCTGCTGGCATGTGCCAGCGGCATGCACAATGCATGACATGAGCCAGGATAGTCGCTGCATACGCTCACAGCGGCAATTGCAGCCTGTGCTGTTCTAGGAGCTTGTGTAGCCATGCATCACTCTGTCAAGGCATGGAAAGCTGTGTGCATCAGCGGCAACTGCAGCCAAGCAAGTGCTGTAGGATAGTGCAGGGTAACAACATGACTCACAGGGCCGGTACGATCCGAAAAGGGATAGTTCTCCACCACCACTGTGTAGGCCTGCCCTGCAGGGACTGTGAAGGTCAGCCGGGATCTTCTTTGACCACATAGACCATTATCGTCATCAACGAAGGTCCTGCCCTGCGCTCAAAACAAGGCGCACACCAGCACTGCCTGAGGCTCTCACTGACGAACCCACGGGTTGCCGTCAGAGCTGGGTTGATGGCCTCGCTTCGAATCCCAGGGGGGTCGCTGGGGAGAAGGCGGTAAAGGGAGAGTGAAGCGACCAAGGGGGAGGGGAGTGAAGCAAACAGCAGTCCACAGCAGCAGCGCACAGCAAGGATGGGTGTCCTATCATTGCTGCAGGGCTGTCACCCCAGCGTCAGCTCAGTTCAGTGCAGGCAAGACACTGTGCACAGCCATCTGCCCTGCAATGTGTCATTGTGACGTCACACCTGGCATGACTCGCAGGAAAGCAGCAGTGCAGTCCAGCAGCAGGCAGGCTGCTAGCAAAGGAACACACTCACTCAGCGTGTGTGTTTGAGTGTGGTGGCCAGTGGGCCTGCAGCTGCTGCCGGATCGTGGCCTGACTGGCGACGATGGCTCAGACACACACCCACACCCACAGCCTTGATGTGAACCCCTCCCAGCCTCATAGCAACCATCAGTCACCCACAGCCATGAAGCAACCCCTCCCAGTCAGTGACGCACCAGCGGGCAATTAGGGCATGAGGTGCCTTGCGTAGCAAACGCGAGAAGGACAGTGTCGTATGCAGCGACACCGTTCACACAGGTGGTGACCGTGATGGTCCGGTCGAACAGCAGCGGCTGCCAGCTGGTAGGTGTAGTCTGCTCCTGTTGTGCCCTGGCAAAACTGACTGCTGGTGGTATTGCAGGTTGATACGCTGGGGATGACAGAACCGCTGCCAATGCCCACGTCGATTATTTGGGGGTTGCTGCAAGACCCTGCGGCAAGGTAGCAATGCAGCTGGCACCTTGTTACACAGCCGCTGCACGGGGAGCAGAGCCGTTGCTGTGACTTGACCACATGGGTGCGCTGCCTTTGTGGCCTTTGGAGAGTGCCTTACTCGCACTTACCTAATGCAGGGGGAGGGGGGCTAGGCGGAGCTGGGGGAGGGGGTGAAGGAGGGGGAGGAGAGGGGGGAGGGGGGGAAGGGGGAGGAGAGGGGGGAGGGGGGGAAGGGGGAGGAGAGGGAGGAGGGGGGGAAGGAGGAGGAGAAGGGGGAGGGGGGGAAGGAGGAGGAGAAGGGGGAGGGGGGGAAGGAGGAGGAGGAGAGGGGGAGGGGGGGGAAGGAGAGGGGGGAGAGGGGGGAGGGGGAGGAGGTGAGGGGGGGCGGGGCGGAGGAGGTGGCGGCCTGAAGTTGGACGTCACGTTGATGGCGGGCACACCACAGTCCTGGCAGGAGGTCAAGGCAGCACACACAGGCCATACGTCACATACCACCAGCATTACAATAACACACAGGGTCTGGTGCGGCAGGGCAGAGCCAACACCAAAGCCAAACACCCTTGCTGGTTGTGCATCAGTGGCACGTATAATGCACGATGTAGAGCACGAGTTGCAGGTTTGTGCATTGCAATATAACAACACTCACATCGCCATTACATACACGTCAGCCACACATCACACATCACACATCACACATCACCAGCGGTGCAGCAACTCACAGGATGTGTAGAGGATGTGAGTTGATGCACCATGGAGCTGGCATACAGCAGCAGAGGGCAGCTGGCATGTGGGCTGGCGGGGGCAGGACCAGGCGGCAGGTCTGGCCCAGCCTGATGGGAGACCCTGCCCGCCCTGGCTGCCTTCACCGCTGCGCCACCCAGTGGGCTGTGGGGGCTATGCAGACATCGACAATGGGGCTATGGACCATGGGATGGGAGACTCACCCAGTGGGCCAGCCTGATGGGTATGAACAAGGAGATCAGTGCTGTGGGCCATCACTAGCCCATGCTGTGAGCACATTATTGGCAGTGCTGGCCATCGCGGCTGGGCTGCATGCAGGTCCCTATGTCCAATGTTGCAGGGCTGCATTCCCCCTCTCACTACAGTGGCGTGGTGCTGAGGGCGATGCGGTGAGGGTGCCACCATGTGACCAGGCCTGTCAATATACTCGGCAGGGGTGTTGTTGCAGGTCAGGTGCATATGCCTTCCGTGGACTGCAGTGGTGCCCCTATGCATGCACTCCCTTGGCTGTGGCTGGCCTCACAGTCACCCCTGGTCACCCCTCACAGTCACCCCTGGTCACCCCTCACAGTCACCCCTGGTCACCCCTCACAGTCACCCCTGGTCACCCCTCACAGTCACCCCTGGTCACCCCTCACAGTCACCCCTGGTCACCCCTCACAGTCACCCCTGGTCACCCCTCACAGTCACCCCTGGTCACCCCTCACAGTCACCCCTGGTCACCCCTCACAGTCACCCCTGGTCACCCCTCACAGTCACCCCTGGTCACCCCTCACAGTCACCCCTGGTCACCCCTCACAGTCACCCCTGGTCACCCCTCACAGTCACCCCTGGTCACCCCTCACAGTCACCCCTGGTCACCCCTCACAGTCACCCCTGGTCACCCCTCACAGTCACCCCTGGTCACCCCTCACAGTCACCCCTGGTCACCCCTCACAGTCACCCCTGGTCACCCCTCACAGTCACCCCTGGTCACCTCAAGGCAGCCTGGAACAACATGGTGAAGGCCCGCATTCATGCGTCATGACATGGCAAGCTGTGGGCATCAGCTGCCGCCAGTCAATGCAAGATAACAACACGGCTCACATCTCTATTGTACCCGTGCACCCTGCTGGCGCAGCCCTCCACCACCACTGTGTAGGCGCTGCCCTGCAAGGGCTGTGATGGTCAGCTGGGATCTGAATGCCCACCACATGGGCCGCCATCGCTCATCAACACAGCCCCAGCCTGCACATAGAACATGGCACCACCAAGGGGGGGTGTGGAGCCAATGCCAGCCCACACCAGGGGGGTGGGTGTATAGCCAATGCCCACAGCCAGTGCCCACAGCCCACATCACATAACAAGGGTGAGTACTACACATCATCGTGTCGTGGCTGCCAACCCAGCGCCAGCTCAGTTCAGTGCAGGCAGGACACTGTGCACAGCCACCTGCCCTGCAATGTGGCATTGTGACGTCACACCTGGCATGACTTACAGGAAGGCAGCAGTGCAGTCCAGCAGCAGGCAGGCAGTTAAAAGTGTATACACTAACTCGGTGTATGCGGTGTGTGGTGGCCAGTGTGCCTGCAGCTGCTGCCTGTTGTGGCCTGACCGACAGCAATGGCTCAGACAGACATCCTCACCCACAGCCATGAAGCAATCCCTCCCAGCCAGTGACGCACCGGGCAAGTAAAGCACGAGCTGCCTTGCGTAGGGAAGGCGAAGAGGACAGTGTCCCATGCAGTGACATTGTCCACACAGGTGCTGACCGTGATGAGCCGGTCAACAGCCGCGGCTGCCAGCTGATAGGTGTAGTCATTAGCTCTACGGCAGGCCCAACTGCTGGTGGTGTTGCAGGTTGACAAGTTGGGGACGAAAGTACGGCTGCCAGTTCCAACGTCGATTATTTGGGGGTCGTTGCAAAACCCTGCGACAAGGCAGCAATGCAACAGGCACCTTATGATACAGCTGTTGCACAGGGAGCAGTGGCGTTGCTGTGATTTGACGACATGGGTGCGCTGCCAAGGAAGCATGAAAAGAAACTGTATATGCAACAACGCCAATAGTGTACCTCGTGCAACCCTGATGGGCTGGAGTAGCTCGCACTTGCCTGATGCAGGTGGGGGAGGAGATGGGGGACGGGGCGGAAGAGGAGGGGGGGGACGCGGGGAAGGGGGAGGAAAGGGGGGACGGGGGGAAGGGGGAGGAAAGGGGGGACGGGGGGAAGGGGGAGGAAAGGGGGGACGGGGGGAAGGGGGAGGAGGAGAGGGGGGGGGGGGCGGGGAAGGAGGAGGGGAAGGAGGAGGGGGGGAAGGGGAGGAGGAGGGGAGGAGGGGGGGAAGGGGGAGGTGGAGAGGGAGGAGGGGGGGAAGGGGGAGGAGGAGAGGGGGGAGGGGGGGGAGGGGGAGGCGGGGGAGGGGGGAAGGGGGAGGTGGAGGGGAGGGGGGGGGGAAGGAGGGGGAGGAGGGGGGAGGGGGGGGAGGAGGAGAGGGGGGGAGGGGGAAAGGAGGAGAGGGGGGAGGGGGGGAAGGGGGAGGGGAGTGGGGGGAGGGGGGGGAGGAGGAGAGGGGGGATTGGGGAAAGGAGGAGAGGGGGAAGGGGGGGAAGGGGGAGGTGGAGAGGGAGGAGGGGGGGAAGGGGGAGGAGGAGAGGGGGGAGGGGGGGGAGGGGGAGACGGGGGAGGGGGCGAAGGGGGAGGTGGAGAGGGAGGGGGGGGGGGAAGGAGGGGGAGAGGGGGGAGGGGGGGGAGGAGGAGAGGGGGGGGATTGGGGAAAGGAGGAGAGGGGGGAGGCGGGGAAGGGGGAGGTGGAGAGGGAGGAGGGGGGGAAGGAGGAGGAGGAGTGGGGGGAGGGGGGGGAGGAGGAGAGGGGGGATTGGGGAAAGGAGGAGAGGGGGAAGGGGGGGAAGGGGGAGGTGGAGAGGGAGGAGGGGGGGATGGAGGAGGAGGAGAGGGGGGAGGGGGGGAAAGAGGAGAGGGGGGAGGGGGCGAAGGGGGAGGAGGAGAGGGAGGAGGGGGGGAAGGGGGAGGAGGAGAGGGGGGAGGGGGGGGAGGGGGAGACGGGGGAGGGGGCGAAGGGGGAGGTGGAGAGGGGGGATTGGGGAAAGGAGGAGAGGGGGGAGGGGGGAAGGGGAGGTGGAGAGGGAGGAGGGGGGAAGGAGGAGGAGGAGTGGGGGAGGGGGGGAGGAGGAGGGGGGATTGGGAAAGGAGGAGAGGGGGAAGGGGGGAAGGGGGAGGTGGAGAGGGAGGAGGGGGGAAAGGGGGAGGAGAGGGGGGAGGGGGGAAAGAGGAGAGGGGGAAGGGGTGAAGGGGAGAGGGGGGGGGCGAAGGGGGAGGTGGAGAGGGAGGGGGGGGGAAGGAGGGGGAGGGGGGAGGGGGGGAGGAGGAGAAGGGGGTTGGGGAAAGGAGGAGAGGGGGAGGGGGGGGAGAGGGGGGAGAGGGGGAGGGGGGGGAGAGGAGAGGGGGGATTGGGGAAAGGAGGAGAGGGGGAAGGGGGGGAAGGGGGAGGTGGAGAGGGAGGAGGGGGGGAAGGAGGAGGAGGAGAGGGGGGAGGGGGGGAAAGAGGAGAGGGGGGAGGGGGCGAAGGGGGAGGAGAGAGGAGGGGGGAGGGGAGGGGAGAGGGAGGAGGGGGGAAGGGGGAGGAGAAGGGTGGGAGGGGGGGGAGGGGGAGACGGGGGAGGGGGCAAAGGGGGAGGTGGAGAGGGAGGGGGGGGGGAAGGAGGGGGAGAGGGGGGAGTGGGGGGAGGAGGAGAGGGGGGAGGGGGAAAGGAGGAGAGGTGGGAGGGGGGGAAGGGGGAGGTGGAGAGGGAGGAGGGGGGGAAGGAGGAGGAGGAGTGGGGGGAGGGGGGGAGGAGGAGAGGGGGGAGGGGGGGGAGAGGGGGAGAAGGGGGGTGGGAGGAAGAGGGGAGGGGAGAGGGGGGAGGGGGGGAGAGAGGGGGGAGAGGGGGGAGGGGGGGGGAGGAGGAGAGGGGGGGTGGGGGAAGAGGAGGAGAGGGGGAAGGGGGGGAGAGGGGGGAGGTGGGAAGGAGGGAGGGAGGGGGGGAGAGGGGGGAGGGGAGGAGGAGGGGGGAAGGGGGGGAAGGGAAAGGAGGAGGGGGGAGGGGGGGAAGGGGGAGGTGGAGAGGGAGGGGGGGGGAGGAGAGGGGGAGGGGAGGAGGGAGGAGGGGGGGGAAGGGGGAGGAGGAGAGGGGGGAGGGGGGGAAGGGGGAGGTGGAGAGGGAGGAGGGGGGGGAGAGGGGGAGAAGAGGAGAGGGGGGAGGGGGCGAAGGGGAGGAGGAGAGGGAGGAGGGGGGGAAGGGGGAGGAGGAGAGGGGGGAGGGGGGGGAGGGGGAGACGGGGGAGGGGCGAATGGGAGGTGGAGAGGGGGGATGGGGAAAGGAGGAGAGGGGGGAGGGGGGGAAGGGGGAGGTGGAGAGGGAGGAGGGGGGGAAGGAGGAGGAGGAGTGGGGGGAGGGGGGGGAGGAGGAGAGGGGGGATTGGGGAAAGGAGGAGAGGGGGAAGGGGGGGAAGGGGGAGGTGGAGAGGGAGGAGGGGGGGAAGGGGGAGGAGGAGAGGGGGGAGGGGGGGAAAGAGGAGAGGGGGGAGGGGGGGAAGGGGGAGGAGGAGAGGGAGGGGGGGGGGAAGGGGGAGGTGGAGAGGGAGGAGGGGGGGAAGGGGGAGGAGAAGAGGTGGGAGGGGGGGGAGGGGGAGACGGGGGAGGGGGCAAAGGGGAGAGGTGGAGAGGGAGGGGGGGGAAGGAGGGGGAGAGGGGGGAGGGGGGGGAGGAGGAGAGGGGGGATTGGGGAAAGGAGGAGAGGGGGGAGGGGTGGAAGGGGGAGGTGGTGAGGGAGGAGGGGGGGAAGGAGGAGGAGGAGTGGGGGAGGGGGGTGAGGAGGAGAGGGGGGATTGGGGAAAGGAGGAGAGGGGGAAGGGGGGGAAGGGGAGGTGGAGAGGGAGGAGGGGGGAAAGGGGGAGGAGGAGAGGGGGGAGGGGGGGAAAGAGGAGAGGGGGAAGGGGGGGGAGGGGGGAGGGGGAAAGGAGGAGAGGGGTGATTGGGGAAGAGGAGGAGAGGGGGAAGGGGGGGAAGGAGGAGAGGGGGGGGGGGGAAGGGGGAGACGGGGGAGGGGGCGAAGGGGGAGGTGGGGAGGGAGGGGGGGGGGGATGGGGGGAAAGGGGGAAGGGGGGGAGGAGGAGAGAGGGGATTGGGAAAGGAGGAGAGGGGAGAGGGGGGGAAGGAGAAGGAGAGGGGGAAGGGGGGGATGGGGAGGAGACGGAGGAGGAGGGGAAGGGGGGAAAGGAGAAGAGGGGGATGGCAGTGGAGGCGCTGGGGACGGAGGAGGTGATGGGGGTGGAGCTCCAATGGGGCAGCAGCGCACGCCCGTGCCCCAGTTGAACACTGCGTAGGTGAAGGAGCCCAGTGGCCGGCCGCCGAATAGGGCTGGCCAGCTGCTGCAGGGCCCTGAGCCAATGATGGTGATGGTGGTCCCGCTGCTCCGCACGAGGGTCGAGAACTTGACCTTGATGTTGGCTACGGTGCGGTAGTTTGCTGGCAGGGCCACGCCAGACGCGGAGGATGGCAAGCCGTCGATGAGGACTCTCACGTTGCGGAGACAAGCGAGCTCTGTAGAGATGCAGACGGGCGGCGTCAGGTGGGCGCCGTCGGAAGTTGCGCAGCTTCGGTCAGCTTGCATGGCTCTACGGCAAGCTATCTCAGGGCCTGTGAGCTCCCGGACCCTGAGCCGGGACTTGGAATAGAGCGGGTCACTCACGCGAGGCTACCTCGAACTTCTCAATACCGTTGTTGAGCAGTGTCTGGTAGCAGATGGAGGGGCTGGGGGACAGGGGCAGCGCGTTGACCCTGAAGACCGCGGTCACGTTGTCGGCAGTGGCGACTGTGCTAACGAGCGACAGGGAGTATGGCGAGCTGGAGGGCGAGTAGTCTACACAAGAGCACCAGGGGAACGCCCTGCGCGCATGGCAGTGAAGTGGGGTGGTGCGGTCAGTCAGCTGCGAACGGTCGATGGCGCGGTTGCGGTGCACGGCAGGACTCACGCCCTTGATGCTGCCACCAGAGTGGCGAGCAGCACCAGCAGCAGCTGGGCGTGCGCCATCTAGTCGTAGCCGCGTGAAGTAGCTTCAGATGTCGGGGTGCACAGCTCTGGGCCCTACTCCCCCGGCCTCTGCGGTGTCATCTCACGCTGGTCGGTGGGCTTCGAGTATTGCAGAGCGGGAAGCGCTGAGGAAGCGCGAAGGACGCGCTCCTTCGTCTCCGCGATGCGGTGAGCCTGAGAACGCCCATCGCTTTTCACACTACATCTTAGCACCCCACGCCAGCCGGGTGCATACCCAACTCGCGGCCATCCGCATAGCATGCATCACTTGCCCTAACCCTGGACCTAAGGAGCCTGGGCCTAAGGAGCCTGGACCTAAGGAGCAAGGTGTCAATGGCTTGGGGGTGTTGAGACCGTAGCGCACAAGCGACAGGCGAGAAGGGTGTGCGGGACAGGTCTGCGACAAGTAGGGCGAATAGCTAGGGCACATGAGTGGATAGCAGTGCACACTGCTCAGGGTGCGATGCCCGTGCGCATGATACCCTGCCCCCACGACCCGTGAATTGGTAGCATTGGAGGTTAGGTTGGTGAGCCCAAGAATCTGCCCAGCCTCCTGCCCCTTCCAGCTGCCACCTGCTGGCCCCCAACTCCCACCCTGCCTTCATCTCACTGCACAGGCTGCCAGGGTGCCTGGCAGGCCTGTGGGATGTGTGCACATTAGCTGGAACCGTGAAACCCAGCCATCTGGGCAGCCTGTAGGTCGCGGTGACCAGCCTGATTGACAGCCTCGTGCATGGTGGGTAGCATTCACCTAGGACAGGCAAGCAGGCACTATGCTCAACAGTGGCCCGGGCAGCATGTCAGCTGCTGATGTCTGCGCTGATGCAGGAGGCACTTAGACTGCAGCAACCCCAAACCCCTAATCAAATGTGGCAACCACCATGTACAGATGATGATGACGATGATGATGATGATGATGATGATGATGATGATGATGACGATGATGATGATGATGATGATGTTGATGATGATGATGATGATGATGATGATGTTGATGATGATACCGGGCTGGTATGGCTGCTGCTTTGTTGCTGTTGATGTCAGCTATTGGATGCAGCTGTGAGGCTGCATCTCCTCCCGTTGTAGCCTCCTAGGCGCTACTAGCTGTAAAGACCTTTGCTGCTATGCCAAGACGAGTCAGGCAAGCAGCTCCCATCCCAACGCTGAGGCACCATGCATCGTGCACTACCCTCGTTTGCCAAGCAGAGTCGTGGTGCTGCGCCTTTACCCAAGCTACTGCACAGATTGGTCCCTCGTCCTGTCTCAGCCAGATACATAGAGTCAATTCCCTCACAAACGTGGACGAGCAAGAGCTCCAGCGCTATGTGGGTTGCACAAACACCCAAATAGTCAAGTTGGGAGGGTTGCCGCAGGGCCGTAGTTGTCGGTATTGGGCCGCGCCAACCAATTGCCAACCACTCCGCTCCGCGCCGACTTCGCCTTTGGACGTCGCAGAGCCTATTATATCGTTAGTAATGGCTGCCACAGGGGAGCCGGAGCTAGAGAGAAAGAAGCGAAAACGGAACCGGGGCAAGGGGAAAGCAGCTGCAGCCCCTAACGGTGCGTCTGGTGGGCAGCCAAGAATGTGGTATGTTGAGTTCAACCGCCGTCAGCCGAGCCCGCCTGCCACAGGTGCAGAGTTGGGTCTGGCAACTGATTACCAAGGGCTACCGGAGTCCAACCAAACCCAAAGAGTTGCCGCAAGTGAAGTGCAGCCCAAGGCGAAGGTTCGTTGCTCAATGTGCAAACTCTTCTCCCATGGCATCATCGTCAACTGCACTGGCTTGATGTTTGCAGAAGCTCAAGTCTGAGCCGCAACACAGCAGAAAGTCAGAACCTGCGCCAGCAGACAAGCAAGTCAGTACAGCAGGTGCCAAGGAGTCCAAGCCGAAGCTGCTCTCTAGTGGCAAAGCCAGCAAGACAGCAGCAGCGGGCCATGGCAAGCTTGGCAAGCAGGCACTGACAAGCAAAAATGTCAAAACCTCAGCACTTAAGCAGGCAGCAGGCATTGAGTCAGAGGATTTGACTGACACTGAGGCAGCAAACCCTTCCCTTTCTGAAGAGGAGGAGCAGGGGGAAGACGAAGAAGAGGATGACATCCCAGCCTCCGTTGCGGCTGCTCGTGGGGCCCGCCCTGCTGCTGCCCCAGCTGCCCGCCAGCTCATCCCCAGCACTGCACCAGCAGTAGAACCTGGCTCTGGCCCAGAGACAGCAGGCGGGGTGTCAGAGGTGGAGCGCCACGAGGCCCGCGTGTCAGGCATCATGAGCACCACCGCCTTTGCCAGTTTAGGGCTGTCCGCCCCGACTGCCAAGGGCGTGGAGGAGATGGGGTTTACCCACATGACAGAGGTGCAGGCGCACACCATCCCAGCGCTGCTGTCCGGCAGGGACGTGTTGGGGGCCGCCCGCACTGGTAGGTCTCAGGCCCTGACCTGACCTGACCTGACCTGACCTGACCTGACCTGACCTGACCTGACCTGACCTGACCTGACCTGACCTGACCTGACCTGACCTGACCTGACCTGACCTGACCTGTTGCGAAGAGTTGAATTTACTAGTCAATATCACGTCACACCCTAGCCCTCTCACACCCCAGCAACCCGCAGCCAGCACAACCCAGCCAGCACAACGTCCCCTCTCTCACACTTCACCCCTCACTCTCCCCTCTCCCCCCTCTTCCCTCCCCCTCACCTTCCAGGGTCTGGTAAGACACTGGCGTTCCTCATCCCCTGCATTGAGCTCCTCTACCGGGCTCACTTCAAGCCAAGGAACGGCACCGGAGCCCTGGTCATCTCCCCAGTGCGGGAGCTGGCAATGCAGGTGAGGGGCAGAAGGGGCAGGAGGGGCAGGAGGGGCAGGAGGGGCAGGCAAGCCTAGCTATGGTCATGAGGGCTGCAGGGCAAGCAGGGTACGTAAGGCCTCAGCCTCTGAAAGCTAGGTACAAAAAGCCACTCCCTTGGCCCCTGTCCCCTGACCCTGACCCTGGCCCTGACCCTGGCCCTGACCCTGCCCCCACCTTCACCACCACCCCCGCCTTGGCGGCCGCCCCCCCTTTCCCTTCATCCCCTGAGCCCCACCCCCCTGCCCTGCCCTGCCCTGCCCTGCCCTGCCCTGCGCCCAGATCTACGGCGTGGCCCAGGATCTGATGCGGCACCACAGCCAGACCCATGGCCTGGTCATGGGCGGAGCCAACAGGCGCACTGAGACAGAGAAGCTGGTCAAGGGGGTCAACCTGCTGGTCACCACTCCGGGCAGGCTGCTGGACCACCTGCAGAACACCAAGGTGGGTGCGTGGTAGCAGCCAGCAGCAGCAGCAGCAGTAGTCAGAGCAGTAGCAGCAGCAACAGCAGCAGGTGGGTGCGTGGTAGTAGCCAACACCAGCAGCAGCAGCAGGCATGGTGGTCATGGGGCCAGAAGGGTGACAATGTGGACAGAGCAGCAGTAGTAGGCATGGTGGCAGTGGGCAAGGTGGGCAAGGTGGGTACGGGGCAGCAGCCAGCAGCAGCGGTAGTCATAGCAGCAGCAGTAGGCATGGTGGCAGTGGAAACGTGAGGGGTGTGATAAGGGCACGAGCGGCAGGTGTGGGTGTGAAAGTAGCAGCAGTGGAGGTGGAAGGGGTGGAAGTAGGCATGGGCAGCAGCAGCGATAGCAACAGATGTAAGAGGCAAGTGACATCGTGCTGGTGTCTGGGTCTGCACAGGCGGCCTTATGTTTGCAGTCAGCTGCCATTGGGAATGAAGCCAGCGCAGGTCCTGGCTGCTGTTGCTGCTGCCGCTGTTCCTGCTGCTGCTGCTGCTGCTGCTCCTGCTGCTGCTGCGTGCTGCACTGGTGGCAAGCTCAGCTGGTTGTTGCCAGCAGTGAGGCACAGTAGCTGGTGCCGCTCACTGCCTAGCCACGTGTCAGCACAGGGAGGTGGTCAATGAAGCAATGCTGAGTGATGAGGCCACTGTAGCAATGCTGAGTGTACAGCCTGGCCATTACAGCCAACAACTGCCAGCCAACCTACCTAGTCAGTCTAGGCACCCTACCTAGTCACACCTGCCAGCTAGCCTAGTGGGCAGTGCACTGCTCTTGTCTGCCGGCACTCATGGGATCCAGCCACATCAGCCCTAGCCGGGGAGGACGTCTCTGATCAACATTTGTGTGTCGCGGCAGGCAGAGGCCTAGAGGCAGCAAGCAGAGGCCATGTCGTGGTGATGGCAATGGCTAGCCTGCCTCTCCCCACCTGCTGCTCCATCTATTGCTGGGTGTGCCCCCTCCCCCACCTGCTGCTCCATGCAGCTCCTGGTGTCCCCCCCAATGTCATGCCATGTCATGTCATGGTGAGGGCGGTTGCCATTGCAGGGAGTCTTGCAGGCTGCAGCGCAGGAAACCGTGCATCGCAGCCTGCCTACAGGCCATGGCATGATGTGCTGCTCCCCCCTGCTGCCACTCGTGCAGCCCAGGCAACTTGTGCAGCCCCTGTCATGGTGTCACGACCACTTATCGTGGTGTGCCGCTCCCCCTCTGCTGCCCTGCCTCGTCCAGGGCTTTGTGTACCGCAACCTGGCCTGCTTAGTGGTGGATGAGGCGGACCGCATCCTGGAGATTGGGTTTGAGGAGGAGATGCGGCAGATCATCAAGATCCTGCCCAAGGAGCGGCAGACCATGCTGTTCAGCGCAACACAGACGAGCAATGTAGGCGTGCCACATCCCCCACCAGCAGCCCCCCACCACCCCACTCCCCCACTCCTGCCCTCCTCCCCCCCCCCGCACCGCCCCTCAACTGGCCGCATGCTCAGTGCTGCTAGTCAGCTGCTGTGGGGCCATTGCTTGTAGCTGCGCCCCAACCCACCCGCACTTACCGTATTGAGTAAGGAAGAGGCAGTGGCGCTGTGAGGCAGCGCTTCACCAAACGAACGCAGTAAGGCACAAAGCCATTGAGCGGAGCCTGGGACAAAAGTCACACAGACGTCACACATAGAGCTCAACCCCTGATGGGCTGGCTGGCTGAAACTAGTATACCTCGAATGCAACACCTACTCACCGCACCGCACCCCAACTGGCCGCATGCTCAGTGCTGCTGATCAGCTGCTGTGGGGCCACTGCTTCCAGCTGGGTGCTGTGATACACACCTTGTTGGCCTGACTGCCGCTGTTGCCACCGCTGCCACCACCGCTTGCTGCTGATGCTCCCGCTGCCACCACTCCTGCTGTCTCTGCAGCTGTGGCTGCTGCCCCCCCCCTCACCCTGCTGCTGACGCTGCCACCACCACTGCTGCCGCTGCCACCACTGCCACCACCACTGCTGCTTCTCCAGCTGCCCCCCCTGTGGCGAGCTGGCCCCTGCCCCCCTGGCCCCTGCCCCCCTAGCCTCACCCTGTGTCGAGCCGCCTGCAGGTTGAGGACCTAGCCACCACCCCTGCTGTCTCTGCAGCTGTGGCTGCTGCCCCCCCTGGCCTCACCCTGCTGCTGACGCGGTCGAGCTGCCTGCAGGTTGAGGACCTGGCCCGGCTGAGCTTCAAGACCGCCCCCCTGTATGTGGGGGTGGATGACAGCCGCACCGCAGCCACCAGGGAGGGCCTGGAGCAGGGCTACTGCTGCGTGGCGGCAGCGCAGCGCTTCCTGCTGCTCTTCACCTTCCTCAAGAAGAACCTGCACAAGAAGGTGGGGGAGGGGGAAGGGGAGGGGCAGGGGTAGGGGCAGGGGCAGGGGCAGGGGTGGGGCAGGGGGTGGAGCAGGGGCAGTGGCAGAAACAGGGGCAGGGGCGGGGTCAGGGGGAGGGGGAGGGGGAGGCACACCCAACCCCCCTTGCAGCTGCCCCACACTATGGTCTGCATACCTCCCCCCTTCACCTCCTACTTGTGCAGGTCATGGTCTTCTTCTCCAGCTGCGCATCCGTGAAGTACCACAGCGAGCTGCTCAACTACATCGACATCCCAGTCAAGGACATCCACGGCAAGCAGAAGCAGCAGAAGCGCAGCACCACCTTCTTTGAGTTCTGCGCTGCGGACAAGGGCATCCTGCTGTGTACCGATGTGGCAGCCAGGGGCTTGGACATCCCAGGTGGGTTAAGCAGGGGGGTGGGTGGGGTGGGGTGGGGTGGGGTGTTACTGTTTCTCGTCAGGGCCATTGGGCAGTAGGGCGGTGAGGCGGTATGGGGCAGTGCAGCAGGGCACGGTGAGTGCGTCAAGGTCAGGCATAATAGGTCAGAAGTTTGTATGCCGCTTCTAAAGCCTACGCGTGACCTATAGATGTCGCGGGATGTCGCGGTGTTTTGTGCGCTGGCCGCAGCCGTGGATTGGATCATCCAGTACGACCCGCCCGATGACCCGCGCGAGTACATCCATCGCGTGGGCCGCACCGCGCGAGGCAAAGATGGTCGGGGCCGCGCCCTGCTGCTGCTGCTGCCCGAGGAGCTTGCGTTCCTCAAGTACCTGAAAGAGGCCAAGGTGGGGTGCAGTGGGTTTGCTCTGGAGAGTCGGGATTCAGTGAGCTTTACCCCAGCACCACCCTATCCCACCCTCAACCTCAACCTCAACCTCAACCTCAACCTCAACCTCAACCTCAACCTCAACCTCAACCTCAACCTCAACCTCAACCTCAACCTCAACCTCAACCTCAACCTCAACCTCACCCTCACCCTCACCCTCACCCTCACCCTCACCCTCACCCTCACCCTCACCCTCACCCTCACCCTCACCCTCACCCTCACCCTCACCCTCACCCTCACCCTCACCCTCACCCTCACCCTCACCCTCACCCCCACCCTCACCCTCACCCTCACCCTCACCCTCACCCTCACCTTGATTTGCCCCTGCTCATTACTTGTGCATAACTCGCACCCGTAACCATAGCTGCAGAGGCACCCCTCACCTCACACCAACCTCTAGCCAGCCTATAGGTTGACAGCTTGAGCAGTGTAAACGAAATTCACACTCTCACACCCACTCACACTGGGCCCCCTGCTACCTGCCCCAGGTGCCCCTGAACGAGTACGAGTTCCCCACGCACAAGGTGGCCAACGTGCAAGCGCAGCTGGAGAGGCTTGTGGAGAAGAACTTCTACCTGCACACCAGCGCCCGGGATGCCTACCGCGCCTACCTGCTGGCATACAACAGCCATGCACTCAAGGAGATCTTCAATGTGCACCGCTTGGACCTGGCGGTGAGAGGCACTAGCCGTGGCCTTGACATTGACACTCTAGAACTGGCGCGCTCACCCTGACACACAGACTGAGAGGCTGTACCACACACCACAAACCAGCTGCTTCACCTCTGTCTACACTGTATCTGTCCATCAGCGTTGTGCATTACCAGCCAACCACCAGCACACCCCACAACACCTACCCACCTCGCTGCACCCCAACCCGCCTGGACCTGGCGGTGAGGGGCACTGGCCGTGGCGCTGACAATCACACTCTGACACTAACACTAACACGCTCACCCTGACACACAGACTCTGACACTTACCCTCTGACCTGGACACTCTGACTCTGACCCTCTGACGCTGACGCTGACCCATTGACCCTGGGCCTCAAACACTGGCCCTCTGACACTCATCTTACATCACTGACACGCTGACCCTGGCCCTGACCTCGACCCTGATGCTGACCTTGACCCTGACCTGACCTTGACCCTGATGCTGACCTTGACCCTGATGCTGACATTAACACAGTGAAACCAAGACAGTGAGCTGCCCCGTGTCACTGTTGTCTTGCTCGGCCAGGAATAGTCTTAAGGTTCACCTTAAGAGTCACCTTTCCCGGTCGCCCTCACCTGGTGACGCTTTCCCACACACCCTCACGCAACCTTCTTTACACACATCTCACTTAGTCACACACAACCTCACTGACCGCCGTCCATGCCCTCGCAGGCCGTCGCCAAGTCCTTCGGTTTCGCCGTGCCCCCTCGCGTGAGCTTGTCCCTGGAAAGCAAGTCCAGTCACACCCGCAAGGCCGCGAAGCTCATCGCCGCGGTGGGAGCCAAGGCCGGCAGGATGAAGCAGGGGTCCGGCCACTCCTTCAGTGCTGCGAACCCCGGAGGCAAACGCGCAGCTGGCGACTCCCGCCAGTTCGCTCGCATTTAAGGGTCCGCCCGGCCGCCCGGCCGCCGGCTTCCGTCACTTCTCATACTTCGTGCGCATCCAATGATGCGAGTATCCTAGCCACCAGCAGTAGCTGGGGTGCGTGTCGAAGGTTCGCGCGCACGAGTAGCCTATCAATTTCCGCCCACTCAGCGCTGGCATTCCGCTCTGGCAAACAGGGGTCCGCCCTCAACTGTCAACACCTGGGACGACAGGGAAAGGAGCTGAAGGAGCCACAGCCGCCACTGCAGCAGCAGCTGGAGAAGCAGTGAGGCGAAGGATGTGCTCCTGGAACATGCCACTTGGGCTGTCAGCTGTGACAGTGGCTCTGGGTACTAGTAGTTGTTACACTTAAGGAGGCAGGGCTTGGGTGGAGGAGGCTGGAGTGGTAGGCCGCACCTGGGGGTGGGACACCTTTGGGGTTTGGGCCAGGGCCAGTGGCAGCAGCGCAACGCAGCCAGGTGTTGCAGCAGAGGCAGCAGGCAGTAGGGCCAGGGGCCTTGGGGCTGCGGGAGGCAGCTGCCCCTGGGAGCCAAGGCCTTGGGGCAGCACACCCGCCAGGGCTGAGGGCCAGGGCCAGATGCTGCTGATGGTGGCCACACCGCTAACCCAGCTGTCAGCCTAGAGGTGGTCTGGCTGCCAGGGCCGGGTGCAGTGCAGCAGCTGGTCCCATGAGGGGCTGGAAGCACCAGTGGGGTTTGTGGTGGCTGCCGCCATACTGATCTCTGACCCAGCAACACCAATCAGCATCTTCATCCCATGAAATGGTTGCCTGGTGGAATCGAGTTGCTGCACCCTACACAGCGCACATACACCGGGGGTGTTGCTGCGAAGGAGGCTATTCCATCGTGCCCACTTCTCTAGCCATACCATGCCCTGTTGTCCTGCTATGCACCGCTGCCCCTTGGTGTGCACACACTGGGGTGTTGCTGCGAGGGAGGCTTGGTGAGCAGACGGGCTGTGCAAAGCAGCTGCCAGCTACCTGGTCTTGGTGCAGGCAGGGGATGCGGTGCTCATGTCAGCTTGCCTCTGCAGGGGTGCTGTAGTCTCAGGGCTCAGGGCAGCTGGGGGTCTGCAGCCAGGTCACACTAGGCCATGATGACAGCAATGGTGCCTGATCAGGCGGGTCAAACCATCAGCATCGTTAGCGTCATGGACTGGGGGCGTTGGGAGATGATGCTATCACACTTGATTTGAGTGACGCCATGATTAGTATGGAGAAGAACCTAGTTGCTGACCAGTGCCAGCGTCAATCCCTCTACAGCAACTGGGATTGACTAGCGCACGAAAGGTTAGGAGTGAGGGAGAGTGACGAGGAGTGCAAGCTGGAGCTACAGCGGGGTGAAGCCCCAGCTGGAATCAGCTGCACAGCTCAACAGACAGCCTGGCATGGCATGGCAGCTTGGTATTGTGTGGCTGCTAGCCTGCCAAACATTACTCACACAAAGCAGTCTGGCCTTGTGTGGCTCACAGCCGGCCTGAGTACTCATGGCATGCCATGAGCTGTGCCATAGTTGCTTCATCGAGGGGGTGGGTAGGAGGGGGGAAAGGAAAGACCGCGGTGGAGGCTCAACACATATGGTGGCTGTGATGCTGTTGGCGTCATGACATGCAGCTGGACATGCGGCTGCCCATCATGGCCACGCTCAGGTGCATGCGACGGTGTTGAGGAAAAGATGGGACCCACCCTAATGTAACACAACTGACCAACGGAATGTGTGTTATGTGGAGTGCATATCACGTGTCCATTCTGTGTCATGCTGGCGTCCATTCCGGACATGGAAACACAACAATAACTTAACAACAATGCAGTGTAATGGGTGACAGCTGTTGCATAGCAAGGTTGCTAGTAAGTGCCATGCTGTAGGTGTCGGTAACAAAATGAGGCAATTGCTAGGCCATACCGGCCATACGGGTCGTACAGTCAGTGATAGCATAACAGCATAGTGCACGACGGTTATTGCCTAGCAAGGCAAGTGCTAGGCCATTCGTGCAAGGCCACAGTGCATGCTTCCAACGCGATCCCGGTAGACATGCGCCCCGCACATGTCGCCGCTTCCATGCACGCTTGTTGTCGCTACACTCCGCGCGCGTGCCTTGCACGATGGCAATGGTCGATCGGCTGGCAGACCGCGTGGCTATCATAACGGGCGGGGCGAAAGGCATCGGCTTTGCCTGCGGCAGCGTGATGGCCAGGCAGGGGGCTAAAGTGAGCGCCTGGGGCAAAGCCAGGCGGCACCAAACCCAGCGACACAAGGCAACAGCCGCCTGGCCAGAGAGCAGCCACAGCGCAGCCAGAGGGCCAGCTGGGCGGCAACTGGAGGGCAGCCAGGGGGCCAGCCAGGGCCAGTGGGAGGGCAGCCAGCAGGCAGCCAGGTTGCAAATGCCAGTAGCTGCTCAGGCCAGCCACCCCCCACCAAGGCAGCCAGAGGGGTAGCTAGGCGGCAATTGGACGGCAGCCAGGGGCCATTTGTGGAGCAGTGGGCAGGCAGTGGGGGGACAGCCGGGATGGCAGCCAGGGATCAGGTGCTAGCCATAAGCTGCTAACATCAGCCACTAACCGCCAACCACCAACCATCAACCACCAACCACCAGGCACCAGGCACCAGGCCAGGGAGGAGGTAGAGGACATAGAACCAGGGACACAGGGAGTGATGGCTCACTGCCCTGTCCCTCACCAGGGGTAGCTGGCAGCTGCAGGGTTAGCTAGGGGGTGCAGGCAGATGCGTTGCGGCGGTCTGCCATGCCTTGCCCTGAGCTGCGTCCAGTGCTGGGGTGGTGTGCTCTCACCATCACCGCCCTGGGTGCCACAGCTTGCACAGGGCCCCTGTTTAGTGGCTGCGCGGTCTGCCCTGCCTTGTGTCCACTGGTCTGTAGCTGGGCTGGGTGTCGCTTAGCTTGTAGAAAGGCCGAGTAGTTGGTGAAGAGGTGAGTACAGCAGAGGCTGAGTAGTGGCTGAGATGGAGTTTGCGGGTCAGTGGCTGAGCTGGTGAAGTCGTGGTTGCCCTGCGCTGTGTCCACTGCTGCTGTCCAGTGGCTCAGCAGTGGCTGAGCTGCTGGGGCCACTGCCACTGCCACTGCTGTCCAGTGTCCACTGCTGCTGCTGGGGCCGTGTTGTGGCTGTCGCCGTCGCTGTTGTCACTTTCGCTGTTGTCGCTGTTGCTGTTGCCGACTAGTGTGCTGCCGCCCGCAGGGGGCCGCTGCCTTGCTTAGTGCCGGTGGTGGTGCTGGCATGTGGCCTGCAGGTGGTCCTGGCCGACATTGACCTGGCTGGGGCACAAGCTGCTGCGGCCCAGCTGACGGCTGCCGGCCTGCAGGCCATGGCGGTGGGCTGTGATGTCAGGGTCAAGGCGCAGGTCAGTGCCTGTGTCCTATGCACCACAGGGACATCACACTACCTCACACATACCCAGAAGTGTGACACACAGTGCTCCCAGTGCTCCCAGTGACACTGCTCCCAGTGACACACACTTCCCCCCTCAGGGCCCTCACTTGGTGGTCGAAAGCTTGGTTGTATGCATGGCGGTGGACATGCTGTTGGCTGGAGCATGGTGTGAGAGAACATGCAGGACCTGTAGTGTGACATTCCTTACTTTGTGTGACGCACCATCTCATGACACCTAATCTGACACCCAATCTGACACCCGGTGTCATTGGGGTTGGGGGCTGCCGCAAGGGTGGCGCACACCCGTCACACCCTTCCCTGTCACTCTTTCACACTCGCCGCACCCCTCCTCGTCACTAACCATCCAGTCAACTCAGTCAACAAGTGTCCAGCCATGCCATACTCTGCACACACACTGCCAGACACACCCTTTCGCCCTGACACCCAACTACCCTGCCAGCTCCCAACCACTCACCCGGGTCTCCTTGTCATCCTCCTGGGGCACGTGTGTGAGATGGTCACAGGATGTGTGAGATGGCCCGTGTGTGAGATGGAGGTCACCGGCCAGGTTCTTTCTAGGGCAAGGCAGTTGTTCTTCTCCACCTGACCTTGCCCATGCCATTCACCTCGACCTGTCTTGTTCAGCAGCTAGTGATGACAGTAGCCGCCGCAGGCCGGTAGCAATCAAGGGCAGGGCATCGCACACATTGTATGCCATGCCATCCCTACTCAGCCACAAGCTGCCACCATTAGTTTGGGTGCGGTCTAATCGGTGACGTGCAGGTGAGCTTCAGTTGAATCGGTGATCGGTTGATCGGTGATCGGTTGAATTGGTGATTGGTTGATTGGTGACCTTGAGTTGAATTGTTGTGATGTGGGACCAAGGGCAGGGCACCACCAGCTCACACATTGTTAGCCACGCTCAACTCAAGGTCACTCTTCCCGGTAGAGACCAAGGGCAGGGCACCACACTCCTTGTTGGCCACGCTTTAGTCAACCACAAGCTGCCACAACCCGTTAGTTTGGGTGCCGTCTGGCTGGCTGTGTGCAGGTTGAGGCGGCAATGGCAGCGGCTGAGGCCTGGGGGGGCGGCCTAGACATCCTGGTGGCTAATGCAGGCAGGTGGTGGGCCCTGCTAACAGGCTCAACGGTATCCTCACCATCCTCACCATTGCCATCACCATCATTATTACATGGCATTTGCTTGTCAACGCAGCTGCAGTGCATCACTTCTGCCATGCCATGGGTTTCCATGCCATGTGTTTTCATGCCATGTGTTGTCATGTGCCATGCGATGATGCTCCGTTATGACATTTTGGCTGATGTGTCGGTTGATGTGCACCAGGCGCTGGGTGGTTGGGCGGTAGGGTGGTTGGGCGCTGGGTGGTTGGGCGGTAGGGGCTTGCCCTGGCCCACATCATTACCAGGTGGCGTGAATTTGGCTGCCCCCACCCCCGCCCCCGCCCCCGCCCCCGCCCCCGCCCCCGCCCCCGCCCCCGCCCCCGCCCCCGCCCCCGCCCCCGCCCCCGCCCCCGCCCCCGCCCCCGCCCCCGCCCCCGCCCCCGCCCCCGCCCCCGCCCCCGCCCCCGCCCCCGCCCCCGCCCCCGCCCCCGCCCCCGCCCCCGCCCCCGCCCCCGCCCCCGCCCCCGCCCCCGCCCCCGCCCCCGCCCCCGCCCCCGCCCCCGCCCCCGCCCCCGCCCCCGCCCCCGCCCCCGCCCCCGCCCCCGCCCCCGCCCCCGCCCCCGCCCCCGCCCCCGCCCCCGCCCCCGCCCCCGCCCCCGCCCCCGCCCCCGCCCCCGCCCCCGCCCCCGCCCCCGCCCCCGCCCCCGCCCCCGCCCCCGCCCCCGCCCCCGCCCCCGCCCCCGCCCCCGCCCCCGCCCCCGCCCCCGCCCCCGCCCCCGCCCCCGCCCCCGCCCCCGCCCCCGCCCCCGCCCCCGCCCCCGCCCCCGCCCCCGCCCCCGCCCCCGCCCCCGCCCCCGCCCCCGCCCCCGCCCCCGCCCCCGCCCCCGCCCCCGCCCCCGCCCCCGCCCCCGCCCCCGCCCCCGCCCCCGCCCCCGCCCCCGCCCCCGCCCCCGCCCCCGCCCCCGCCCCCGCCCCCGCCCCCGCCCCCGCCCCCGCCCCCGCCCCCGCCCCCGCCCCCGCCCCCGCCCCCGCCCCCGCCCCCGCCCCCGCCCCCGCCCCCGCCCCCGCCCCCGCCCCCGCCCCCGCCCCCGCCCCCGCCCCCGCCCCCGCCCCCGCCCCCGCCCCCGCCCCCGCCCCCGCCCCCGCCCCCGCCCCCGCCCCCGCCCCCGCCCCCGCCCCCGCCCCCGCCCCCGCCCCCGCCCCCGCCCCCGCCCCCGCCCCCGCCCCCGCCCCCGCCCCCGCCCCCGCCCCCGCCCCCGCCCCCGCCCCCGCCCCCGCCCCGCCCCCGCCCCCGCCCCCGCCCCCGCCCCCGCCCCCGCCCCCGCCCCCGCCCCCGCCCCCGCCCCCGCCCCCGCCCCCGCCCCCGCCCCCGCCCCCGCCCCCGCCCCCGCCCCCGCCCCCGCCCCCGCCCCCGCCCCCGCCCCCGCCCCCGCCCCCGCCCCCGCCCCCGCCCCCGCCCCCGCCCCCGCCCCCGCCCCCGCCCCCGCCCCCGCCCCCGCCCCCGCCCCCGCCCCCGCCCCCGCCCCCGCCCCCGCCCCCGCCCCCGCCCCCGCCCCCGCCCCCGCCCCCGCCCCCGCCCCCGCCCCCGCCCCCGCCCCCGCCCCCGCCCCCGCCCCCGCCCCCGCCTACCAGTGCAGTGCTGTGCTGTGCAGGCATTGTAAAGGCAGCGCCCTTCCTGGACATGAGTGAAGAGGCGTTTGATGAGGTGGTGGCGGTGAACCTGAAGGGCGTGTGAGTCATGTGGCTGGGAGAGCTGCCTGCTGCTGAGTTGCCTGCTCCACCCCCTGCCACCATCACCCTGAGCTGTGTTTGACCATGGGTGGCATGTAGCCATGGTGAAGGGCAGGGGCTGGGATGGGCATGGGAGCAGGGGGCAAGGGGTGGGGGCTGGATTGTGATGGTGGTTGTGGTGATGGTGATGGTGGTGGTAACAGGAGCTGGGCCAGGAGCAATAGTACACTATAAAGTGGGTTAGAACTTAAACCTGAACCCAGTAACTGCACCTCAGCCTTGCCCAGCCTGGTGCAGCCCTCAGCCCCCCTGGGGTGTGACACCTTCTGTGCAGCTTCCTCACCTGTCAAGCCGCTGCCCGGGTCATGGTGGCGCAGCGTACCGCCCAGCCTGAGCGCCCGCCAGGAGCCATCATCACCATGAGCAGCGTCAACGCCGTGATGGCCATCCCCAGCAGTGAGAGCCTGATCAGGCCAGCGCTGCTGATGCTGTGGCCTAGTTAGGCCACAGGGCTCTACAGCCAGCCTAGTTAGGCTACAGGGCTCTACAGCCAGGGTGGCCTCAGTGCACCCACACACTGGAATACTTGCATTACACTGCCCAGCCTAGCACCCTTCACCCCACCCTCATGTGGCCCCTTTCAGCCCCAGTGTCCACCCCCAAACACCTGCCCCCCTCCCCTCTCGTCCTCTTCCTCCAGTTCCTCAACTAGTCTTCAGCCCTTACCTGGGCAGCTGCCCACCTACCCAGCTGTGCCCCCCTCTCTACTCCCTCCTCTCACTTTCCAAGACCACAGCCTCTCCCCCCTCCTCTCCTTGACAGCCCCCAGCTCACCTGCCCCTGCATATCCTCTTCAGTGATCTGCCTGATCTCGTTTGGCCTCCATGCCCATGTGGGACACCGCTCCCCTACACAGCCCCTCCCTCCCTTCCCAACACAGCCCCTCCCTCCTCCCACCCCTTCCCACCCCCTGCTCCCCTGCATTTCTTCACCAGTGCCTCCTTGCTGCCCTCTGCCTTCCCTGCTGCATTGCTTGGGATGTGCCTCGCCTCATCTCTGGCTGTTGACCCAAGGAGGGCTTATCCACGGCTCCCCTGCCCCTGCATCTCTTCATCATTGCCTCAAACAAGTGTAACCCTGCACGTCCATGCGTGCCTCACATGCCCTGATCTTGTGTGACCCTGCATGTCACTGTGTGCCTCCGCTGACCCTGCCTGCAGTTGCCGGCTATAATGCAGCAAAGGTGAGGGACCGTACCACCCCCTACCCGCCCTCCTGCCCTTCTGTCCTCCTCCCCTCCCACCCCTGCCCCTACCGCCCCTGCATGCACAGGGTGGTGTGAACGGGTTGACAAAGAACATGGCCGTGGCCCTGGCCCCCCACGGCATCCGGGTGAACGCCATAGGGCCAGGCAGCATCAACACGGACGTCCTGGCGGCAGTGGCCAGTGACAGCGCAGCGCTGGCAAGGTCGGGGCAGGCAACTGGTCAGCAGGGTGTAGGGCAGTGATCAGAGTGTGAGGGTAGGGCATGGACTGCAGCTGCAGCTGCTCGGCTGCTGCTGCTGCTGCTGCTGCTGCTGCTGCTGCTGCTGCTGCTGCTGCTGCGCTCCTGCTGCTGCTGCCACCACCACTGCCGCCGCTGCTGCCATTGGTGCTGCGGCACCTCTTTGCCTGTGTAACACTCATGAGTTGTAGCCACTGTTTTCACCACTCCACGAGGGTCCCGCTGAGCTGGGTTGGGGGTTCAAACCTAGCCAGGCACACAAATTTTACCAGGTTGGGAAAAGAGGGGTTTCTCAGTCCAACATGGCCCCGTCACGCAGGATACGGCCAGGAGGCGTCACCACATGTTGCCGTGCCCTGCAGGGTGTTGTCCCGCACCCCTTTGCAGCGCATAGGGCAGCCAGAGGAGATTGGAGACCTGGCCGCCTACCTTGCCTCTTCAGCCTCATCCTACATCACAGGTGACCTGCTCTGAACCACAGCCTGCCCACATCACAGGGGCACCTCCCAGAACACAGGTCCCAGACCCCACAGTTCACCTCTGAAGCACAGCCTGTCAACAACACGGGTGCGCTGCCCAGATCACAGGTCCCCTACCTGGGGGCACACCCTCACCCTCATCCTCATCCTCATCCTCATCCTCATCCTCATCCTCATCCTCATCCTCATCCTCATCCTCATCCTCATCCTCATCCTCATCCTCATCCTCATCCTCATCCTCATCCTCATCCTCATCCTCATCCTCATCCTCATCCTCATCCTCATCCTCATCCTCATCCTCATCCTCATCCTCATCCTCATCCTCATCCTCATCCTCATCCTCATCCTCATCCTCATCCTCATCCTCATCCTCATCCTCATCCTCATCCTCATCCTCATCCTCATCCTCATCCTCATCCTCATCCTCATCCTCATCCTCATCCTCATCCTCATCCTCATCCTCATCCTCATCCTCATCCTCATCCTCATCCTCATCCTCATCCTCATCCTCATCCTCATCCTCATCCTCATCCTCATCCTCATCCTCATCCTCATCCTCATCCTCATCCTCATCCTCATCCTCATCCTCATCCTCATCCTCATCCTCATCCTCATCCTCATCCTCATCCTCATCCTCATCCTCATCCTCATCCTCATCCTCATCCTCATCCTCATCCTCATCCTCATCCTCATCCTCATCCTCATCCTCATCCTCATCCTCATCCTCATCCTCATCCTCATCCTCATCCTCATCCTCATCCTCATCCTCATCCTCATCCTCATCCTCATCCTCATCCTCATCCTCATCCTCATCCTCATCCTCATCCTCATCCTCATCCTCATCCTCATCCTCATCCTCATCCTCATCCTCATCCTCATCCTCATCCTCATCCTCATCCTCATCCTCATCCTCATCCTCATCCTCATCCTCATCCTCATCCTCATCCTCATCCTCATCCTCATCCTCATCCTCATCCTCATCCTCATCCTCATCCTCATCCTCATCCTCATCCTCATCCTCATCCTCATCCTCATCCTCATCCTCATCCTCATCCTCATCCTCATCCTCATCCTCATCCTCATCCTCATCCTCATCCTCATCCTCATCCTCATCCTCATCCTCATCCTCATCCTCATCCTCATCCTCATCCTCATCCTCATCCTCATCCTCATCCTCATCCTCATCCTCATCCTCATCCTCATCCTCATCCTCATCCTCATCCTCATCCTCATCCTCATCCTCATCCTCATCCTCATCCTCATCCTCATCCTCATCCTCATCCTCATCCTCATCCTCATCCTCATCCTCATCCTCATCCTCATCCTCATCCTCATCCTCATCCTCATCCTCATCCTCATCCTCATCCTCATCCTCATCCTCATCCTCATCCTCATCCTCATCCTCATCCTCATCCTCATCCTCATCCTCATCCTCATCCTCATCCTCATCCTCATCCTCATCCTCATCCTCATCCTCATCCTCATCCTCATCCTCATCCTCATCCTCATCCTCATCCTCATCCTCATCCTCATCCTCATCCTCATCCTCATCCTCATCCTCATCCTCATCCTCATCCTCATCCTCATCCTCATCCTCATCCTCATCCTCATCCTCATCCTCATCCTCATCCTCATCCTCATCCTCATCCTCATCCTCATCCTCATCCTCATCCTCATCCTCATCCTCATCCTCATCCTCATCCTCATCCTCATCCTCATCCTCATCCTCATCCTCATCCTCATCCTCATCCTCATCCTCATCCTCATCCTCATCCTCATCCTCATCCTCATCCTCATCCTCATCCTCATCCTCATCCTCATCCTCATCCTCATCCTCATCCTCATCCTCATCCTCATCCTCATCCTCATCCTCATCCTCATCCTCATCCTCATCCTCATCCTCATCCTCATCCTCATCCTCATCCTCATCCTCATCCTCATCCTCATCCTCATCCTCATCCTCATCCTCATCCTCATCCTCATCCTCATCCTCATCCTCATCCTCATCCTCATCCTCATCCTCATCCTCATCCTCATCCTCATCCTCAAAATGCCTGTATGTGTGTATGTGTGTGTGATGTGTATGTGTATGTGATGATGTTGATGCATGATGGCACCTAGCCTCCCTCCTGCCCGTGGCCCCAGCCCCTACCCTCCTCTGGGCTCAGCCGCAACTCCCTCTCTCAACCTCCAACCTCCAAGCTCTGACTGGCCTTGGTCTGGCCTGCCTTGCCTTGACCTTGACCTTGACCTTGACCTTGACCTTGACCTTGACCTTGACCTTGACCTTGACCTTGACCTTGACCTTGACCTTGACCTTGACCTTGACCTTGACCTTGACCTTGACCTTGACCTTGACCTTGACCTTGACCTTGACCTTGACCTTGACCTTGACCTTGACCTTGACCTTGACCTTGACCTTGACCTTGACCTTGACCTTGACCTTGACCTTGACCTTGACCTTGACCTGACCACCCTGATTGAGCTGGCACCTGCCTTACCTCCATCACAGGCCAAGTGATCTATGCTGACGGCGGCCGCCTGGCCCTCAACTACACGGTCTGACCTGATGAACACTGGTGAACACACCCCATCTGCCGTCACTGCTGGGGTGGGCCGCTGCGCCGCGTTTGAGTGCAAAGTGTCCTCCCATGCAGCCCTGCACGCCTGCCGGCCTGCTGCCAGGGTGCGGGACAGCGCTCCGCTGCACAGCGCAAGGGGCGCTCGGTGCAGGCCGCCCTGCCGTTGCCTGACCCCTGGTGCACAGTGTGCAATACACACCTGTGGGCAGCTGCCTAGCCATTAGCAGCCAGACCCTGACCGGCTGTTGGCAGAGGCACCTTTGGCGTGGAAAGCTGTGCAGAGCAGCTGCTAGGCACCTGCGATGGTGGGAGCAGGCCGCGCCCTAGGCAGGCGGTAGCTCCTCCCTTATTGCACGCCGGTGTATACCGGAGTAATCTTCTTCTTCTTCTTCTTCTTCTTCCTTTGCTGCTGCTGCTAGGCACCTGCTCCTCCCGCCTTGCCTCCCTGCTCAGCTGAGACAGGGACTGCGGTCCCCCTGCCCCTGCCCCTCCCCTTCCTTGACAGGGGGCGCTGTGAGCAGCTGGTCAGCACCATCTGGCAGTCTCAGCTGCCCCTGGGCAGTCAGCTCAGCCTAAGGGACAGCGCTGACCCTCGCCCTCCCCCTCCTCCCCCTCCTCCTCCCCCTCGCCCTCCCCCTCCTCCCCTCCCCCTCCCCCTCCCCCTCCCCCTTCCCCTCCCCCTCCCCCTCCCCCTCCCCTTCCCCTCCTCCTCCCCCTTCCCCTCCACCTCGTTCGAACCCGGCATTGGCTGCTCCTATGGCAGGGACAGCAACTCCCCCTCCCCTCCAGCAACTGCTCCTCTCCCCTCCACTGCAGCCTCAATGGGGTCAGGTGACTGCTGTCCAGGCCTATCTGCTCACAGGGTAAATGACAGGGATGACAACGGCCGCCCCCCCCTCCCCCTCCCCGCCCTGCGTGGTGGTTTCAGTGGCAGCGGGCAATGCCGGCAGTGTTGGCGCGGCGGGGCAGCTGCAGCCTAGCCTTACGATGATGCGTCACACTCTGCTGCTCGCCTATCGACAGCGTGCTGATCTAGCCGCTCAACCCACCTGTGTTGGGCTGTGAGGGTGTCATTAGTACTCAGCCCATCATGGTGGTTGTATCCATCTGTGCTGCCATGGAGCGGGCCCACATGCCCATCAGAGCAACGCAAAGCAGCTTTACCGCAAGGGTAATCAAACCTGTTGTAATACTACCAGATTAAGAGTGCCTTATGTACCCTTGTGGCATGAAACTGGGTAGTCAAACTGTCTGTGCAGCCTCGAGCGTGTGGTGGCTGTGTAGCGGGTGTTGAAATGTGTACCGATACAAGGCAATGCTTAAGCGAATGTATAGAGCGTGGAGAATACCATGCACCTGGCAAACCCCATGCTACTACTCCACTGGAACTATGGTGGTTCGTAATGAACAGGCTATGCTACCCAGAATAAATTGCATTAGCTCTCACAGTTATCTTGTTTGGATGAGAAGCCTCTTGTGGAGTGTATAATTCCAGTATCGTGAGTAGAGCAGGTGAGCTCACATCCCGAAATACACAGCAAAGCTCGCAGGAGGAAGAACAATAATTAAATGTGTTCCAGCTCGTGAAAGGTTGAACTACCATGTGTTTTGCGTTTGACGGATGTTTGCATGGACTGCGCGGGTTCCTGCGGCCCTTGCAGCCTAGGTAGAGGTGTGCGCAGGGCCGCAAACAGGCCCTGAGATACACAGGTCTTCCAACTCGATGGCCCCTGGGGTGCGCGTGCGCTTGAAGCTGACAAGCACCGTGACGCTACCGGTGCAAGGTGCGTGCGTCTGATACAGCAAATGAAAAAGCGAGGTATCTACCGGTGGGCCTGACCCCAGAACTCGCCCCGCAGGCGACCGGAGCAGCGATGCGCCCATCCAAGCTAAGGCTGCAGCAGGTCAGTGCCGTGTGCAAATGCCAGCAGGACGTGGGTTGGATTTGCTGTACCGTGACGTGACCTCGACTCGCAGGCACACAGAAGCGGCTTCTTCTTAATGGCTACGTGCAGAGGCTTACATTCCCTGCAGCAATTGGTGCGCGTTCCGCACGAACGGAACCTGCAGGACCCGTCGGGCTCATTTTGGCCTGTATTTCTTTGCAGTCGAGTGCTTACGGAGCGGGGAGTGCAAGGATTTCTCTATTCTTCTGCCTCCGTGGGACGACAATTTGGTGAGTGCCAGTTTGTGTGCCAGCCTGTTTGCTACGTCTATCCAGGCATAACAAACGTGCAGCTGTGTGTACAGGACCTGCCTGCTGCGGAACCCGCGCTGCAAGGGGATGCGAGCCCATCCCAACTGGCCCGACCAACCAAGCGTTGCAGGAAAGCAAATCCCCCGCCAGCAGCGTTAGATGTCCCCTTGGAGCCCGACCAGGCGATGGAGGTCCAGCCTACGCCGCTGCAGCCCGTCAAACCAGCCAAGGTTGACCAGCACCCAGGCGACAGCAACTCGAATGAGGCAACTAACACAGAGCAGATACTGTACCCCCCTCAAAGCGTGTCCCCAACAGAGGTCAGCGCACAGCCCAGCCTGCCCAAAGCCATTCTGCGGTCAGCACCAGCCCTGCCGTTGCCAGCGCCCAGGGCACCTTCCCTCCCCCCTATGTTGCGGGGTGTGTCAACAGCAGCCCAAGCAGGGCCATCCACCCTGCTCCCCCCTTGCTTGCTGCACTTGCAAGGCGCCAATGACTCGCTGTCCAGCGCTTTCAACAGCCTGGGACCCAACGATCTGCTGCTGCCCAACAGCGTGTGCTGCCCTACTGGGCAGCAAGGCTCCCAGACTCACCTTGACTGGCTCATATCAGCTGCTCGAGCACGCAAGCGGGAAGGGGATGCCTTGCGGGGTTCAGGGCCCTGGCACATGCCCAGTGTCAGCTCCATGGTGGAGGCGTCGCTCATGTTCATGGAGGCGTGCGATGAGAAGCTGAGATGTCCGCCCAGCAGTCAAGATCGGCTGCAGAGGCAAGTGTGCTTGGGGTTGGGAAAGAGTCCTGGTCACAAGGTTGTAGGAGGCAGGGGTGGGGTGCCTGGTGCTCTTCAAGGGGACTGTCACCTCCTGCTCCCCTGCTTCCCTGCGCCTGCATCTGCATCTCTTCACCTGTGCCTTGCCTGATCTTGTCTGGTACAGGGTTGTAGGAGGCAGGGGTGGGGGGCCTGATGCTCTTCAAGGAGGCGGATGCTGTTGAAGTTCACCATCTCTGTCACACATCTTGACATGTCACTGCACAGGCTGCCTGTGGGGTCCAGCCGTGATATCCACATGTGGTGGCATGTGGCACAACGTGTGGCAGGGTCAGCAGGGGGGCCACCACCCCACCACCCCACTGCCTCACCCCCAGCATGTGCTGCCCTGACCTGTGGTGCTGCTATCCACCACCAGCTCAACTGTGCAGCTCACCACGCCCCTCACCCAGTGATGCACCCTACCAGGGCTCCTCACTGACTGGCAAGGCGGTGGGAGGCGTTTGGCATGCTGTCCTCACTGCAGCCCTCACTGCAGACCCCACTGCTGACCCCTCTGCTGTCCCCTACTGCTGTCCCCACGCTGTCCCCTGGCCCCCTGATGTTTGCAGTGTGGCATGCTGACCCACTGCTGACCCCACTGTGGCCCTCACTGCAGCCCTCACTGCTGCCCCCTGGTGTTTTGCAGTGTGGCCTTGTTGTACCAGCAGACCTCCAGCCTCTTGCAATGGACTTCCAGGGCCTGTGAAACCATGCAATCACGTGAGGCAGTCAAAGAGGCTCTGCGCATCCTGTGTGAACGGCTGACCATGACCTGCCTCTTGCGGGAAGCCCAGCTGACCCATGGCAGCCTGCGTCAGTATGCAGACAAGGTGGACCTCCTGGTGAAGACCCAGCAGCAGCGGAGTCAACAGCCAGGGACGACGGCAGCAGCACCGCCTCCAACAGCAGCAAAGCAGGTCCCTTGCACAGGCACACAACCCTCAGCAGCAGCGGCGGCGCAGCAGCAGCAGCAGGGGCCAATCCTCACAGACAGCAGTAGTGGCAGCGCCAGCCCCTCGGTTACAGTTTCCGCGCCGCACAGCCCAGCCTGCAGTGCCTGTTCAGGCATCCCAGCAGCTGGCCCAGCAGCGGCCTGACAGCCAGCAGCTCAGGCAAAATGGTCCGCATCGGGTCAGCGCAGCGGCGGTGGAGCAGGCAGCAAGCAAGGCAACGCAGCAGGCGCAGCAGGCAGCAAGCAAGGCAGCAGCAGCAAGCAAGGCAGCGGCAGCAGCAGCAGCGCAGCAGGCGGCAAGCAAGGCAGCGGCAGCGGCGCAGCAGCAGGCACAGCTGTCGCCAGTTGACTCAGTGACCTCCTGCCAGGAGCAGGTGGCCCTAGCGCAGTCAGCCGCACCCATGCCCCGGCCCGTGCAGATCAACGTGTCTGCGGAGCTGGGAGCCTTCCAGGGCAAGCTCTTGCAAGTGAGCACAGCAGGCGCAGCACAGTTGCCAGGGTGCTGGCCAGCTGTGTGACTCTGAACTCCTGCCTTTGGCCTGTGGGCAATTACTCATCACATGTCACCTACATCAGCTTTCATACCTCCATCACCACTGTCACCATCACCCCAAAGAGGCATCATCACCATTACGCTGGACATGTTGCAAGAAGGGCCCTGATACAGGGCCCAAGAAGGGAAGCCCAAAGCCCGTCACGTAGCATCTTGTGGTGTCTGCTGCTGCGGAGCTACTGCAAGACCGCTGCTGTCATTGCTGCTAGTAACTTGTAAAGACAGCTGCCCATGCCGCTCTAGGCCTGCAGATACCCTGCAGCTGCTCCTGCTGCTACCCTGCTGCTGCTACTGCCACCTGGCTGGCCTGTGTCACCAGCCATCATTGTGCAGCAAAGCTGCAGACCTATGCCTGCGGTGGTCACGAGCTCTGCGCTGTGGTGGGCAGCTGCACTCACTTCTGCCCTGGCCTCACCCTTGCGCTGCAGAGTGGCAGGAGCGTCGCTAAGTACGCTGAGCTGCTCCGCAAATCCACGCTGGGCTTCCAAGCCTTGTTGGAGCGACCAGACATCCGTGCCAGTCAAGCAGCCAAATCTGCATGCATGCACATGGCAGCGCTATGCATGGACATGGGCATGGGTCCACCCTCTCGTGTGGTGGCGCATGCACGCCTGGCATTGAACAGCCTGAAGCAGATGGCGACGCAGTCATGACGTGAGGCGGGGCTGAGGGGTGTGCGCTGCAGTCCATTCAACTCAGCGCATCGTCTCAGCCCTGGGGCAGGGGCATGGCAGCAAGGGGCATGGCGCCAGATTGCAGCCTGACCCAGAGGTTCAGCGGGCCGCACCTGGGCCGAGCAAGGTACCTCGTGCTCTGGCCATGGCGCCATGGGCCATGGCGCCATATTGTAGCGTGACCCAGAGGTTCAGCACCTGTGCTGCCCCTGTGCCGAGCAAGGTACCTCGTGCCCTGGCCCCACCTTGTCTCCCCTCATGCAGAGCATGACCAGGTGTCATGGTGACAACCGACTGCAGTTGCAGTTGGTTGCGCCGCTGCGCATTGCGAAGAGCTGGTCATTGGCTGATCTCGCTGACTGACGACTGACTGACTAGTGCCAGCCAAGCTGATATGCTGGCTTGCTAGCTGACGTGTCAAGAACACGGCTGAGATGTGCCACCACTTGCTGACTTGCTGTGGATTGACACTACTGCTGCTCATCGCTCAAATCCTTCCATGTGCAAAGCAGGCGCACACGCACCCACACACTCACACACATGTGCACCCCGATGGCAGTACAGGCTCCACCGCGCACGTCATCAACAGGATGGCTCTGCATCTGCACGTAACTGCAACCCAAAGAACGCTCCTCCTGATGAGAATGTGAGGGGCGCGTCTGTGGCTGAGGAAGCAGGTAGAATGGTAGCTGGCCGGCATCTGGCAATTAGTAGTAGGGGCACTAGGACGGGCTAGGAAGGAGTTTGCATACAGTTGGTGTTGGTGCAGAATGATGAGGTGCCTTCACACTGCATGAGAGGTACAGACTAGCAGCTTGCTTGCTTGCTTCTCTACCCTTACTATGTGGGTGCTCCGCACTTGCTGCATTCATGGAGCAGCACACACTGTGACAGGGCACAATGCCAAATCGTGTTCCTGCATGGCATTGAGTCTGGGCGGACTGTGGCTGTTGAATGACTGCTGGCGATGTACTGCATTGAGAAAGAGGTGTGCATGTTGTGCGCCCATTAGGAAGATTTGTGTCGGGCATGTGTGTTGTCGGGCTGTCGTACAATGAAGCTAGGTGGAAGTGAAGCTCAGATGTCGATGGCAATGGAGGGTCATTTGTGATAGAACTGGGCATGGTGGAGCACATGCAACCTGACCAATTGGCTGAAGTTGGCTTCAAACATTGCTTGAGAGGCATTGCTGGGCAGATATGATTCATTGTTATCTACATGTAAGGGACAAGGTGTTTAGTGGGTGAGTTCTGCAGCAGCTGGGCCGATATAGATTACTATGTTGTTGCTTTTGCAATTGTTTCTCGCCATGACTAGTATCAAGAAGTAGGGATGCAGCTGTGCCGCTAACGGAAAGCAACCTGCACCAGCAACAGTTCAGTACCAGCAACATGCACAATTGCACTTTGCCAGCGCGCCTTGATGCTGTCTAGCCATGCCTCGTTAGACGCCCCTCCCTTTGACTTGTACGTCTGCTTCGTGATATACACCGGTAAGTAAAACCATGATACGCAGTGCATCTTGGATTCGGTGATACATACCGGCACCTTGTCTTCTGCCGTGCTTTCATGGTTCTGCATGGTGCCCAACGGTCTGGTTCAATTGCGGGTATCTGTGCTATCGCCTGTATAGGGTAGCGGTACATAGTGAAGCAAAGGCAGTAGGCTGGCGCAATCTATCAATCTCGCCATACGAGGGGGGATTTAGTAAAGTCTGTGTCGAGTCTCGGGTTAGCGCGGCAAGTAGTGCTGGAGCTGCTGCCTCGGCAAGATGATGATCTCCCCGCGCTCTGGGTAGGTGCGATGGGACACCTCCCACCTCCCAGCTGCGCACCAGCCAACTGCCAGCTTGTACTTGTGCAGGCGTCGAAAGCCTACAGAAACAGCAGCTGCAATCGCCCTCGCCTGCACCGCTGCCTTGGCGTTGCTGGGACTTTTCATGGCTCGTCGCACCGTCAGCGCCCAACGAGCTAACATTAAGTCTCTTGAATCCCAGCTCAAGCACTCTCAGGTACACCTGTGCACACCACCGTACACCCAGCACACCAGGGGTACTCCCTGTACAGCTTAGTACCTGCCTACAGGATGTATTGCCTCCTTACTGTCTTCACTCGTGGCACGTACCCGTTTGCTATGCAGGAGATGATAGCACATGAGAAGTCCTTGTATTCACACCTTGACTACGAATACAGGGCTGCTCAAAATGGTCTGCATGATGTGACTAGACGCCTGCATGCCAAGGAAGCAGAGCTGCTGGAGAAGGCAAACCAGCTGCGCTACGAGGTGCAGCTGAACAGTTGGGCAAGCACGAACATGAGGCTCGAAAAGCTGTTAGCATGGGGTGTGCAACTGTGTTGACAGGCTACACTGTCAGAGCATGAGGGCCTGCCCCACATCCCTGCAATGCACGCCACTGCACTGTGTTATGCGAAGCACGGTTGCACAGCATGAGGGGCAGTGCTGTAAAGCCAGCGGGGCTTAGTGCTGTGCAGTGCACAGCAAGCGGCGATTGGTGCTTGAAAGTGCACAGCCAGTGGGGCTCAGTGCCTGGAAGGGCACATCAGGCGGGGCTCAGCGCTAGACTGTGCACAGCAGGCGGTGATCAGTGCTGGAATGTGCACAACTCTGACCACAGCAGTGCGTGTGCACAAGCTGTTGTGCAGAAGGACGAATGGATGCGAGCCAACACCCAGCTGCAGATGACAGTCAGCGAGCTCCATGAGCAGTGAGTAGCCTGTAAGCGCTTGCAGAAGAGTTGTAGATGACCTGGCAGCTGAAGTAGCTTTGATGAGGGGTGCGCACTTTTTGGCTCCACAGCATTTGGCTGCCCCTGAGCTGCGCCTTGCATACCCTGCTGTGGCAAGCAGTGCAGCACAGTGCAAGCAAGCCTGCCTATCCTGATCAGCACCTGGGCATGTGCTGCTGCTCCCAGGTTGAGCTATGAGCGTGCCATTGTGGAGGCTCACAAGAAGAAGCTGGAGGAGCTAGAGGCAGCCCACAGCAGCAGAGAAAAGGACTGGCATGATCTGGCTGCAAAGTGGAGGAAGTACGAGGCAGACGCAAACGCAGAGAATGCCAGGTGGGCCTCGTCAGCAGCCAGGACTGGCACCCACCGGGTCTTAAGACCTCCTGGGCCATGGAGCAGTTCACTCACTATATTGGAGATCTAGTTGGGTGTGGTAGAGGTCACAGGCCACTTCAGACCCCAATCACCCTACCCTCCACCTACACCTAAACCTTACCCTCACTCCGAAGTCTCTAACCCTGACCCTCACCTATACCCTAACTTTTACCCTAACCTTAGCCATGTAAGCTGGCTGGCCAAGGTGTGACACATTGCTGAAACGCCTGCTCTTACAGCCCACTGTGCCGCCACGCAGCTGCAGCAGCACCCAGCGAGTCATCACCCACGTGCTGCTGCCAAGCCCTGTGCCCTCCTGTGCCTTGTGCCACCCACAGGCTGTTGGCTGAGCTGGCCCACTTCCAGAAGAGCACTAGCATCCCAAAGCCTGCCACCCCCTTGCCCGAAGAGGAGCCACAGCTGCGGCCAGAAACACAGTTCAAGGCGCAGGTGGAGCTGCCCAAGGCGGAGGAGTACATCCACCCGCACCCTAAAGACCCCCCGCCAGCCAGCACTCACGGCCCAGCCAGCCATCTGACACCTGGCCAGCATGGCGCGCTTGGAGGGCATGGCCAAGGGGAGCACATGCAGCAGCAGCAGCAGCAGCAGCCGCCGCCCCAGCCACACCTGTTGCCGCATGGCATGGCAGCTTCCCATGTGGACGGCCACTCTCTTCATGGCGGGCTCCACAGGGACTTGGCAGCAGAAGGTACACTGCAGTGCATGGGGCCAGGCAGGAGGGATGCAGGCTGGGGAAGGGGCAGGGTGGGGGCCGGGGGCAGGGCAGGGGCGGGCACTGGAGGCCTGGGTCCTGCCTGGATGTGAGGTGCAGGCACCAGGCCAGGATGAGGGCCCTGCCTGGTGCACGGCACAGTGTCTGGCACAGTGTATGGCACAGTGCAAGGCAGAACCCCCACTCGTAGCCAAGTGCCACTGCTGAGCCTCCTGGACTGAAGTGCTGCTGCCGGCTGAAGCCTTGCCTGGCAGCTGCTGTGCCCTGCGCTGTCCTGTTGAGGCATTGTCTGCGCTGAGGGCTGCACCCGTCTACTGCCAGGCACAGCCAGCACGCCCACACCTTGGTGGCAGCTGTACTTCCAGCACCCAGCTACTGCCACCTGAGCTTACGCCTCCTGCCCTGCACCCAGTCCACAGACTTTGACACCAGACCTCAGATCCCACACTCCACCCTGTGCTCACACTCACTCCCTGTGCTCCCTGCCCCTGCCTTGCTGGCCCAGGTGCCCACCGCCCTGCCGCCCCTAACCCCCTGGAGTACCATCATGGGGACGCCTACCCGCCTGCGGGGGACTGGGAGGGAGGGGGCCACCACTACAACGAGCACCTTGACCCTCTGGACCATGTAGGCAGGCCCAGCGGAGGGGCTGCCAGGGGTCAGGGGTTATGGTTTTGGGGTGGGCGGTGAACCTACCTGACCCTAACTCTAACTTTGACACTAACCCTAATATAGTATGGGGGTGGCTGTCTGTGCTGACATGCCCACCAGTGGTATTGTTTTTCGTCCACGCCCACCTGCCCACATGCCCACATGACCTTCAGTGTTTACGGCGCGTGAGCACGAGCAACCAACAGCTGCCCTGCCCTGTTGGCCAAATGGTTTGGGAGCTGTTTGGCCACTTGTTGGCCAAACCAGTGGCCAGTCCTGTGGCCAAATGGTATGGTGGGGAGGTGCAGTGGCAGGGTAGCTAGCACATGCCAGCACATGTCCATTCTGCCCCCTCCTACTCCCCTCGATGGCCAGAGGCGAGCATGCCTTCTCCGCGAGAGCATTCCATGGCTGCAAATGCATGACTTGTTGACTTGTGGTAACATGGTACATTGGCTGCAAGCCTGTTGCAGCTTGCATGCAACGGCATGACCCTGGGTGCACGCCTGGTTGCATGCAATACTTGGTCACCTGCTGCTCCTGGGCGTGTTTGTACGTCGCTGCTGCAGTACTGGGTCACAGACGGCTTCAACCCTGACCACGACACATTCCACGGCACGGACTGGCATTCAGGCTCGCCACCTCATGTACCTGAGGCCTGGCATGAGCGTCAGCATGAGCCCTACACCGGCCACTGGGACCCCGCAGCCCACCATGAGCCGCACACCGAGGAATACTGGCAGCAACACCCCCATGCATGGAGGGATCAGCACCATGAGCAGTGGCATGGGGGCCCAGCATGGGCAGCAGCAGGGGGTCCAACATGGGCAGCCGCATGGGGGACAGCACTGGCAGCAGCAGGGAGACCACCAAGCTGGCCTGCAGAACCAACACCATGAAGGTGCACAGCAGCCAGCGATGTTCAGCCATGGACAAGAGGTGGACCCCAAGGTGCTGCCCTATGTCTCGCATGCTACCCCTCAGGCCCACCCCCAGCAGGCAACGAGGCAAGCACCTGTGCACATGCCTCCTGTTGCCAGCGCAATGCCAGGGTCCAGGCAAGGGCGGTTACCTCTGCCACCCTTCCAAATGAGAGGCAAGCAGGGAGGCAGCCAGAGAACAGCCCAGCATGCATGACCTAAACTTTGGTTTGGCACTGCTCGGGCACTCGCGCCGATTAAGGCCGGAAGTCGCCTACGTCATTTCTTCCCGGGAGGCATACTGCAGATAGCCCCAGGAAAGGCCGACTCATCGCCGTTGTAATCGTTGAAAAACTCAAAGTTGCTGCGATGTTATAACTATTTGAAAAGTTACCTAACCCTGTACCGGGTCCTACCGACCCGGTACAGGGTCCTGGGCCACAGGGTTCTGCCGCACGGCTACAGGGTCCTGCGACACATTCTCACAGGGTTCTGCCGCACGGCTACAGGGTTTTGCGACACGTTTTCACAGGGTTTTGCCGCACGGCTACAGGGTTTTGCGACACGTTCTCACAGGGTTTTGCCGCACGGCTACAGGGTCCTGCGACACTTTCTCACAGGGTTCTGCCGCACGGCTACAGGGTTTTGCGACACGTTCTCACAGGGTTCTGCCGCACGGCTACAGGGTTTTGCGACACGTTCTCACAGGGTCCTGCCGCACGGCTACAGGGTTCTGCGACACATTCTCACAGGGTTCTGCCGCACGGCTACAGGGTCCTACGACATATTCTCACAGGGTCCTGCCGCACGGCTACAGGTTCCTACGACACACGTTCACAGGGTCCTGCCACACGCCTACAGGGTCCTGCCACAACTATGCAACGACGCCCGAACACCTCGCAACACCACAACAAACGGCATGTATTGCTGGTGCTAAGCACATGCATTGATGGAAGGTGACAACACCACACAACAACACCACACAACATCACTACAACAACAACACATCGACTCATGCATTGCTCACCACCTATGTCATGTGCACAACCACAAGGACTGGCTGCACCTCATTGCTATGGGCTAACACCTTATCACGGGACTGCTAAGCACTTTGCCTTGCTGTCTATGCCCCATGGCACCAAATCAGGCTGGGCTAGGCTAGGCTGGGCTAGCCTGGGGTAGGCTAGGCTAGGCTAGGCTAGGGTAGGCTAGCCTAGGCAAGGCTAGCCTGGGGTGGGCTAGGCTAGGCTAGGTTGGGGTAGGCTAGGCTAGGCTAGGCTGGGGTAGGCTGGGCTAGGCTTGGCTCCAGGTTGCCCACTCCAGGTTGCCCGCTCCAGGCTGCCCGCTCCAGGCTGCCCGCTCTAGGCTGCCCGCTCCAGGCTGCCCGCTCCAGGCTGCCCGCTCCATGCTGCCCGCTCCATGCTGCTACGCCAAGGGCTGCTGGGTGCCATTGGGTGGGGGAGAGGAGAGAAGAGGGGAGGAGGGGAGGAGGGGAGGAGGGTAGGTAGGTGGCAGACTCGGAAGTGGTGGTGGTGGGCTTGGGCAGGGAAGGGGGAAGGGGGAAGGGGGCAAGGGGCAGCAGTGTGACCATCAGACCTGCGGCAACAAGAGGCATCCTTGCATTTAGGCTTGGCATTGGGGACCACTCATGTGCAGGGACTGGCCACTTACAGTTATGCTCCATGTCACGACGCCGGGGGAGGGTACGGGGTACGAGGAGGGTACGGTCCTTGCTGGCTCCTTGTTGGTTGCTGCTCTACCGCCATGCTTGCAATCAACCCGGCCATGCTTCACCTGCCATGCTCCAGCTGTCGACAACTGCAATCAAACATCAGCCAGCAAGCAGATGAATTAGAACATGCATGACCAGAACCGGGCAGGCTAGGCTGACACCTCCCAAGCATGTGCACTCACCGGAAGTCCTGGCTGCCGCTCCAAGCGCCTCCTACCTGCTGCTCTTGGCTGCTACTCTTGCTTACTGCTCATGGCTGCAGGGGAGGGGAGGGGAGGGGAGGGGAGGGGAGGGGAGGGGAGGGGAGGGGAGGGGAGGGGAGGGGAGGGGAGGGGAGGGGAGGGGAGGGGAGGGGAGGGGAGGGGAGGGGAGGGGAGGGGAGGGGAGGGGAGGGGAGGGGAGGGGAGGGGAGGGGAGGGGAGGGGAGGGGAGGGGAGGGGAGGGGAGGGGAGGGGGAGGGGAGGGGAGGGGAGGGGAGGGGAGGGGAGGGGAGGGGAGGGGAGGGGAGGGGAGGGGAGGGGAGGGAGGGAGGGAGGGAGGGAGGGAGGGAGGGAGGGAGGGAGGGAGGGAGGGAGGGAGGGAGGGAGGGAGGGAGGGAGGGAGGGAGGGAGGGAGGGAGGGAGGGAGGGAGGGAGGGAGGCAGAAAGGCAAGGGAAGGACAGGACAGAGGCAGCTAGGGAGCGAGAGAGGGGGGAGGGAGGAGGCAGGGAGGGGAAGAGGGAGGGGAGGGGGGAGGGGGGGGGAGGGGGGGGAAGAAGAGAGAGAGAGGCAAGGGGAGTGAGTGAGGGAAATCTGACTGCCACAAAGTTATCTGACTGCCACAAAGTCGATGAGCGCCACCTTGCTCCTTTCGCACCTTTCCCTGCCTCCTCGCTGCCTCTTGCTCCTGTCGCTCGACCTAGTCGCATGCTTTCTATCGCTCCTTTCGCTTCACCTTGGCGCTATATTGCTGTGGCTGGTCGCAATTGCTGTGAGGCTGCTGGGTGGCGCCCCACCTGCAAGGCACTTAACATTCTATCCGCCTGCAAGGCACTTCAAGCAACAAAGTCTATCATCGTCCCTGGTGACGAGAGATGCCGCTGGCTAGCGACGGCTGGATGGCTTCTCCTGGCTGCGATCCCCTGTTGGCTGCTCCTGGCTGCTCCTGGCTGCTAACGCCAGCTTGGCGGGGCAGTCTTAATTCCTGCGCGATGCCTTGCTTCCTTCGCAGTTCCTTTGCGAGAACTTCATGCAACCCTCCATGCAGCCGGATTATTTTGGACCCTATGGGCATACCGTGTTATAGAGATAGGCTGGGGTGATAGGGCAGCGGCAGCAGTGAATGCAGCATGGTTGCAGCTGTAGCACGCATGGTTGAATGAATCAATGACACTGATGGTGACTTCAATATATGGACCCTGTGGTGTGGTGCCAGGACCCTGTGGTGTGGTGCCAGGACCCTGTGGGCCAGAACCCTGTGGTGAGGTGCCAGGACCCTGTGCCGTGGTGAGGTGCCAGGACCCTGTGGTGAGGTGCCAGGACCCTGTAGCCGTGGTGAGGTGCCAGGACCCTGTGGTGAGGTGCCAGGACCCTGTGAGCCAGAACCCTGTGGTGAGGTGCCAGGACCCTGTGGGCCAGGACCCTGTGGTGTGGTGCCAGGACCCTGTTGGCCAGAACCCTGTGGTGAGGTGCCAGGACCCTGTGGTGTGGTGCCAGGACCCTGTGGTGTGGTGCCAGGAACCCTGTGGGCCAGAACCCTGTGGTAGGGTGCCAGGACCCTGTGGTGCCAGGACCCTGTGGTGAGGTGCCAGGACCCTGTGGTGAGGTGCCAGGACCCTGTGGTGATGGTGCCAGGACCCTGTAGCCGTGGTGGGTGCCAGGACCCTGTGGTGAGGTCCAGGACCCTGTGGTGTGGTGCCAGGACCCTGTGGTGCCAGGACCCTGTGGTGAGGTGCCAGGACCCTGTAGGCCAAGACCCTGTGGTGTGTGCCAGGACCCTGTGGTGTGGTGCCAGGACCCTGTGGTGCCAGGACCCTGTGGTGTAGGATGCCAGGACCCTGTGAGTGCCAGGACCCTGTGGTGAGGTGCCAGGACCCTGTGGTGCCAGGACCCTGTGGTGTGGTGCCAGGACCCTGTGAGCCAGAACCCTGTGGTGTGGTGCCAGGACCCTGTGTGGGAAGGCACTCATCGTAGGACCCTGTACAGGGTCCTGGCACACATAGACAAAAGCATCCAAACGGGGTCAACAGAACCAACACAAGCTATGAAGGAATCCTAGCAGGGTTCTATCACATAGAAATGCAAGGAATGATTAAAACATCTACACTCATCAGGTACACAGGACCCTGCACCGGGTCCTACGACCATGGTGACGCTAGGACCCGGTACAGGGTCCTAGGACACGGGCCGTAGCTCATCACTGGCTTGGACTTTTTGCATGCTACCTACTAGGTTGGGCAGCTGTAACCACCCTTTACAATCGCTCATACTCACATTTCATGAAAAGTCACTTTGGTCACACGGTGCCAACTCCCTTAGCCAAAATCAGGGTCTCAGCCCCATACCTGGCCCAGCAGCTCGACACCGAGTGAGAATTACACTTTGGCCCAAGAGAGTCCTGTCATCCTCTAGGTCACAGCAACCCACATACCAAGTCTTAGACCTCAACTCCCAGGTTTTTCAAGCCAGCCAGGCCTTAATTTGCACGAGTGGGGGTGGGTATGATTCGTTGGGTGTTTGCATGGATTGCTACGGTGCTGACGGGCGCTCTGCAATAAAACAGTGTAAGGTTGAAGTGTCTGCTACTCACCAATCCAGCTTGTGATGAGCATACTAGGGATTGTCCCGTAACTAGGGATCGTCCCATCTACGTAGATCTACGTAGATCTAACTGGTAGGTTAGATGGTAGAATAGATCTAACGACATGCCAATCTAACGTTAGATCCGTCTAATCTAGTCAAACGTTGATGGGTCGGGACGATCCCTAATTGTAACATCCTGGTGCAAAGTCGAGCGGGCGAGAAAAACATAATCGTGCATGCATAATGTCCGGCGGCCGGCGGCAATACTCTTCTCCTAGCTAGAAAGGCGCTGACTTAGCACGCCGCAACGCGCGCACCAGCAGGCCTGGCGGATCTGTGAAGGAGGCGACGGTGGGAGCGACAGTGCTGCACACTTCCGGCGGCATGTCTGAGGCTAGGGAGGAGGGCGAGCTTGATCAGGGGGCACCAGACTTTACCAAAAAGCATCCGCTAGAGCAAAGCTGGACGTTGTGGTTTGACAATCCCACAGCCAAGCAGACGATCAACAAGTTTGGGCAGACGCTTAAGGAGGTCTATACCTTCGACACCGTGGAGGACTTTTGGTGGTGAGCACGAGCGACGCTTGCGCTTGAGCTGGATTTGCCCGCGATGCTTGCTGTGACGTTGTTGAACCTGTGCAGTCTGTACAACAACATCAAGACGCCCGGGCAGCTTCAGCCCTCAGCGACTTTCATGCTCTTCAAGCAAGGAATTCACCCCAAGTGGGAGGATCCTAAAAACGAGCATGGAGGCTGCTGGACAGCGTCGCTCAACAAGGGCACGTCGACCGTGAAGCAGCAGATTGACGCCTGGTGGCTGAACTCGGTGCGCAGCGGGCTCAGCACAGGTTTCAGCATCTCATGGTGCTCATCGTTGACTGGCGATGTCGCTGGTGCAGGCACTGGCGTGCATTGGGGAGCAATTCCCAGAAGGCGATGAGATTTGTGGGGTGGCTGTCAACATACGTAACAAGGGTGACCGCATTGAGCTGTGGACCAAGACATCGTCCAATGAGGCAGTGCAGGCAAGCTGCTCAGTCATCTAGAGGCTACCCATGCTGAACAGTCTCATCATAAGGATGCTCGGTCACCAATTTTCTCATGTCTGTGGCATTGTGTCATGCTGCAGAACCAGATCGGGCGCAAGCTGAAAGAGTTCCTGGACATCCCAGACAGCATGAAGATTGGCTACTGCGTGTTCAAGGACAAGATCAACAACCAGAAGGCAAAGGACAAGTACAGCTGCTGAGCCCGTGTAAGACTGGGGATACAGGCCAGCCAGCACACAGCCCTCCTCACTGTGGCCCGCTGCCTGCGCCAAGGCAGCCAGAGCGCAGGCCTCTCATAGGCCAGTCTCCTCTGCCCTAGAAGCCCCTACTCAGCACCAATGCAGCGCAGTGGTTCAGCAGTGTGCGTGTTGCAGGCTCACACATTGAGTGGCACGGAGGCTGAACAAGAGCATAGGGTAGGCAGCTGTAGACGTGCATACACAGCAGCTGACCTTTTCACAGTTGCCCAACCCCGTGTCTCAGTAGCAGGCTCACCCATAGGCAGCAGAGCACTCATGCGGGCTATAAGGGGAGCGTTGTTGTGTGCAGACATCAGTGCAGCATGTTGTTGCTGACATGGTTGCCTAGCAATCAGGGTTGGTCCCAGGGCAGACATCGCTGATGCCGAAGCTGGACAGCTATCTAACAGGGGACAGCAAGCCATGCGATGGGGGCACGAGGTGTACCATGTGTGGGCTTGCATGGTGGCATGGCAAAGCATGCCCGCAGGCTCAAACAAGTGTCAGTGCAATGCTGGGCCGTTGCTAGTCGGGCTAGTTTTGTGCTTGTCTGTCTGGTGCTAGGGTGCTTTGTCAAGCCTCGCTCTCTGGCACTGCTGCGCTGATGACGCCTGGACGGGTCCACCCGGAAGACATTGGTTATGTCACATGTAGCTGCACCAACCAGAGGTTCTTGTCTGCTGCTGCTATGGTAATGTTGTTGTGTACTGTAAGCAAAGTGGAAGTTGACTCCTTTGACTACGACTGCTCTTTAATGACGATAATGGATAGTCCTGCTGAGTCTGTGCGATGCTGTGTGTTTCGAAGAGAGTCTTGTGTAGGGAGCGATCAGCCAACCAAAAACTCTAGTCCTAGATTTCTAGGTTTCAGCCTAGAATCTTAAGTTTTTCTTCTTATAGCCTGGAATACCTTTTCTTCTAGCCTAGAGTTCTTTTCTAGGCAGATAAATAGATTCTTCTAGGAATCCGAGCCACCTGGAATTGTTTTGGGCGTACCCTAGTGTTGTGGTGCCCACCGGATACTTGTGATGCTGAAGCTGGACAGCAACCCAACACGGGGCAGCGAGCCATGCGTGAAGGGCTCGAGGTGCTCTGTGTGTGCTCTTGCATGGTGGCATGGCAAAACATGCCCGCAGGCTTCAAAGAGTGTCAATGCAGTGTTGGGCCAATGCTATTTCTTCAGTCCTGTGCATGTCAGTAAACTGCTAGTATGCTTCGTCAGCCTTGTCCTCTTGCACTGCTGCGTTGATGACGTTTGGATGGCCCCACTTTAATGCCCCACTTTAATGTCGCTGTGTATTGTAAGCAAAGCGCCCCCGCCCCCGCCCCCGCCCCCGCCCCCGCCCCCGCCCCCGCCCCCGCCCCCGCCCCCGCCCCCGCCCCCGCCCCCCCGCCCCCCGCCCCCGCCCCCGCCCCCGCCCCCGCCCCCGCCCCCGCCCCCCGCCCCCGCCCCCGCCCCCGCCCCCGCCCCCGCCCCCGCCCCCGCCCCCGCCCCCGCCCCCGCCCCCGCCCCCGCCCCCGCCCCCGCCCCCGCCCCCGCCCCCGCCCCCGCCCCCGCCCCCGCCCCCGCCCCCGCCCCCGCCCCCGCCCCCGCCCCCGCCCCCGCCCCCGCCCCCGCCCCCGCCCCCGCCCCCGCCCCCGCCCCCGCCCCCGCCCCCGCCCCCGCCCCCGCCCTTGCCCCCGCCCCCGCCCCCGCCCCCGCCCCCGTTTCCGCCCCCGCCCCCGCCCCCGCCCCCGCCCCCGCCCCCGCCCCCGCCCCCGCCCCCGCCCCCGCCCCCGCCCCCGCCCCCGCCCCCGCCCCCGCCCCCGCCCCCGCCCCCGCCCCCGCGCCCCCGCCCCCGCCCCCGCCCCCGCCCCCGCCCCCGCCCCCGCCCCCGCCCCCGCCCCCGCCCCCGCCCCCGCCCCCGCCCCCGCCCCCGCCCCCGCCCCCGCCCCCGCCCCCGCCCCCGCCCCCGCCCCCGCCCCCGCCCCCGCCCCCGCCCCCGCCCCCGCCCCCGCCCCCGCCCCCGCCCCCGCCCCCGCCCCCGCCCCCGCCCCCGCCCCCGCCCCCGCCCCCGCCCCCGCCCCCGCCCCCGCCCCCGCCCCCGCCCCCGCCCCCGCCCCCGCCCCCGCCCCCGCCCCCGCCCCCGCCTGCTGCCTGCTGCCACTGACTAGCCTAGAGCGGGCGGGTCATTTTATTGTTGCGGTAGGTCAAGCATGTTGCGACCAGTCACGAATCTGGTGTCGTGGGGCAGGGGCAGGACGGCTTAAACAATAAAGCGGCAGCCACAGAGAGGAGCTGCAGCGGGGAGGATCAGCCGGGAGGTGCAAGTGGGAGCCTGCCGCCTCACAACCACCCTCTCCCAACCCAACCCATCCCAGCCCAGGCCCTCCCAGCTCAGCCCAGCCCAGCTTAGCCATGTGCATGTGTGCATAGTGGGCCAGCCATGTGCATGTGTGTGTGCGGGCCGTGTCTTACACTGGCCAGGACTATCAGTGGGCTACACGTGTGCATGCTCATGTGCGGATGGCTAACCCAAAGTAGCCCGTGGCTTGCAGCCGCCCGTTGGTAAGCCCGAGATAAGAATGTTGTATGGGCATGGGCACTGCAAGCTAACCCGAGAAAAGTCGACCCAACCATTACCGCCTTGAGGACTCGAACCCGTGTAACACCCGTGTAACCCGCATATGTACCAGTCAAATGTAGGCTTAGCCTTGCCCTCCAATGCTACTTGCTCATTGGTTGTGGGCAGGGCTGTGCGACCAAGGTGCCAGTACGGTGGACAATGGGCCTAACCGTTCATAGCTACCACATGCACCTATCCCATGGAGGGGCATGGCATGCCTCACGATTCTAGCACAAGGTCAGCTACTATTTGGGAGCCAAGGTCTACTACTAGCTGGCTTGTACCGCCCCCTCGTCCCTTACTAGGGCCTCCATTTGAGTCGGGCCACTAAGGACCACTAGGGACCACGAGTGCCTACGACCTACACTGTTGCCTGACCCTGACGGCTATAGTCTAGAGTTGGCATGACCTGCATGCACTAATGGCGACTCAAGAAGGGGGCACACACGACTGTGCCGCAGCAGGAGGCTGCTGCTCATTGGCCTTGGGTGGGTGGTCTCGCAGCCGCTTGTAGCCCAAACCTTGGTACTCCTTGCCCTTGGCTGGAAGAGCTGGCAAGTGCGGCCACTAGCACAGCTCCAGTGGGCGCCACCTGCTCTCCCCAATGCGCTGCATGTTCAGCGCTGCATTGAAGTCCCCATTGAACCACCTGCCCGGCTGCGGTGCTGGCTTGGCTTTGGCAGCCTTGCCCTTGGTTTTGCCTTCGCCCTTGGTGGGCTGGGTGGGCTCAGCTGCCTGCTCAGCCTCGGTGCGCTTGCTGCGCTTGGCTGGAGGGGGAGTGCTGGACCCAGGCTCTGAGGCTGCTGGCTGTGTGGCTACCTGGCTGCTGCATGGGGCCTGTGAGGGCTTGCGTGGTGCCCCTACCGAGCACCACATCGTGCCCCGCACTGGCTGGTCACAATGCTGGCTCCAGGCTGGGCGCAACAGGCGGTGGTGTACCTCCCCTTCTAGGGGTTTCCAGTCCGCAGGCCTGGTGGGCTGTTTATGGTCCAGCTCCTGCTCCAAGGCTGATGGCCATTCACTGCTGAGCTGACCCGGCTTGTGCGGTGCTCATCCACAAGCACCACCCTGCTCCACGCTGGTCTGTGCCCCTGGGCCAGCACACCACCTTGCAGCAGGCCCGCAACACCACATCGGCACCCCACCCTCCACAGGTGCCAATGCCAGCTGCACCAAAGAACACCACCCAGCTGCTCGGCACGTCCATTGCACTCCATGGACAACTCCGCCATCGCCTTCTCCAACTGCAGCCATGCACACATTGCACACATGGTAGCTGACATGGTGGCATCAGGTGAAGCATCGCACAGTTAATTAATCATCACTAGTACAGCGGGCCCGTCCGACAGCGGACGGGGCACACGGACCAAGCTGCGGCCTCCGGCCACAGCGCTCTTGCACCAGTCCTTGCAACAGCTCTTGCACCAGGCCAC
>JASKMD010000001.1:2907014-2972431 GCA_030144725.1 Haematococcus lacustris | reverse complement strand
GGAGAACTATCCCTTTTCGGATCGTATCGGTCCTGTGAGTCATGTTGTTACCCTGCACTGTCCTATCCTACAGCTCGTGCTTGGCTGCAGTTGCAGCTGATGCACACAGCTCGCCATGCCTTGACAAACTGATGCATGGCTACTCCAGCTCCTAGAACAGCACCGGTTGACTTTGTCGCTGTCAGCTTATACAGTGACCGCACTGCTCTACGGCATGCATTGTGCATGCCGCTGGCACATGCCATCAGCCAGGGTGTTGGCCTTGGGTGGTATGCCCTGCGGCCATTGAGGGATTAGGGGTGACTGTCAGGCCAGCCACAGCCTAGGGAGTGCATGGGGCCACCACTACAGTCCACCGAAGGCTCATGCACCTGACCTGAAACAACACAACTGCATGCCAGCTCCATGGTGCATATTCTTTGCACCTTGTGGGTTGCTGCACCGCTGGTATGTGACTGATGTGTTTGACCTGTTTGTCCTGACCTTCTGCCAGACGTGTGGTGTGCCTGCCATCCGCGTAACGTCCACCGCATCGACATCAGGCTAAGTGCCAGTGCCCCTTCCACTGCCTGATGGTGAGTCAGGGCAGCTGCCACTGCTGCTCAGCTTGGGCAATGGCGTGGGCTGGGTTAGGCTGGGAGTAGGCTGGGGGCAGTCAACTGTGTGGTTTAGTGTGTGTTGGGTGCTGTGGGTTAATGGGGCCAGCCAGGGCCATGAAGTGGTGGGCTATGATCCGTGCAGCCATGGCTATGTGGTGCTCATGGTGGAGGTGACTTGCCGAACAGCAAGGCTGAGTGCAAGCAGTCAGCTGCCTGTCAGGCCTTTAGGCTTCCACCACTCTCACCCTGTCCCCATGGGGGAGGCCATCCATCCCACTCCAGCTACACATCCAGCTACCAAGCGCGCCTTCTGCTGCCAATGGTGATGGTACAGATGGTGATGGTGACGATACCACTGCTGCTGCTGTCGCTGCTGCTGTAGGTGGTACAGGAAGGTCCGCTTAAGATCATGACGATGTCAAGATGCACATGCCATGCACATATCGAGTAAATGCCAGATGTCAGCTAATGTGTGGCAAAGCAGTAAGCATCAGCTGGCTAATACTACCCCAGCAAAATGGTAAGCATCACCAGCCGAGGCAGCCAACCGGTAATACTATCGTATCAGGCCTGATCACCGTGCTACCTGGTATGAAAGGCATGGGTGGTGTAGGGAAAGGTGCATGTGGTGCAGTGAAGGCATGTAGTGCATGTCTGAACAGGTCTAAGAGGTGATCATGAGACTAGTAAACTCGGTATGGTGGACCTCTGATATGGGGCTGCTTACGGGCTATAGCCGCGAAGGGGAATAAGCAAAGGTGAACTCCATCATGGCAGTGGTGCAGTGCCATGGGTGGTGTAGGAGAAGTGTGGCAGGCAGTGTCTACTTGACCAGGTCCAGACTCAAGGTGTGTCAGGGGTGTGCATGTAGGTAATGCTGCGGCATAGCATGTTGTGCAGACTGAACAGTATGTGGAGGTGGGAGCTGGCAGACTGAGTACGAATGGATATGTGTCTGGGCAGTGTGGCAATGATCAAGGCATGACATGAAAGGGAGACATGTGTCTGAGCAACAACTAGAGAAGGCTGGTGCTGTGCGTGTAGAGAAGGTAGGTGTTGACAGAACTGTTGCACACCCTAGTCCTGGTACTTGTAAAATAATTACAACCAACCGAATGCCTGACTATGTTTTGACTACTAGAAACAGGTTCTCGCTGTTATCCTCAGCCGATGCGGATGCCGATGAGCTGTGCTGCAGCCAGCACTTCACTCGATGCAGTCCTCACGCAGTGGTACTGCCCACTTCAACCACAACCCTCCTCCGTGCGGCTCTGCACCTCCTCTTGGCCTTCCATCTCAGTGTTAGGGTCGAACCTGGCCAGCAGCTCCGTGACCAGCTCCCTGAGAAGCGTAGAGCAAGCCCAGGTCATCAGTGAACGCCACCCCCTACACCTCTGAAAGGCAGCAGCAGCAGCTCTCCCACTGACCATACATACTTCACATAAAGATATGAAGTTGACTGCTGTGTTGAGCATGCGGTCCAGTTTCTGGTACTGACATGGCCACCTCCATGGTGCGGTTAGAGTTCCTAGCAACACTGCAATCCTGATGTTCATCCTCTCGTAAACTAATGCCGCCTCAGGATTGCAGCGCAGAGGCTGAGGGCTGCGAGGCCAGGGCAGGGCAGGGCAGGGCAGGGGAGCAGTCACAGCAGCGCACAAGCTCACCCAGATGCAATCAGTGAGACGACAGCAGTTCCGGGGTGCTCCTCCACCTCACCATGGTCTCCTGAATGATGATGACCCCACACTTGGCTGCTGCATTGCGACCGTTGCAGTGCATGCTGCCCACCTTGATTGCCACAATCAGTCGTCAACAACAGGGGCCAACCCACCACTATGCTGACCTCATGATGCTTGGCATACCTCCTAAGAGGTTGCGACAGGTGGGCAGGTCAACGGCGGTGGTTGCCTGCCGTGCTGAAGTCCTTGGCAGACCTCCTTGCCCCCGTGCTGCCCCGGCATGTCCTGCATCTTGCCCACTACGCCAGAAACTCGCAGTGTACTTCCAAGGAGATGCACCCCTATGCTGCAGATACTCTATTTCCACCAAGAGCTCTCCAAGGGGTCAAGTACCTTCCCTGGTGGGCTGGCGGGCTGGTAGGTGACTGGGCGGCTGGGCGGTGGTGTTGGGCTAGTGTGTTGGACTGGTCAATCCGCAGGTTGCTGCTGGTGCCTGAGGGCTGCATGACACTGCAGGTATGGCCATGTGCAACCACATGCATGCAGCCCTACTTCCTTCCAACCTCCTTAAAGAGACCCTTTGGCGCTTGAGCATCAATGCCATCCCTGGAAGCCGCATCACTCCCTGGTCTTGCCCTTGCGACCCCTCTCACCATCCCCGTCACAGCCGCCAACATAGCTTCTGGAGTTGCCCCATCGCCATTACCATTAGACAACAGCTCTCCCTCAGCCTCGGCACCCAAGTTCACCAATCCTCCCTCTGGTGCCTCATCCCCCCCACCCCTACCTTCCCTCCTCCCCTCTGGAGCCTGGTTTGCATGGCTGCCCTTGATGCGATGGACTTTGGCCGTCGCCGTCTCTGGGCTCTCACCCATCACCCCACCACTCAAGCGACCGCTCCTACCACCCTTTCCCCCATTTCTACAGCCAGCCAGCTTGCTATCTCTACCTTTTGGCTTCACCTACAAGACTTCACCCTAGCCCATCCCAACCCTCCTGGCTGGAACCTCCCCCATCCCCATCCCTTCATCTCTACTCAAGACGGATCCCTTAGTGTCTCTTTCCCGGTTACTCCTCCTAGTCCCTCTGACTCCTAACGTGTTTCCCTCCCCTCTCCTTTCTAGCCCTCCTAGCTTTTGCGTCCATTCATCTTGCATCATTTTGCATCCCTAGCTCCTCCGCTTCTCTGGCTTCTCCGCTTCTCGAGGTCTCTCCCTCGCTCCCTTAGCTCCCTTCCCCTTCCTTCTCTGATTTCTTCCTCTCCTAGGTAGTTCCCCTCCTCTTTCCCTTTTTCTCTGTTCTCTCCTTAGTCTTTTACCTTTGGAGGTTGGCTTGTATCCACCCGAGCCCTACCTCCTTAGTGTAACAACTACTACCCTCAAGTGATGCTATGGCGGCCATCCTGCAACCCAGCAACAGCCGCAGGAGCTGGTGCAGCAGCAGAGGCCCCTTTGCTGGGACCCCGGTACATAGGCAGGGTCACAGCTGATGGGTTTTTTTTTTTTAGGATTGGGGCGGGCTGGGCTGGGGGTGGTCACGCATTCCTGTTCTCATGGTCTTCAAAACCTGGGGCGGGGCGGGGCGGGGCGGGGCGGGGCGGGGCGGGGCGGGGCGGGGCGGGGCGGGGCGGGGCGGGGCGGGGCGGGGCGGGGCGGGGCGGGGCGGGGCGGGGCGGGGCGGGGCGGGGCGGGGCGGGCGGGGCGGGGCGGGGCGGGGCGGGGCGGGGCGGGCGGGGCGGGGCGGGGCGGGGCGGGGCGGGGCGGGGCGGGGCGGGGCGGGGCGGGGCGGGGCGGGGCGGGGCGGGGCGGGGCGGGGCGGGCGGGGCGGGGCGGGGCGGGGCGGGGCGGGGCGGGGCGGGGCGGGGCGGGGCGGGGCGGGGCGGGGCGGGGCGGGGCGGGGCGGGGCGGGGCGGGGCGGGGCGGGGCGGGCGGGGCGGGGCGGGGCGGGGCGGGGCGGGGCGGGGCGGGCGGGGGCGGGGCGGGGCGGGGCGGGGCGGGGCGGGGCGGGGCGGGCGGGGCGGGGCGGGGCGGGGCGGGGCGGGGCGGGGCGGGGCGGGGCGGGGCGGGGCGGGGCGGGGCGGGGCGGGGCGGGGCGGGGCGGGGCGGGGCGGGGCGGGGCGGGGCGGGGCGGGGCGGGGCGGGGCGGGGCGGGGCGGGGCGGGGCGGGGCGGGGCGGGGCGGGGCGGGGCGGGGCGGGGGGCGGGGCGGGGCGGGGCGGGGCGGGGCGGGGCGGGGCGGGCGGGGCGGGGCGGGGGCGGGGCGGGGCGGGGCGGGGCGGGCGGGGCGGCGGGGCGGGGCGGGCGGGGCGGGGCGGGGCGGGGCGGGGCGGGGCGGGGCGGGGCGGGGCGGGGCGGGCGGGGCGGGGCGGGGCGGGGCGGGGCGGGGCGGGGCGGGGCGGGGCGGGCGGGGCGGGGCGGGGCGGGGCGGGGCGGGGCGGGGCGGGGCGGGGCGGGGCGGGGCGGGGCGGGCGGGGGCGGGGCGGGCGGGGCGGGGCGGGGCGGGGCGGGGCGGGGCGGGGCGGGGCGGGGCGGGGCGGGGCGGGGCGGGGCGGGGCGGGGCGGGCGGGGCGGGGCGGGGCGGGGCGGGGGCGGGGCGGGGCGGGGCGGGGCGGGGCGGGGCGGGGCGGGGGCGGGGCGGGGCGGGGCGGGGCGGGGCGGGGCGGGGCGGGGCGGGGCGGGGCGGGGCGGGGCGGGGCGGGCGGGGCGGGGCGGGGCGGGGCGGGGCGGGGCGGGGCGGGGCGGGGGCGGGGCGGGGCGGGGCGGGGCGGGGCGGGGCGGGGCGGGGCGGGGCGGGGCGGGGCGGGGCGGGGCGGGCGGGGCGGGGCGGGGCGGGGCGGGGGCGGGGCGGGCGGGGCGGGGCGGGGCGGGGCGGGGCGGGGCGGGGCGGGCGGGGCGGGGCGGGGCGGGCGGGGCGGGGCGGGGCGGGGCGGGGCGGGGCGGGGCGGGGCGGGGCGGGGCGGGGCGGGGGCGGGCGGGGCGGGGCGGGGCGGGGCGGGGCGGGGCGGGGCGGGGCGGGGCGGGGCGGGGCGGGGGCGGGGCGGGGCGGGGCGGGGCGGGGCGGGGCGGGGCGGGGCGGGGCGGGGCGGGGCGGGGCGGGGCGGGGCGGGGCGGGCGGGGCGGGGCGGGGCGGGGCGGGGCGGGGCGGGGCGGGGCGGGGCGGGGCGGGGCGGGGCGGGGCGGGGCGGGGCGGGGCGGGGCGGGGCGGGGCGGGGCGGGGCGGTTTGTATGGAAAGGAGGGGAGAGGCGCTGCCTGTGGGGTGCATTACATCAGCAGCCATGATTTCGCTGCGGACTGCCCAGCCCAGCATCGACCACCATGCGCTACCAGCAACGCGAGGCTGACAATGATGGGCAGTAATGCGTGCATGGTCAACGTATCGCATTGATGCACTGTTGCGCTCAAGAAGTCATGCAGGGCAACGTTTTGTATGAGCAGTGACAATACATGGCCATCAGGCAGCTGGCCTGCTCATGTCTCTGCTAGTCAGCTCACTAGGTGTGCAGGGTATGGGCAGTCGAGTGCAAGTAGGCGATGAATAGGGGCAGTACCATTATAAGCAGCAGCAGCAGCAGCAGCAGCAGCAGCAGCGGTGGCGGCTGCAGCAGCATTCCAGGGCCGCAGATGTGGCACATGGCTAGCTACTAGCTGGTCACCAGGACCTACAGGCTGCCCAGATGGCTGGGTTGCACGGCTCCGGGTCAATGTGCACACACGCCCACAGGCCTACCGGCACCCTGGCAGCCTGTGCAGTGAGGTGAAGGCAGGGTGGGAGTTGGGGGCGAGCAGGTGGCAGCTGGAGGGGGCAGGAGGCTGGGGAGATTGTTGGGCACGCAGCCTTCTCAACCTCCTGTAAGTTCACTGGTTGTATGCTACCAATTCACTGGTCGTGGGGGCAGGGGGATCAGTGCGCGCGGGCATTCGCACCCTGAGCAGCGGGCACTGCACCACCAATGGAGCAATACCAGCCCTGCTTGTCGCAGACCTGTCGCACATACCCTTCCCGCCTGTCGCTTGAGCGCTACTGTCTCAACAGCCCCAACGCCATTGACACCTTGCTCCCAGGCTTAGGGCGCAGCGATGCGTGCCACAGGGGATGGCCGCGAGCTGGGTATGCACCCGGCTGGCGTGGGGTGGTGAGATGTAGGGTGAAAAGCGGTAGAAGGCGTTGGGCTTCTTTAGGCTCACCGCATCGCGGAGACGAAGGAGCGCGTCCCTCACGCTTCCTCAGCGCATCTGCAATACTTCAAGCCCACCGACCAGCATAGATGACATCGCAGAGGCCGGGGGAGTAGGGCCCAGAGCTGTGCACCCAGTTATTTCACGCATTATTGCACCCAGTCACATCACGCGGCGACGACTAGATGGCGCACGCCCAGCTGCTGCTGGCTGTGCTCGCCGCGCTGGTGGTAACATCGAGAGCGTGAGTCCTGTCGTTCACCGCAACCGCGCCATCAACCGCTCGCAGCTGACTGACCGCACCACCCCACTTCACTGCCATGCGCGCAGGGCGTTCCCCTGGTGCTCTTGTATAGACTACTCGCCCTCTAGCTCGCCATACTCCCTGTCGCTGGTTAGCACAGTCGCCACTGCCGACAACGTGACCGCGGTCTTCAGGGTCAACGCGCTGCCCCTTTTCCCCAGCCCCTCTATCTGCTACCAGACACTGCTCAACAACGGTATTGAGAAGTTCGAGATAGCCTCGCGTGAGTGACCCGCTCTATTCTCAGTCCCGGCTCATTGTCCGGGAGCTCACAGGCACTGAGATAGCTTGCAGTAGAGCCATGCAAGCTGACAAAAGCTGCGCAACTTGCAAGGGCGCCCACCTGACGCCGCCCGTATGCATTCCACAGAGCTCGCCTGCCTTCGCAACGTGAGAGTCCTCATCGACGGCTTGCCATCTTCCGCGTCCGGCGTGGCCCTGCCAGCAAACTACCGCACCGTTGCCAACATCAAGGTCAAGTTCTCGACCCTCGTGCGGAGCAGCGGGACCACCATCACCATCATTGGCTCAGGGGCCTGCAGCAGCTGGCCAGCCCTATTCGGCGGCCGGCCACTGGGCTCCTTCATCTACGCAGTGTTCAACTGGGGCACGGGCGTGCGCTGCTGCCCCCTTGGAGCTCCACCTCCATCACCTCCTCCGTCTCCTCCTCCCCCCTTCCCCCCCTCCCCCCCTCCCCTCCCCCCTTCCCCCCCCCCCCCCCCCCCCCCCCTCCCTCTCCTCCTCTCCCCAACCCCCCCCTCTCCTCCTCCCCCCCCCTCCCCCCCTCTCCTCCCCCTCCCCCCCCTCCCCCCCTCTCCTCCCCCTCCCCCCCCCTCCCCCCTCTCCTCCCCCATCCCCCGGACCCCCCTCGCCTCCTTCACCCAATCCCCCCTCTCCTCCTTCCCCCCCTCCCCCAGCTCCGTTGGGTAAGTGCGAGTCGAGCACTCTCTCCAGGCCATTAGGAAGGGCTTGCATGCGGCACACTATTGACCTTGTTTCCTTGGCAGCGCACCCATGTGGTCAACTCACAGCAACGGCTCTGCTCCCTGTGCATCAGCTGTGTCATAAGGTGTCAGCTGCACTGCTACCTTGCCGCAGGGTCTTGCAGCAACCCCCGAATAATCGACGTGGGATCTGGCAGCCGTGTTTTTGTCCCCAACGTGTCAACCTGCGACACTATCAGCAGTTGGTCCTGCCGTGGAGCTAATGACTACACCTACCAGCTGGCAGCTGCTTCTGTTGACCGGACCATCACGGTGACCACCTGTGTGGATGGTGTCGATGCATATGACACTTTCCTCTACGCCTTCCCTACACAAGGCACCTCATGCCCTAATTGCCCGCTGGTGCGTCACTTACTGGGAGGAGTTGTTTCATGGCTGTGGGTGACTGTGATGGTTGCTATAAGGCTGGGAGGGGTTCACATCATGGCTGTGGGTGAGGGTGATGGTTGCTACAAGGCTGGGAGGGGTTCACATCATGGCTGTGGGTGACTGTGATGGTTGCTATAAGGCTGGGAGGGGTTCACATCATGGCTGTGGGTGAGGGTGATGGTTGCTATAAGGCTGGGAGGGGTTCACATCATGGCTGTGGGTGACTGTGATGGTTGCTATAAGGCTGGGAGGGGTTCACATCATGGCTGTGGGTGAGGGTGATGGTTGCTATAAGGCTGGGAGGGGTTCACATCATGGCTGTGGGTGACTGTGATGGTTGCTATAAGGCTGGGAGGGGTTCACATCATGGCTGTGGGTGACTGTAATGGTTGCTATAAGGCTGGGAGGGGTTCACATCATGGCTGTGGGTGAGGGTGATGGTTGCTATAAGGCTGGGAGGGGTTCACATCATGGCTGTGGGTGACTGTAATGGTTGCTATAAGGCTGGGAGGGGTTCACATCATGGCTGTGGGTGTAGGTGACTGTCTCAGCCATTGTTGTCAGTCAGACTACAGACAGGCAGCAGCTGCAGGCACACTGGCCTTCACACACTACACACTCGCTGAGTGAGTATGTGCCTTTGCTAGCAGCGCCCCTGCTGCTGGACTGCACTGCTGCTTTGCTGTGAGTCATGTCAGGTGTGACGTCACAATGACACATTGCAGGGCAGGTGGCTGAGTGCGCAGTGTCTTGCCTGCACTGAACTGAGCTGGAACTGGGATGGCAGCCCTGAAACAATGATGTGACACCCATCCTTGCTGTGTGCCGTTGCTGTGGACTGCTCTCTGCTTCACTCCCTCCCCCTTGGTCGCTTCACTCTCCCTTTACCCCCTTCTCCCCAGCGACCCCCCTGGGATTCGAAGCGAGGCCATCAACCCAGCTCTGACGGCAACCCGTGGGTTCCTCAGTGAGAGCCTCAGGCAGTGCTGGTGTGCGCCATGTTCTGAGCGCAGGGCAGGACCTTCGTTGATGACAATGGTGGTCCATGTGGTCAAGGAAGATCCCAGCTGACCTTCACAGTCCTTGCAGGGCAGGCCTACACAGTCGTGGTGGAGAACTATCCCTTTTCGAATCGCACCGACCCTGTGAGTCATGTTGTTACCCTGCACTGTCCTATCCTACAGCTCGTGCTTGGCTGCAGTTGCAGCTGATGCACACAGCTCGCCATGCCTTGACAAGCTGATGCATGGCTACACCAGCTCCTAGAACAGCACCGGTTGACTTTGTCGCTGTCAGCTTATGCTGTGACCGCACTGCTCTACGGCATGCATTGTGCATGCCGCTGGCACATGCCACCAGCCAGGGTGTTTGACCTTCAGTGGTCTGCCCTGCCACCATTGAGGGATCAGGGGTGACAGTCAGACCAGCCACAGCAAAAGTAGCCACCACTGCAGTCCGCCGTAGGCTCATGCACCTGACCTGAAACAACACAACTGCATGCCAGCTCCATGGTGCATATTGTTAGCACCTTGTGTGTTGCTGCAATGCTGGTGGTATCCAAATGATGTGTATGACCTGTTTGTCCTGAACTTCTGCCAGACGTGTGGTGTGCCCGCCATCAACGTGACATCCACCGCATCGACCTCAGGCTAAGTGCAAGTGCACTCTCCGCTGCCTGATGGTGGGTGATGGCAGCTGCCACTGCTGCTGAGCTTGGGCAGTGACGAGGGCTGGGTTGGGCCGGTAGTAGGCTGGTGGCAGTCATGTTGCTTGGCTTAGTGTATGTTTGGTGCTGCGGGCTGACGGGGCCAGACAGCCAGGGAGGTCGAGTGGTGGACTTTGACACGTGTTGCCATGGCCACTTGGTGTGGGAAGTGACTAGCCAGAACAGCAAAGATCAGTGCAAGCAAGAACTAGCCGGAACAACAGGAGTAGGTGCAAGCAGTCTGTCTGTCTGTCAGGCCTTAGGATTCCACCACCCTCACCCTGTCCCAGTGGGAAAGGCCATCCCACTCCAGCTACACATCCAGCTATCAAGCGCGCCTTGTGTTGCCAATCACCATGCTAGCTGCTGCTGCTGCTGCTACAGATGGTGATGGTGATAATGCCACTGCTGCTGCTGTTGCTGCTGCTGCTGTACGTGCTTCAGGGAGGTAGCTTTTGCGCTGGAGATCATGACGATGTCAACATGCACATGCCATGCACATTTCGAGTAAATGCCAGATGACAGCTATTGTGTGGCAAAGCAGTCAGCATCAGCTACCTGAAGTACCCCAGCAAAGTGGTAAGCATTACCAGCCGGAGCAGCTGAAGCGGTAATACTATCGTATCAGCCCTGCTCACCATGCTACCTGGTATGAAAGTATGTGCTGCCCCTGACCAGGCCAGGGATAGGCGCAATGGCCAGGGGAAGTGTCGTACCAGAATCTGATATGTTTGTCATTCCTCTACATCAGGTCGCAAGGGAAGGTATGGTTGTCAATAAGTAGCAGCATGTGTTTGGAGATGAGTATGGGCCCAACAAGCATTCCATGTGTCATCCAATGTGCTTATTGGCATGGGCTGGAGCTACTGAGGTCAACAAGCACAGGAGTACCCATCATTACAGTGGGCTGTTGCCATGGGTGGTGTGTAGGGAAAGGTGCATGTGGTGCTGTGTAGGCATGGTCATGTCTGAACAGGTCTATGCGGCATGTATGAGGTGATCATGAGACTAGTATGCACGCTATGGTGCACCTCTGATGTGGGGATGTTTACGAGCTATAGCTGCGAAGGGGAACAAGCAAAGCAGAGCAGGCTGTGTCAACTTGACCAGGTCCAGTACATAGCATGTTGTGCAGACTGAACAGTATGTGGAGGTGGGAGCTGGCAGACTGAGTTTGGATGGGTATGTGTCTGGGCAGTCTGACAATAATCAAGGCATGACACAATAATCAAGGCATAGTGCGCCTGCGTCTGAGCAACAATTGAGCAGGATTGTGATTACTAGAGCAGGCTGGTGATGTGGGTATGACAGATCTGTTGCACTCCCTAGCATTGTCTTGGTACTTGTTAAATAGTTTCCTAATAACCCGCGGTCCTCCACCGATGGAGACGGCACTGCACTCGATGCCGTTTGACTACAGAACGCTGCGATGACTAGTGACCTGCTGTCCTCAGGCGGTGCAGGGAGAGCACTCCATGCAATGCTGCTGCTCACTTCCAATCCATGCAATGCTGCTGCTGACCACAACCCTCCTCCATGCGGCCCTGCACCTGCTCTTGGCCTTCCATCTCAGTGTTAGGGTCGAACCTGGCCAGCAGCTCCGTGACCAGCTCCCTGAGAAGCGTAGAGCAAGCCCAGGTCATCAGTGAACGCCACCCCCTACACAACTGGAGGGCAGCAGCAGCAGCTCTCCCACTAAGCATATAGCTTATGGGCAGCAGCAGCAGCTCTCCCACTAACCATATAGCTTATGGGCTGTCATATAGCTGGCTGCTGTGTTGAGCATGCGGTCCCGGTTCTGGTACTGACATGGCCACCTCCATGGTGCTTCATGTAGCGCTGGCATGATAGTAGCCAATTGGTGGTGCACTGGAGAATGCATGTGCCAAGTGCCCACTATGAGGCCATCAGTCTGAGCTAGTTCATAGCAATACTGGCAAGATGCATGACATGCTGGGTGCAGCACGGGGACAAGGAGGTCTGCCAAGGACTGAGACACGGCAGGCGACCACCGCCATTGACCGCCCACCTGTCTCAACCTCTTGGGAGGTATGCCAAGCATCGTGGGATCAGCACAGTGGTCAGTTGGCCCCTGTTGTTGACAAGTGATTGTGGCAAGGTGGGCAGCGGGCACTGCGACGGTTGCTGGAGCAGCCAGGGGTGGGGTCATCATCATGCAGGGGACCATGGTGAGGCTGGAGGAGCACCCCGGAACTGTTGGTTACTAACGTGTCGCTAGAACAGAAACGCGTTGTCTTGATGTGTGGGCCGTTACATGTGGGGGCTGAACATGGTTGTCAGCTCAGTTTCTGCATCTTCTTGACTGATTCTAGCTGCGTTTGGATGCACAGGAGCCACAGGCATCAATGCTTAGAACACCTTGAGTTTGCTGTCACATGTGGACTGAACCTGTGTTGCAGTCCACATGCAGAAGAGCTTTTGAATGCTGATATGATGCTCCATTCACGCAGCGCTGAGTCCAGAGGCCGTCGCTAAATGTGTCTGTGCAGCAGCCAGGTGTGGGGTGTCGTCTCACTGATTGCATCTGGGTGAGCTTGTGCGCTGCTGTGACTGCTCCCCTGCCCTGCTCTGCCCTGGCGTCGCAGCCCTCAGCCCCTGCGCTCCAATCTTGAGGCGGCGTCCTTTCACGGAGTAATAGCCACTATGTCCTGTCATGATCTCATGATGCTTGGCAGACCTCCCAAGAGGCTGAGGCAGGTGGGCGGGTCAACGGCAGTAGTTGCCGGTCGTGTCAAACTCCTTGGCAGACCTCCTTTTCCCCGTGCTGCCCCCAGCATGTCATGCATCTTGCCCACTACGCCAGAAACTCGCACTGTACTTCCAAAGAGGTGCACCCCCATGCTGCAGATTTCCCCATTCCCACCAAGACCTCTCCAAGGGGTTTAACTTCTTTCCAGGTGTAACCACAGGCAAAAACAGGCGGCTGGGCGGTGGTGATGAGCTGGTGCATTGCACTGGTCAATCCCCAGGTTGCTGCTGGTGCCTGAGGGCTGCATGACACTGCAGCCCTACTTCTTCACCCTCAGCAGCAGGCCGCTCTAGCAGCAACCCCGCCTCCATCCCCACTGCCAGCCCTTTCAAGCTAGGGACGCTGTGGCAGCCATCCAGCAACCCAGCAACAGCCGCAGCAGCTGGTGCAGCAGCAGAGGCCTCTGTGGTGGGACTCCGCCACATAGGCAGGGTCACAGCTGAGCAGCAGCAGTCTGTGATTCATACAGTTAAGCAGGTTGGGGTGGGCATGGACCCCGGCGCCATCAAGGCAGCCAGTGCAGCCTGAGTGGTGTGGGACAAGAAGCTAGTGACACTATGGCAGCCATACAGCTCCACTCCAAGCACCCCTGGCAGCAGCCAACACATCATCACCACCCTGGCCACCTGGGACACGGTGTGTGAGGTGTGCCTGCACCCCAAGTGGGCACGGCAGAGGCTCATGCTGAACGCAGCCCATGACCAGGCGCTGCAGCAATTGAGTACGAAGGTGCGCGGGGATGACCTAGGATAAACTGCTCGTTGGCCCCCTCCCCTGGCTGCTCCAGTCACCATTGCAATGCCCGCTGCCTACCTTGCCGCAGGGGTCAGGGGTCCTAAGGGGTTCAGAGAGGCCTGATGGTGCGTGCGGTGCGGTGCGGTGCGGTGCGGTGCGGTGCGGGGCGGGGCGGTGGCGGGGCGGGGCGGGGCGGGGCGGGGCGGGGCGGGGCGGGGCGGGGCGGGGCGGGGCGGGGCGGGGCGGGGCGGGGCGGGGCGGGGCGGGGCGGGGCGGGGCGGGGCGGGGCGGGGCGGGGCGGGGCGGGGCGGGGCGGGGCGGGGCGGGGCGGGGCGGGGCGGGGCGGGGCGGGGCGGGGCGGGGCGGGGCGGGGCGGGGCGGGGCGGGGCGGGGCGGGGCGGGGCGGGGCGGGGCGGGGCGGGGCGGGGCGGGGCGGGGCGGGGCGGGGCGGGGCGGGGCGGGGCGGGGCGGGGCGGGGCGGGGCGGGGCGGGGCGGGGCGGGGCGGGGCGGGGCGGGGCGGGGCGGGGCGGGGCGGGGCGGGGCGGGGCGGGGGCGGGGCGGGGCGGGGCGGGGCGGGGCGGGGCGGGGCGGGGCGGGGCGGGGCGGGGCGGGGCGGGGCGGGGCGGGGCGGGGCGGGGCGGGGCGGGGCGGGGCGGGGCGGGGCGGGGCGGGGGCGGGGCGGGGCGGGGCGGGGCGGGGCGGGGCGGGGCGGGGCGGGGCGGGGCGGGGCGGGGCGGGGCGGGGCGGGGCGGGGCGGCTGCAGTCCCCGGCTGCTGAGCCTAGATCACGCCCAGCTGATTAGTGACCTCCATACCATACAAGCCTGATAGGCAGCAGTAGCACTGACACTGACCATGGTGCCGCCTTAGAGTTGCAACGTAGAGGCCAGGGTCAAGGCAGGGCAGGGGAACAGTCACAGCAGCGCACGAGCTCGCCAGAATGCAATTAGTCGAGCGACAACACTTCTTGCATGCTCCTCCAGCCTCACCAAGGTGTCCTGCAAGCTGATCCCTACCGTTGAAGTGCCTGCTGCCCACCTTCATCGCCACAATCAGTCGTCAACATCATGAGCTAAGTCACCACAATGCTAACCGCACCATGCTCAGCAGACCTCCCTAAGGGGTTTGAAAATGCGTTACAGAAAGTCCGAACCCCTAGAGGGGGAGGTCGGCCAAGCAGCCTAATCGGTGTAAGCCACCTATCTATCAGCAGACCTCCCTAAGGGGTTTGAAAACAAGGGCGGCCCGACAGTGGTGGTTGGCAACTCGCAGACCTCCTTGCCCCGCTGGTGCCCTCAGCATGCAGTCATGCAGTGTGCCCACCATGCCAAGAAGTCTCAATGTAATTCCAAAGAGATGCAGCACCATGCTGCCTCTTGGACTCCTGGTATGCAGGTGAGGGCCACGGGATCCAAAGGTTAGGGGTCAGCTCAGTAGGTGCTGTGGGGAGAAGATGGCAAGGGGAAGCGACCGCAGCAATGGCAGCGGCAGCAGCAGCAGCAGCAACGACAGCAGCAGCGGCGGCGGCTGCAGCAGCAGCATTTGAGGGTCGCACTTGTGGCACATGGCTAGCTACTGCTAAAGACCAGGACCTACGGGCTGCACAGGCGGCTGAGTTTCACAGTTCCAGCTAATGTGCACACACCCCACAGGCCTGCCGGCACCCTGGCAGCCTAGGCAGTGAGATGAATGCAGGGTGAGGATTGGGGGCCAGCAGGTGGCAGCTGGAAGGGGCAGGAAGCTGGGAATGTTTCTGCGGTCGCAGCAACCTCCACTGGTACCAATTCACTGGTCGTGGGGGCAAAGTATACCATGTGCACGGTCATTGAAGTTGTTGTGCAGTGTGCCCTACTTCACCGATGGATCGATCCAGCCCTACCTGTCGCATATCAATCCCGCATACCCTCTCGCCTGTCGCTTGTGCGCTACTGTCTCAACACCTTCGGGCCATCGCCCCTAGCTCCTAGGGTTAGGACAGTAGATGCGTGCTAAGGGGATGGCCGCGAGTTGGGTATGCACCCGGCTGGCGTGGCGTGGTGAGATGTAGGGTGAAAAGCGATGGGCGTTCTCAGGCTCACCGCATCGCGGAGACGAAGGAGCGCGTCCTTCACGCTTCCTCACGCTTCTGCAATACTTGAAGCCCACCGACCAGCGTAGATGACATCGCAGCGGCCGGGGAGTACGGCCGGGGAGTACGGCGCTCTCAGCGCTCAGCTGCAATACTTCAAGCCCACCGACCAGCGTAGATGACATCGCAGCGGCCGGGGAGTAGGGTCCAGAGCTGTGCACCCTGACATCTGAAGATACTTCACGCGGCTACGACTAGATGGCGCACGCCTAGCTGCTGCTGGTGCTGCTCGCCGGTCTGGTGGCAGCATCAAGGGCGTGAGTCCTGCCGTGCACCGCAACCGCGCCATCAACCGTTCGCAGATGACTGACCGCACCACCCCACTTCACTGCCATGCGCGCAGGGCGTTCCCCTGGTGCTCTTGTGTAGACTACTCGCCCTCCAGCTCGCCATACTCCCTGTCGCTCGTTAGCACAGTCGCCACTACCGACAACGTGACCGCGGTCTTCAGGGTCAACGCGCTGCCCCTGTCCCCCAGCCCCTCTATCTGCTACCAGACACTGCTCAACAACGGTATTGAGAAGATCGAGGTAGCCTCGCGTGAGTGACCCGTTCTATACCCAGTCCCGGCTCAGGGCCCGGGAACTAGGCAGTGAGATAGCTTGCCGTTGTGCCTTGCAAGCTGACCAAAGCTGCGAAAACTACAAGGGCGCCCACCTGACGCCGCCCGTATGCATTCCACAGAGCTCGCCTGCCTTCGCAACGTGAGAGTCCTCATCGACGGCTTGCCATCTTCCGCGTCTGGCGTGGCCCTGCCAGCAAACTACCGCACCGTTGCCAACATCAAGGTCAAGTTCTCGTCCCTCGTGCGGAGCAGCGGGACCACCATCACCATCATTGGGTCGGGGGCCTGCAGCAGCTGGCCAGCCCTATTCGGCGGCCGGCCACTGGGTTCCTTCATCTACGCAGTGTTCAACTGGGGCACGGGCGTGCGCTGCTGCCCCCTTGGAGCTCCACCCCCATCCCCTCCTCCGTCCCCAACGCCTCCACCGCCATCCCCCTCTTCTCCTTCCCCCCCTTCCCCTCCTCCTCCGTCTCCTCCCCCATCCCCCCCTTTCCCCTCTCCTTCTCCTTCCCCCCCTCTCCCCTCTCCTCCTTTTCCCAATCCCCTCTCTCCTCCTCCCCCCCTTCCCCCCTCTCCCCCCCCTTCCCCCCCCCCCTCCCTCCCCACCTCCCCCTTCGCCCCCTCCCCCGTCTCCCCCTTCCCCCCCCTCCCCCCTCTCCTCTTTCCCCCCCTCCCCCCTTTCCTCCTCCCCCTTTCCCTCCTCCTCCCTCTCCACCTCCCCCTTCCCCCCCCTCCCCCCTCTCCTCCTCCCCCTTCCCCCCCTCCCCCCTCTCCTCCTTACCCCCCTCCCCCCTCTCCTCCTCCCCCTTCCCCCCCTCCTCCCTCTCCACCTCCCCCTTCCCCCACACCTCCCTCTCCACCTCCCCCTTCCCCCCCTGCCCCCTCTCCTCCTTCCCCCGCTCCCCCCCCTCCTCCTTCCCCCCCTTCTCCCTCGCCGCCTCCTTCGCCCCCCCCCCCTCTCTCCTCCTCCCCCTTCCCCCCTTCCCCCCTTTCCTCCCCCTTCCCCCCTCCCCCCCCCTCCTCTTCCGCCCCAGCCCCCATCTCCTCCTCTTCCGCCCCAGCCCCCATCTCCTCCCCCACCTGCATCAGGCAAGTGCGAGCTACACCAGCCCATCAGGAAGGGCTTGCATGAGGTACACTGTTGGCGTTGTGTTATACAGTTTCTTTCTCCAGCACTTTCTTTCTCCAGCACTTTCTCCAGGCCATTAGGAAGGGCTTGTATGCTGCACACTGTTGACCATTTTTCCTTGGCAGCGCACCCATGTCGTCAACTCACAGCAACGACTCTGCTCCCTGTGCATCAGCTGTGTCATAAGGTGCCTGTTGCATTGCTGCCTTGTTGCAGGGTTTTGCAACGACCCCCAAATAATCGACGTTGGAACTGGCAGCCGTACTTTCGTCCCCAACTTGTCAACCTGCGACACTACAAGCAGTTGGTCGTGCCGTGGATCTAATGACTACACCTATCAGCTGGCAGCTGCTACTGTTGACCGGCTCATCACGGTCTCCACCTGTGTGGACAATGTCACTGAATGGGACACTTTCCTCTACGCCTTCCCCACGCAAGGCAGCTCATGCCCTACTTGCTCGGTGCGTCACTGACTGGGAGGGATTCACATCATGGCTGTGGGTGAGGGTGACTGTCTCTTGAGCCATTGTTGTCGGTCAGGCCACAGCAGGCATGAGCTGCAGGCACACTGGCCACCACGCACCACATACAATCTTATTGCGAACCCCTCCAAGCCAGAGGTGGCCACCTGCTGCCGGACTGCACTGCTGCTTCCCTGTGAGTCATGTCACAATGCCACATTGCAGGGCAGGTGGCTGTGCGCAGTGTCCTGCCTGCACTGAACTGAGCTGGTGCTGGGATGGCAGCCATGACACGATGATGTATAGTACTCACCCTTGTTATGTGATGTGGGCTGTGGGCATTGGCTGTGGGCATTGGCTATACACCCACCCCCTGGTGTGGGCTGGCATTGGCTCCACACACCCCCTTGGTGGTGCCATGTTCTATGTGCAGGCTGGGGCTGTGTTTGATGACGATGGTGGTCCATGTGTTGGGCTCAGATCCCAGCTGACCATCACAGCCCTTGCAGGGCAGGCCTACACAGTGGTGGTGGAGGGCTGGGCAAGCAGGGCGGACGGGTTCAATGCTGAGGTGAGTGTTGTTATATTGCAGTGCGCAACCCTCCAACTCTTGCTTGACTGGTGGCAGCTGAAGCACACAGCTGGCCACGTCTCGGCACATCCATGCGGGGCTTCCACAGCTCCTATGCCACCACAGCCTGCCTTGCTCACTGTGTGCACTTGCAACACTTGCTCCGCTGTACATCGCGCATTGTGCTTCGATGACACTGCATTGGGTGGTCTGCTCTGCCGCAGTTGACGGCCTTACATCTTTTGCTCACCCTGTGTCGATGACACTCTCACCGCACCCATTTTTTGCACACCTTGTGTGGTGGCACGTGACTGACGTATATGACCTGTGTGTTCTATCCTGACCTCCTGCCAGAGCTGTGGTGTGCCCGCCATCAACGTGACATCCAACTTCATGCCGCCACCTCCTCCGCCCCGCCCCCCCTCACCTCCTCCCCCTCCCCCCTCTCCTCCCCCTCCTCCCCCTCCCCCCTCTCCTCCCCCTCCCCCCCCTCCCCCCTCTCCACCTCCTCCCCCTCCTCCCCCTCCTCCTCCTCCCCCCTCTCCTCCCCCTCCCCCCTCTCCTCCTGCTCCTCCTGCTCCTCCCCCAGCTCCATTGGGTAAGTGCGAGTGGAGCACTCTCTCCAGGCCATTAGGAAGGGCTTGCATGCGGCACACTGTTGGCAGCGCACCCATGTGGTCAACTCACAGCAACGGCTCTGCTCCCCGTGCAGTGGCTGTGTAACAAGGTGTCAGCTGCATTGCTACCTTGCCGCAGGGTCTTGCAGCAACCCCCAAATAATCGACGTGGGAACTGGCAGCAGTGTATTCGTCCCCAACGTATCAACCTGCAATACAGGCAGCAGTCAGCTTTGCCAGAACATCACAACAGGAGCAGACTACACCTATCAGCTGGCAGCCGCTACTTTTAATCGGACCATCACGGTCACCACCTGTGTGACCGGTGTCGCTGCATATGACACTGTCATTCTCGCGTTTGCTACGCAAGGCACCTCATGCCCTAATTGCCCGCTGGTGCGTCACTGACTTGGAGGAGTTGTTTCATGGCTGTGGGGGATTGTGATGGTTGCTAGAAGGCTGGGAGGGGTTCACATCAAGGCTGTGGGTGTGTGTCTCAGCCATTGTTGTCAGTTGGAGCACAGCAGGCAGCAGCTGCAGGCACACTGGCCACCACACACCACACACCACAGAGTGAGTGTGTGCCTTTGCTAGCAGCGCCCCTGCTGCTGGACTGCGCTGCTGCTTTCTGTGAGTCATGTCAGGTGTGACGTCACAATGCCACATTGCAGGGCGGGTGGCTGTGCGCAGTGTCTTGCCTGCACTAAACTGAACTGGCTCTGGGATGGCAGCCCTGAAACAATGATGGGACACACATCCTACCTGTGTGCCGTTGCTGTGAACTGATCTTTGCTTCACTCCCTCCCCCTTGGTCGCTTCACTCTCCCATCACCGCCTTCTCCCCAGCGACCCCCCTGGGATTCGAAGCGAGGCCATCAACCCGGCCAGCTCTGACGGCAACCCGCGGTTTTCTCAGTGAGAGCCTTAGGCAGCGCTGGTGTGCGTCATGTGTTGAGCGCAGGGCAGGACCGTCTTTGATGATGATTCTGGTCCATGTGGCCAAAGAAGATCCCAGCTGACCTTCACAGTCCTTGCAGGGCAGGCCTACACAGTCGTGGTAGAGAACTATCCCTTGGGCGGTCGCACGGGCCCTGTGAGTCATGTTGTTACACTGCACAGTCCGATCCTACAACACTTGCTTGGCTGCAGTTGCCGCTGATGCACACAGCTCGCCATGCCTTGACAAGCTGATGCATGGCTACACCAGCTCCTAGAACAGCACTGGTTGACTTTGTCGCTGTCAGCTTATACAGTGACCGCACTGCTTCATGTCATGCGTTGTGCATGCCGCTGGCACATGCCACCAGCCAGGGTGATTGACCTTCAGTGGTCTGCCCTGCTGCCATTGAGGGATCAGGGGTGATAGTCAGGCCAGCCACAGCCAAGGGAGTGCAAGGGGCCACCGCTGCAGTCCACGGGAGGCTCATGCACCTGACCCGATACAAAGCAACTGCATACTAGCTCCATGGTGCATATTGTTTGCACCTTGTGGGTTGCTGCACCGCTGGTATGTGACTGATGTGTTTGACCTGTTTGTCCTGACCTTCTGCCAGACGTGTGGTGTGCCTGCCATCCGCGTAACGTCCACCGCATCGACATCAGGCTAAGTGCCAGTGCCCCCTCCGCTGCCAGATGGTGAGTCAGGGCAGCTGCCACTGCTGCTGAGCTTGGGCAATGACATGGACTGGGTTAGGCTGGGAGCTGGCTGGTGGCAGTCATGCTGGGATGCTTTGTGTGTGTTGGGTGCTGTGGGTTAACGGGGCCAGCCAGGGCCATGAAGTGGTGGGCTATGATCCGTGCAGCCATGGTGACATGTGGTGCCCATGGGGGAGGTGACTTGCCGAACAGCAAGGCTGAGTGCAAGCAGTGTCAACTGCCTGTCAAGCAGTGTCAGCTGCCTGTCAGGCCTTGGCCTTCTGCCACCCTCACCCTGTCCCAGTGGGAAAGACCGACCCACTCAAGTGGTGGCAGCAACCTACTCACCTGTTAGGCACACATCGAGCTACCCAGCGCGCCTTGTGTTGCCAATCACCATGCTGGCTGCTGTTGCTGCTGCTGCTACAGATGGTGATGTTGATGATGCCACTGCTGCTGCTGTCACTGCTGCTGTGCGTGCTACAGGGAGGTAGCTTTTCCGCTGGAGATCATGACAATGTCAAGATGCACATGCACATATCGATCAAATGCCAGATGACAGCTAATGTGTGGCAAAGCAGTCAGCATCAGCTACCTGAAGTAACGCAGCAAAGTGATAAGCATTACCAGCCAAAGCAGCCGAAGCGGTAAGACTATCATATCAGGCCTGATCACCATGCTACCTGGTATAAAAATATGTGCTGCCCCTGGCTGGGTCAGGGTTAAGCGCAATTGCCAGGGGAAGTTTGTCGTACCAGATCCTGCCATGTTGGCCATTCCTCTACATCAGGTCACAAGGGAAGATGCGCTTGTCATTAAGTAGGAGCATGGGTGTGGAGGTGAGCATGGGCCCAACAAGCATTCTATGTGACCTCCAATGTGCTGATTGGCATGGGCTGCAGCTACTGAGGTCAACAAGACCAGGAGTACCCATCATGACAGAGGGCCGTTGCCATGAGTGGTGTAGGGAATGATGCATGTGGTGCAGTGTAGGCATGTAGTACATGTCTGAACAGGTCTAAGAGGCATGTATGAGGTGATCATGAGACTAGTAAGCTCGGTATGGTGGACACTCGTAGGAATTAGACCCAGGCGCCTAGACCGACTTTCGTATTTTTGACTGAAACTTTGCCCATCAGTAGCATGTAATGAGAGCATTGCAACCCAAAAAAACAACAGGCCAAAAAAGTGAAAGGGCATAGCAATGAACACACTGAACATAGCACTGAACACACTGAACATAGCACTGAACACACTGAACAATACCACCCAGCCTCAGCCTTTGATTTTTTCGACATGGTTTCTTTTGGGTCGTGTTTTTTACATTACAAGCTACAAATGAGCCAAGTTTCAGCCCAAACGGCCAAAGTCGGTCTAGGGGGCTGCTAATTCCTACGAGTGGATCTCCGATATGGGGCTGCGTATGGGCTATAGCCGTGAAGGGGAACAAGCAAAGCAAAGCAGGCTGTGTCTACTCGCCCAGGTCCAGTACATGGCATGTTGTGCAGACTGCGTAGTGTGTGGAGGTGGGAGCTAGCAGACTGAGTTTGGATGGGTATGTGTCCGGGCAGTCTGACAATAATCAAGGCATGACACAATAGTGCGCCTGCGTCTGAGCAACAACTGAGCAGGATTGTGATTACTAGAGAAGGCTGGTGTTGTGGGTGATGACAGATCTGTTGCACTCCCTAGCACTGGCTTTGTATTTGTAAAGTAGTTTCAAACAAACCGAATGCCTGACTACTTTTTGATGATGAATACCCTGCGGTCCTACGCCGATGCAGGGAGAGTAAGAGCTGGGCTGCAGCCGGCACTGCACTCGATGCCGCCTGACTACAGAACGCTGCGATGACTAGTGACCTGCTGTCCTCAGGCGGTGCAGGGAGAGCACTCCATGCAATGCTGCTGCCCACTTCAACCACAAGCCTCCTCCGTGCACCTGCTCTTGGCCTTCCATCTCAGTGTCAGGGTCGAACCTGGCCAGCAGCTCCGTGACCAGCTCCCTGTGGAGCGTAGAGCAAGCCCAGGTCATCAGTGAACGCCACCCCCTACACCTCTGGAAGGCAGCAGCAGCAGCTCTCCCACTAACCATACATATTTGACATAAAGATATAAAGTTGACTACTGTGTTGAGCATGCGATCCAGGTTCTGGTACTGACATGGCCACCTCCATGGTGCGGGTAGAGTTCATAGCAATACTGCAATCCTGATGTTCATCATCTCGTAAACTATGCCGCCTCAGGGTTGGAGCGCAGGGGCTGAGGGCTGCGAGGCCAGGGCAGAGCAGGGCAGGGGAGCAGTCACAGCAGCGCACAAGCTCACCCAGATGCAATCAGTGAGAAGACAGCAGTTCAAAGGTGCTCCTCCAGGCACACCATGGTCCCCTGCATGATGATGACCCCACACCTGGCTGCTCCAGCGACCGCTGCAGTGCCCGCTGCCTACCTTGCCACAATCACTCGTCACCAACAGGGGCCAACCCACCACTATGCTGACCTCACGATGCTTGGCAGACCTCCCAAGAGGTTGAGGCAGGTGGGCGGGTCAACGGCAGTAGTTGCCGGTCGTGTCAAACTCCTTGGCAGACCTCCTTGTCCCCGTGCTGCACCCAGCATGTCATGCATCTTGCCCACTGCGCCAGAAACTCGCGGTGTACTTCCATAGAGGAGCACCCCCATGCTGCACATACACCATTCCCACCAAGAGCTCTCCAAGGGGTTCAGTACCTTTCCTGGTGGGCGGGCGGGCTGGTAGGTGACTGGGCGGCTGGGTGGTGGTGATGAGCTAGTGCGTTGGCATGGTCAATCCCCAGGTTGCTGCTGGCGCCTGAGGGCTGCATGACACTGCAGGCATGACCAGATGCAACCACATGCATGCAGCCCTACTTCTTCACCCTCAGCAGCAGGCCGCTCTACCAGCAACCCCGCCTCCATCCCCACTGCCACCCTTTCAAGCCAGTGACGCTGTGGCAGCCCATCCAGCAATCCAGCATCAGCCACAGTAGCTGGTGCAGCAGCAGAGGCCTCTGTGGTGGGACTCCGCCACATAGGCAGGGTCACAGCTGAGCAGCAGCAGTCTGTGATTCATACAGTTAAGCAGGTTGGGGTGGGCATGGACCCCGGCGCCATCAAGGCAGCCAGTGCAGCCTGAGTGGTGTGGGACAAGAAGCTAGTGACACTATGGCAGCCATACAGCTCCACTCCAAGCACCCCTGGCAGCAGCCAACACATCATCACCACCCTGGCCACCTGGGACACGGTGTGTGAGGTGTGCCTGCACCCCAAGTGGGCACGGCAGAGGCTCATGCTGAACGCAGCCCATGACCAGGCGCTGCAGCAATTGAGTACGAAGGTGCGCGGGGATGACCTAGGATAAACAGCTCGTTGGCCCCTGGCTGCTCCAGTCACCGTTGCAATGCCCGCTGCCTACCTTGCCGCAGGGGTCAGGGGTCCTAAGGGGTTCAGAGAGGCCTGATGGTGCGTGCGGGGCGGGGCGGGGCGGGGCGGGGCGGGGCGGGGCGGGGCGGGGCGGGGCGGGGCGGGGCGGGGCGGGGCGGGGCGGGGCGGGGCGGGGCGGGGCGGGGCGGGGCGGGGCGGGGCGGGGCGGGGCGGGGCGGGGCGGGGCGGGGCGGGGCGGGGCGGGGCGGGGCGGGGCGGGGCGGGGCGGGGCGGGGCGGGGCGGGGCGGGGCGGGGCGGGGCGGGGCGGGGCGGGGCGGGGCGGGGCGGGGCGGGGCGGGGCGGGGCGGGGCGGGGCGGGGCGGGGCGGGGCGGGGCGGGGCGGGGCGGGGCGGGGCGGGGCGGGGCGGGGCGGGGCGGGGCGGGGCGGGGCGGGGCGGGGCGGGGCGGGGCGGGGCGGGGCGGGGCGGGGCGGGGCGGGGCGGGGCGGGGCGGGGCGGGGCGGGGCGGGGCGGGGCGGGGCGGGGCGGGGCGGGGCGGGGCGGGGCGGGGCGGGGCGGGGCGGGGCGGGGCGGGGCGGGGCGGGGCGGGGCGGGGCGGGGCGGGGCGGGGCGGGGCGGGGCGGGGCGGGGCGGGGCGGGGCGGGGCGGGGCGGGGCGGGGCGGGGCGGGGCGGGGCGGGGCGGGGCGGGGCGGGGCGGGGCGGGGCGGGGCGGGGCGGGGCGGGGCGGGGCGGGGCGGGGGCGGGGCGGGGCGGGGCGGGGCGGGGCGGGCGGGGCGGGGCGGGGCGGGGCGGGGCGGGGCGGGGCGGGGCGGGGCGGGGCGGGGCGGGGCGGGGCGGGGCGGGGCGGGGCGGGGCGGGGCGGGGCGGGGCGGGGCGGGGCGGGGCGGGGCGGGGCGGGGCGGGGCGGGGCGGGGCGGGGCGGGGCGGGGCGGGGCGGGGCGGGGCGGGGCGGGGCGGGGCGGGGCGGGGCGGGGCGGGGCGGCGGGGCGGGGCGGGGCGGGGCGGGGCGGGGCGGGGCGGGGCGGGGCGGGGCGGGGCGGGGGCGGGGCGGGGCGGGGCGGGGCGGGCGGGGCGGGGCGGGGCGGGGCGGGGCGGGGCGGGGCGGGGCGGGGCGGGGCGGGGCGGGGCGGGGCGGGGCGGGGCGGGGCGGGGCGGGGCGGGGCGGGGCGGGGCGGGGCGGGGCGGGGCGGGGCGGCTGCAGTCCCCGGCTGCTGAGCCTAGATCACGCCCAGCTGATTAGTGACCTCCATACCGTACAAGCCTGATAGGCAGCAGTAGCACTGACACTGACCATGGTGCCGCCTTAGAGTTGCAACGTAGAGGCCAGGGTCAAGGCAGGGCAGGGGAACAGTCACAGCAGCGCACGAGCTCGCCAGAATGCAATTAGTCGAGCGACAACACTTCTTGCATGCTCCTCCAGCCTCACCAAGGTGTCCTGCAAGCTGATCCCTACCGTTGAAGTGCCTGCTGCCCACCTTCATCGCCACAATCAGTCGTCAACATCATGAGCTAAGTCACCACAATGCTAACCGCACCATGCTCAGCAGATCTCCCTAAGGGGTTTGAAAATGCGTTACAGAAAGTCCCGAACCCCTAGAGGGGGAGGTCGGCCAAGCAGCCTAATCGGTGTAAGCCACCTATCTATCAGCAGACCTCCCTAAGGGGTTTGAAAACAAGGGCGGCCCGACAGTGGTGGTTGGCAACTCGCAGACCTCCTTGCCCCGCTGGTGCCCTCAGCATGCAGTCATGCAGTGTGCCCACCATGCCAAGAAGTCTCAATGTAATTCCAAAGAGATGCAGCACCATGCCGCCTCTTGGACTCCTGGTATGCAGGTGAGGGCCACGGGCTCCAAAGGTTAGGGGTCAGCTCAATAGGTGCTGTGGGGAGAAGAGGGCAAGGGGAAGCGGCCGCAGCAATGGCAGCGGCAGCAGCAGCAGCAGCAACGACAGCAGCGGCGGCGGCGGCTGCAGCAGCAGCATTTGAGGGTCGCAGTTGTGGCACATGGCTAGCTACTGCCAAAGACCAGGACCTACAAGCTGCCCAGATGGCTGGGTTGCACGATTCCAGCTAATGTGCACACACCCCACAGGCCTGCCGGCACCCTGGCAGCCCCTGCAGTGAGATGAGTGCAGGGTGGGGATTTGGGGGCCAGCAGGTGGCAGCTGGAGGGGGCAGGAAGCTGGGAATGTTTCTGCGCTCGCAGCCTCTCCAACCTCCACTGGTACCAATTCACTGGTCGTGGGGGCAAAGTATACCATGTGCACGGTCATTGAACTTGTGGTGCAGTGTGCCCTACTTCACCGAAGTACCAGGCCAGCCCTACCTGTCGCATATCAGTCCCGCATACCCTTCTCGCCTGTCGCTTGTGCGCTACTCTCTCACACACCCCCAAGCCATTGACACCTCGCTCTCAGGGCCAGGACGCGTGATGCATGCTCAGCGGATGGCCGCGAGTTGGGTATGCACTCAGCTGGCGTGGGGTGGTAAGATGTAGCGTGAAAAGCGATGGGCGTTCTCAGGCTCACCGCATCGCGGAGACGAAGGAGCGCGTCCTTTACGCTTCCTCACGCTTCTGCAATACTTCAAGCCCACCGACCAGCAACCATGCCATCGCAGAGGCCAGGGGAGTAGGGCCCAAAGCTGTGCACCCTGACATCTGAAGATACTTCACGCGGCTACGACTAGATGGCGCACGCCCAGCTGCTGCTGGTGCTGCTCGCCACTCTGGTGGCAGCATCAAGGGCGTGAGTCCTGCCGTGCACCGCCATCCGGAGTTCGCGATAGACTGACCGCAACACCCACATCACTGCCATGCGCGCAGGGCGTTCCCCTGGTGCTCTTGTGTAGACTACTCGCCCTCCAGCTCGCCATACTCCCTGTCGCTCATTAGCACAGTAGCTACTGCCGACAACGTGACCGCGGTCTTCAGGGTCAACGCGCTGCCCCTCTTCCCCAGCCCCTCCATCTGCTACCAGACACTGCTCAACAACGGTATTGAGAAGATCGAGATAGCCTCGCGTAAGTGACCGCATCTATTCCTGTCCCGGCTCAGGGCCCGGGAGCTCCCAGGCACTGAGATAGCTTGCCGTTGTGCCTTGCAAGCCCGTACTGCGCGACTCCCAAGAGCTCCCACCTGATGCCTCTTACCTGCATCTTACAGAGCTCGCCTGCCTCCGCAACGTGAGAGTCCTCATCGACGGCTTGCCATCTTCCGCGTCTGGCGTGGCCCTGCCAGCAAACTACCGCACCGTAGCCAACATCAAGGTCAAGTTCTCGACCCTCGTACGGAGCAGCGGGACCATCATCACCATCATTGGGTCGGGGGCCTGCAGCAGCTGGCCAGCTCTATTCGGCGGCCGGCCACTGGGCTCCTTCATCTACGCAGTGTTCAACTGGGGCACGGGCGTGCGCTGCTGCCCCCTTGGAGCTCCACCTCCATCCCCTCCTCCCTCCCCAGCGCCGACACCACCATCCCCTTCGCCTTTCCCTCCTCCCCCCCCCTCCCCCGCCTCCCCCCCCTCCCCCCCCCTCCCCCCTCACCTCCCGCTCCTCCTTCTCCGCCCTTACCCCCTGCTCCTCCTTCTCCCCCACCTCCACTAGGTAAGTGTGAGTGAAGCATTCTTTCCACGCCAGTAGTAATAGCTTGCATGAAGCACACAGTCGTGCTTCCTTGGCAGTGCACCCATGTGGTCAAGGCACAGCAACGACTCTGCTCCCCGTGCATCAGCTGAGCCAGCTGCATTGCTGCCTTGCTGCAGGGTCTTGCAGCAACCCCCAGGTTATTAATGTGGGCATTGGCAACACTGTGTGGGCCCCAGACGTGACGACCTGCACTCCCGACGCTGTCAGCAGTTGGTCTTGCAGGGCAGCTAAGGACTACACCTATCAGCTGGCAGCTGCTTCTTTTGACCGGCGAATCACGGTCTCCACCTGTGTGCGAAATGTCGTTCCATGGGACACTTTCCTCTTCGCGTTCCCTATGCAAGGCAGCTCATGCCCTACTTGCCCGGTGCGTCACTGGCTGGGAGGGGTTGCTTCATGGCTGTGGGTGACTGTGATGGTTGCTAGAAGGCTGGGAGGGGTTCACATCAAGGCTGTGGGTGTGGGTGAGGGTGTTTGTCGGAGCCATTGTCATCAGTCAGGCCACATCAGGCAGCAGCTGCAGGCACACTGGCCAACACACACCACACACACGCTGAAGGAGACTGTGTTCCTGTGCTAGCAGCCCCCCTGCTGCTGGACTGCACTGCTGATTTCCTGTTATTCATGCCAGGTGTGACGTCACAATGACACATTGTAGGGCAGGTGGCTGTGCGCAGTGTCTTGCCTGCAATGAACTGAGCTGACGCTGGGATGGCAGCTTTGACACGATGACGTATCAGTTTATTCACCCTTGCTGTGTGTTGCTTTGGAATGATATCTGCTACACTCCCTCCCCCTTGGTGTGCTCCACGTGCAGGCTGGGGCTGTGTCGGATGAGGATGGCGGTCCATGTGGTCCATTCATAATCAGATCCCAGCTGACCATTACAGCCCTTGCAAGGCAGGCCTACACAGTGGTGGTAGAGGGCTCCGGCCTTTTTGTGAGTTGTGTCATTATCCTGCAATGCCCAATCCTGCAGCTCGTGCTTGACTGGTGGCAGATGATGCACACAACTTGCCACGTCGTGACTCATCCACACAGTTTGCCATGTCTTGACACATCAGTGCGTGTCATTTCCAGCTCATGTGCCAGCACAGGCTGCCTTGCTCGCTGGGTTGACAAATTGATGCATGGCTACACCAGCTCCTAGAACAGCACAGGCTGCCATTGTCACTGTGAGCTTGTGTAGCACCTATCCTGGCTCATGTCATACATTGTTGCATGCCACTGACACATGCCACCAGCCAGGGTGATTGACCTTTAGTGGTCTGCCCTGCCGCCATTGAGGGGTCAGGGGTGACAGTCAGCCACCACTGCAGTCCACTGTAGGCTCATGCACCCGACGTGAAAGCATAGCCATGGTCAACGCCTGCATAGCCTTCACAGGCCACTAAGTGGAGCAGCGGTGCAAGGCTCACATCAGGGTCTTACATCAGGCTGGGTCAAACCTGCCGCCTGGCCCTGACTCCACCAACCCACATGCCAGCTGCCTTCTGTTGCTGCATGCCAGCTCCATGGTGCATTTGATAACATCTCCCGCACACCCTGTGACCCTGTGCACAGCTGGTATGTGATTGATGTAACTGACCTGTGTGTGTCCCTGACTCGTGTCAGAGTTGTGGTGTGCCTGCCATCAACGTAACGTCCACCGCATCGACCTCTGGCTAAGTGCCAGTGCCCCCTCCGCTGCCTGATGCTGCCTGATGGTGGACAAATGTGTATGACCTGTGTGTGCTAACCTGACCTTGTGTCAGAATTGTGGTGTGCCCGCCATCAACGTGACATCCACCGTACGAGCATCAGGCTGAGTGCCAGTGCCGCCTCCGCTGCCTGATGGTGAGTCAGGGCAGCTGCCATTGCTGCTGAGCTTGGGCAGTGACGAGAGCTGGGTTGGGCCGGGAGCAGGCTGGTGGCGGTCATGTTGCTTGGCTTAGTGTGTGTTGGGTGCTGTGGGTTAATGGGGCCAGCAAGCCAGGGAGGTGGAGTGGTGAACTTTGACAACAAACTAAGTGCAAGCAGCCAGCTGCCTGTCAGGCCTTGGGCTTCTGCCATCCTCACCCTTTCCTAGTGGGGAAGACCATCCCACTCAAGCTTCCCATCCAGCTATGCAGCGCGCTTTTTGCTGCCTATCACCATGCTGGCTGTTGCTGCTTTTCTGCTGCTGCCGCTGCTGCTGCTGCTGCTGCTGCTGGTGATGATGATGATGGTGATGCTGCTGCTGCTGATGGTGCTGACGCTGCTGCTGCTTTTGCTGCTGCTTACAATGACGGTAGTGCAGGGCGGTAGCTTCCCCACTGAAAATGGTGACGATGTGGCGATTCACTTACCGTTCAAACATCGCGTAAATGCCGGATGACAGCTAGAGTGTGGCAAAGCAGTAAGCATCAGCTGGCTAATACTACCCTCGCTGCTGCTGCTGTAGGTGGTACAGGAAGGTAACTTTTCTGCTTGAGATCATAACGATGTCAAAATGCACATACCATGCACATATCGAGTAAATGCCAGATGACAGCTAATGTGTGGCAAAGCAGTAAACATCCCCTACCTGAAGTACCCCAGCAACGTGTTCTGCATCACCAGCCGAAGCAACTGAAGCGGTACTACTATCGTATCAGCCCTAATTACCATGCTACCTGGTATGAAAGTATGTGCTGCCCCTGGCTAGGCCAGGGTTGAGCGCAATGGCCAGGGGAGTGTGGCATACCAGATTATGCCATGGCCACCATTTCTCTTCATCAGTATGCAAGGGAAGGTGTGGTTGTCATGAAGTAGGAGCATGGGTTTGGAGGTGAGCATGGGCCCAACAAGCATTACATGTCACATCCAGTGTGCTTATTGGCATGGGCTGTAGCTACTAAGGTGAACAAGACCAGGAGTACCCATCATGACAGTGGGCCGTTGCCATGGGTGGTGTAGGGAAAGGTGTGGTAGGCAATGTATGTTTGAACAGGTCTATGAGGTATAAGATGTGGTATGGGTGTGCATGAAGGTGGTGCTCTTGCATGACATTGTGTACAAACTGTTTAGTGTGGTAGACTCGTGATGAGGGCTGGGCATGTTTCTGGGCAGTGTGGCTGTGACCTAGGCATGACACAGTAGGAACAGGGCTGAGTCTAGGCGACAGCTTGGCAGGATTGGTAGTGTTACAAAACGCTTGTTATGGGTGATGACGGAATGGTGGCCAGCCCTGTCACTGGCTTGGGAAGTGTAAGAGCCTCAGACCAACACCCTAATGGTTGTGGATCATGGGGTCAGTGGCTTGGAAAGTGTGAAGGAGTTAAGTGTGAAGTAAAAGCTGTCTGTCCTCCACCAATGCAGACACCATATTATGCATGCTGCATATCGCTGTACTGAAGGCGGGGCGGGGCGGGGCGGGGCGGGGCGGGGCGGGGCGGGGCGGGGCGGGGCGGGGCGGGGCGGGGCGGGGCGGGGCGGGGCGGGGCGGGGCGGGGCGGGGCGGGGCGGGGCGGGGCGGGGCGGGGCGGGGCGGGGCGGGGCGGGGCGGGGCGGGGCGGGGCGGGGCGGGGCGGGGCGGGGCGGGGCGGGGCGGGGCGGGGCGGGGCGGGGCGGGGCGGGGCGGGGCGGGGCGGGGCGGGGCGGGGCGGGGCGGGGCGGGGCGGGGCGGGGCGGGGCGGGGCGGGGCGGGGCGGGGCGGGGCGGGGCGGGGCGGGGCGGGGCGGGGCGGGGCGGGGCGGGGCGGGGCGGGGCGGGGCGGGGCGGGGCGGGGCGGGGCGGGGCGGGGCGGGGCGGGGCGGGGCGGGGCGGGGCGGGGCGGGGCGGGGCGGGGCGGGGCGGGGCGGGGCGGGGCGGGGCGGGGCGGGGCGGGGCGGGGCGGGGCGGGGCGGGGCGGGGCGGGGCGGGGCGGGGCGGGGCGGGGCGGGGCGGGGCGGGGCGGGGCGGGGCGGGGCGGGGCGGGGCGGGGCGGGGCGGGGCGGGGCGGGGCGGGGCGGGGCGGGGCGGGGCGGGGCGGGGCGGGGCGGGGCGGGGCGGGGCGGGGCGGGGCGGGGCGGGGCGGGGCGGGGCGGGGCGGGGCGGGGCGGGGCGGGGCGGGGCGGGCGGGGCGGGGCGGGGCGGGGCGGGGCGGGGCGGGGCGGGGCGGGGCGGGGCGGGGCGGGGCGGGGCGGGGCGGGGCGGGGCGGGGCGGGGCGGGGCGGGGCGGGGCGGGGCGGGGCGGGGCGGGGCGGGGCGGGGCGGGGCGGGGCGGGGCGGGGCGGGGCGGGGCGGGGCGGGGCGGGGCGGGGCGGGGCGGGGCGGGGCGGGGCGGGGCGGGGCGGGGCGGGGCGGGGCGGGGCGGGGCGGGGCGGGGCGGGGCGGGGCGGGGCGGGGCGGGGCGGGGCGGGGCGGGGCGGGGCGGGGCGGGGCGGGGCGGGGCGGGGCGGGGCGGGGCGGGGCGGGGCGGGGCGGGGCGGGGCGGGGCGGGGCGGGGCGGGGCGGGGCGGGGCGGGGCGGGGCGGGGCGGGGCGGGGCGGGGCGGGGCGGGGCGGGGCGGGGCGGGGCGGGGCGGGGCGGGGCGGGGCGGGGCGGGGCGGGGCGGGGCGGGGCGGGGCGGGGCGGGGCGGGGCGGGGCGGGGCGGGGCGGGGCGGGGCGGGGCGGGGCGGGGCGGGGCGGGGCGGGGCGGGGCGGGGCGGGGCGGGGCGGGGCGGGGCGGGGCGGGGCGGGGCGGGGCGGGGCGGGGCGGGGCGGGGCGGGGCGGGGCGGGGCGGGGCGGGGCGGGGCGGGGCGGGGCGGGGCGGGGCGGGGCGGGGCGGGGCGGGGCGGGGCGGGGCGGGGCGGGGCGGGGCGGGGCGGGGCGGGGCGGGGCGGGGCGGGGCGGGGCGGGGCGGGGCGGGGCGGGGCGGGGCGGGGCGGGGCGGGGCGGGGCGGGGCGGGGCGGGGCGGGGCGGGGCGGGGCGGGGCGGGGCGGGGCGGGGCGGGGCGGGGCGGGGCGGGGCGGGGCGGGGCGGGGCGGGGCGGGGCGGGGCGGGGCGGGGCGGGGCGGGGCGGGGCGGGGCGGGGCGGGGCGGGGCGGGGCGGGGCGGGGCGGGGCGGGGCGGGGCGGGGCGGGGCGGGGCGGGGCGGGGCGGGGCGGGGCGGGGCGGGGCGGGGCGGGGCGGGGCGGGGCGGGGCGGGGCGGGGCGGGGCGGGGCGGGGCGGGGCGGGGCGGGGCGGGGCGGGGCGGGGCGGGGCGGGGCGCTTCATTCATACACCAGAAGTTCTCGCTTGTAGTAGCCTTCATAATTTTGAACAGGATTACGATGATTTGGTGCAGCATGAGGGAGTAGTAAACAGGCACCACACACATTAACCTTGAAGCAACATATACTGCACTGCTCTGCGCTGCGCTGTGTATGGGCGTTGATACCGAGAGAGAGAGGGGGACACTGCATAGGATAAAACACAGCAGAAAAATACACATTAACATCAGCCACCTGAAGTACCCCAGCGAAACCCTGCTCACCATGCTACCTGGAAAGGATGTGGAGCTACCATGCTACCATGAAAGGAGTAGAAAATGCTACCATGCCACCATGAAAGGATGTGGAGCCCCTGGCTGGGCCAGGGTTGAGCGCAATGGCCAGGGGGAGTGTGGCATACCAGATTATGCCATGGCCACCATTTCTCTTCATCAGTTCGCAAGGGAAGGTGTGGTTGTCATTAAGTAGGAGCATGGGTTTGAAGATGAGCATGGGCCCAACAAGCATTCTATGTGACATCCAGTGTGCTTATTGGCATGGGCTGGAGCTGTAATGTGGGGTTGGTTACGGGCAATAAGGTGAACAAGCACAGGAGTACCCATCATGACAGTGGGCTGTTGCCATGGGTGGTGTAGGGAAAGGTGTGGTAGGCAGTGCATGTTTGAATAGGTCTATGAGATGGGATGGATGTGGTATGGATGTGCATGAAGGATGTGGCATGAATGTGCATGATGATGTGTACAAGCTGCGTAGTGCATAGTGGGAGTAGGATGTGGCAAACTCGTGAGTAGGGCTGGGCATGTTTTGGGACAGTGTGGCCGAGACCTAGGCATGACACAGTAGGAAAGGGTCTGGGCGACAGCTAGGCAGGATTGATAGTGTTGCAGAACAATTGGTATGGATGATGGGAGACCTGTGGCAGTCCCTAGCAGTACCACTGGTCATAAAGTGTATCAATAACGGACACTGGCTGTTGTGAATGATGGTGCCGCTAGCTTGGAAATTGTGTAAGAATTTTCATACATACATGCCAGACTACAAAACGCTGGAGCGAATAAAGCGGGGCGGGGTGGGGTGGGGCGGGGCAGGGTGGGGCCGCTAATTAGTAGTATTAGTATTTATTTTGATATCGACTCACGCAGTCATGAGGCGCGACACACTGTGATGTGGTGTAGCATGAGGGTATAGCATTGGTTTAGCACGTAAGGTTATAGGGACGCAGCAGAGGATACAAATACAGCTGAAAAATCATCAGTAACTATATAAACAGGATAAAGACACAGCAGAAAGGGATTGGGAGCAGATCCCAAGACAGCACGCGCAGCGATCGCAATGCAGTCGGCCAGTGTGCAAGCCAGCGTTAGCAAGCCATTCTGTGCCGCTCGCGCACACAGGCGTGCCAGCGTGAATGTGTCCGCATCGTTAAAGCCGCCAGGTAATCAAAGAGGATGGGTCACTTTGCAGGCCTGAAAGCATCGCGGCCAGGTCAGCCTCAAACCCCACCAGGTTTCGACCACCAGTTCCATCTGCCTGAGGTGCAGAGGTGAAGACAGACAGCAAGAACCTGGAGGTGATGCGCAAGTTCTCTGAGCAGTATGCCAAGAGGTGTGGGGGAGTTTGAGGTTCGCAGTGCTGGGCAGGTGCGACAGCGATGCGCCCAGTGCGATACCCGCTTGCTGCTACAGGAGCGGCACATTCTTCTGCGTCGACAAATCGGTCACAGCCGTAGTGATTCAGGGCCTTGCTGAGCATAAAGACACGCTCGGGGCGCCACTGTGCCCTTGCCGGCACTACGATGACAAGGAGGCCGAGGCAGCTCAGGGTTACTGGAATTGCCCCTGCGTTCCAATGCGTGAACGCAAGGTGTGCGGCCATGCTACCAACCACCCCCTGGCACACCTCCTTTGCTTAAATGTTGCAATCTGTGTGCATCTGCCTCCCTGGCTACACCCTACTGCATACCTGCTACACACCATGCATGCCTACTGCATAATGATTGCTTACTTGCTGCGAACCTGCTGCAAACCACACTGCCTAGTGCACATCATGCATGCTGTGCTGCATACCTACTGCATACTCTACTGCCCACTGCTTACCCACCGCTCACCTACAGCATCATCATGCGGCGTGCAGGAATGCCACTGCATGCTCTTCTTGACGGAGGATAACCCCTTTGTTGGCAAGGAGCAGGACATCAGCATGGATGAATTGAAGGCTGGCATTACAGGCATGTGAGCCTGACCATCCTGATGCCAGCATGCGGGTGAAGCAGCCTGGCAGATTCCCACAGGCTGCCAGGATCAGCTGCCCCAGTCACCGCTCTGGTAGTGGTGTGCCACCATGGTCGAACATGTGTGGAGCTATGCGGAGGCTGTGGAGGTACCATGTACAGTTTGGTGTTTCAGTGAGCACTTTGCACAACAGCTTGAGCTTCAGGGGGCGGTGGGCTCCCCTGCGGAAATAGACTGAGTTGCGTCATTAAGGATATTTTCGACCACCACTGTCAACGTGGGTCAGGCAGCTGTTAAGAGGTGTGGGGGTGTGGAGGGGTCTAAGCAAAGCTAGGGTTGTTCCCTTGCAGCTACTTTCACACAGCCAACGGGTCACACCAGCAGGTTATGTTTCTGCATGGCATTGTGTCAGGGCCGAGCGAGCATTGAGTTGTGAGGGTGTCGGCAATGCTTGGGAGTGACAGGTTTGTCTGTTGGTCCTGTTGCACCGGTTGTAATCACCGTAGTCACTGGAAGGCCTTGCGTGCCCAACACAGCCCCCAATTGTCAAAACAGGCGACATGCAGAGTGTGGCGCAGCAGAGGCAGCATGGACTTGCTAGCCAGGTGGCATCCGCCTTTTAAAGCTCCACCCACCAGGTGGCAGGCTGTGTGGCACGACAGCTGTGGGATGTGCCCACTCTAGGTGCACCTGCTGTGTTGTAACCAGGTCCAGGCTCAGCAAGGCCACCAAGCCAGGCCCTAAGGCTGGATGCACAATGCTCCCACTCCCCTGAGCGAGCGAGGGGAGATGCCGGGTGCCACAATGGCGGTTTGCACAACGTCGATGGTACCTGGCAGCAATCACGTCAGCGTCTGAACCCTGCAGCCCTCTTGCTACTCCGTAGTACACACAGAGCTGTAAATAAACACAAGCTGCGAGCTCATGACGAGTAAAGTATGGATCTTTGGCCAACATCGCCAAAGGTCAGGGCCGCCCAACAAGGGGGGGTGTCCCGTGCACTGGGTTCATTTCTCGCACAGTTTGCGGATTGATCAACGAAGCACATCAGTACATATGTAGAGGGCTCGCTTGGCTACACAGAACAGGTGTCCTCAGCGTCGAGGCAAAGGCAATGACCGGCTCCAGGCCAAGGTGGAGCTGATGGCTGGCTCGCTGCAACTGCCACCATCAGCAGAGGGGGTGCTAGGGTGTTGGTGCAGGGATGCACAGCAGCATCACAGGCGGCCTCAGGGGCTGGTCGGCTGGTGCTACAGCTAGTGAGCTAGATGTCACCAAGCTCCAAAGCGTGCCGCTGCTAGTGTACAGCCGGACGCTGTAGAAGAAGTATACTATGTCGGGTATCCACCGCCGTGCAGTAAGGGAGGAGCTACCGCCTGGGCCGCGGCCTGCTCCCACCATGCCGAACGCTCCGGGTGGCACAGGCTCTCCTCCCGGCCGTCCGGGGTAGCGGCACAGCCCGCAGGGCCGGTACCAGCTGGTCACACATGTGGACCTGATTCGCTGCTTGCCGCCTCAGGTAGGTCCAGCGTGGCTGAAGGCTCTCCTATCAGCTCCCACACCTCCAGCACGGCCTCCAGTCCTCCCAGCTGATGACCTTGGGGCTGGCTTTGGCCAGGGTGGCCACCTGCTCCTTGATGCTGCCCTCTTGCCAGGTTTGAGTCTGCTGCTTGGCAGCGCTGATGCCCCTGTCATGGGGTCCATGGCCCCTGTGACAATGTCATGGATCGCAGCCCCACACCACAATGTTCTGCTTGCATACCATGGGGCTGACAGCTCCCCACTCTGACCCCATCCTGGGAAGCCCCTTCCAGCCAGTGCGGGGAGTGGAGGGGTGTGCGGTGGAGGGTCTAAGCTGGTGGGCAGTGGGGGGGGTGGAGGGGCCAAGCTTGTTGACAGTGTGTGGGGTGGAGGGTCCAGGGCGGTAGGCGGTGAGTGAGGTGTAGGGGCTTGGGGTGGAGGGGTCAGGCTGGTGGCCAGTCAAGGGGTGTGGAGGGGATGGCCTGGGCTGGTGGGGCAGGTGGGGCCAGGACGGGCGAAGTGTACACTCCCCACCTCACTGTCCGTCTGAACCCGCCGCGCACAGCTGGGCCCGGCAGCCCTTCATTGCTAGGCAGACACATTGGCAAAGTGGCAGCAGCTCATAACTGGGCAGGCTCGACAAGCCCTGCAGCAACGCTCTTCACCCTAGCCAGATTCTGGTCGAGATGGTCCACGAGGCTGAGGCGCAACTGGCCCCAGCAGCCCTTGCAGCTGGTCTACCCCTGGCATCAGCACACCACACCATCTCCAAGAATGCCCCTGCAGCCCCTCACAGGTTATTCACCCCTGGCTTCCGCACTCCACACCGGCTTAGTCCCTCATCGTCCCTTATCCTCCTTCTCCAGGTCCTGGTGCACCCCGGAGAGGACGGTGGGGTCCACTGCCATGTGGCGGCCCTGGAACTGCCCCAGTGGGGTCAGGCTGCCGAGCTTGGCGCGGGCCCTTAGGCCCCTCTTGCCAGCCTTCTCAGCTGCCTCCCACTCCACTGCCTGCCACCGCTGCTCGTGATTGCTATCACACGTACTCAGAGTGGCGCAGCAGAGGCAGCAGAGGCAGCAGAGGCAGCAGGGGCTCACTGGCTAGCCAGTTGCCATCCGCTTTGTGGCCCGCTGCAAGCCCCCATGCAATACACTGGCGCCCCTAGGATCCTCATGTGCATGAGCTCGCACTGCTGGTCATTGCTGGGCTCACCTGCAGCTGTACCCCCAAGCCTTAACCCTCATGGCCACCCAGCCTCATGGCTTGAGGGTGAGCGGCCCAGCAGCAGCAGCAGCAGCAGCAGCCAGGCTCCAGGCCCCAGGCCCCAGGCCCCAGGTCCAGCTCGCCCCTGGCTTGCAGCCCCAGGCCCTAGGCCCCACACCCTCATGGCCACCCAGGTGTCATAGCGTACCACCAGGTGACTTTTGAGGGCAGCGGAGCACTCATCGCCCACCACCACCTAAACGTGTTGACATTGTTGGGGTAGGGCTGTATGCGCTCGAGCAAGAGGCGCAGCTGCTTGCCCTCGTGAACCTGCTGGAAGAAGCGCTCATGGCGGTGGGGCTTGCTGCCACGGCCTGCCCCCCCCCCCCACCACTGCTTGAGCTCAGCCGTGCTCTGATTGCGTTTCGTTTCGTAACATACAGCAGCATGACAGGGGTACCTCATATGACTAGGGCTTGCACGCGAGCACGTTTGATGCATCAAGTTGGGACTGGGACTGGGACTGGGATTGCCCGAGGGTGTTTCATGTGTATGCTTACATATGACGTTTACAGCTGTAGCAGCACCGATCGGTATGAGCTCGCAGCTGCAGAATAGCAAGTCTGAGGTTGCGCCTAATCTTCAGCAAGCATCCCAGGATCCCCAGGGTATGCGGGAGATGCACAGTTTAACCGGCTCACAGCTGTATTATTGCCAGCGTAGAGGCCCTGGTTTGCCACATTCACCTCCCTATGGCGCTGCTGGTGGCACTTTTTAACCGAGCCCAATCTTTAGGACACTGCCGCTTGCATGCATGGGATTTTCTTGCTTCCTGCTATCACGATGTTGCCGTGCTCCTGTCGTGCTGCAGCCGTGCGGTGCTAGATCTTGTCAGTGCGGCCCGCTAGAGTGTCGTTTGGGATGGCCGCGCTCAAATGTCGCTCGGCCTTTTTTCTCTTTTCCGAAGCGAACCGCGAGGAAGTCAAGGCCGCCATACTCAGGGACAAGGGTGCGGACAGCAAGGTCAGGCCCAGCCTCAGCTGGGTTTGATTTCAAATGCATGCCAGACATACACCGCTTGCATCAATTTACAGGTGTCAGTTGCCGACGTTGCCAAGGAGCTAGGGCATCGCTGGAAAGCCTTGTCCGACACTGGAGGCCAGACCTGCTGGCAGGAGAGGGCAGCTGCCTTAAAAGCTGAGGCTGTTGCCAGGTCTTTGGAAGGCGGTGCTGGTGCTACCGAAGGCGCCGCTGCAGGAACGGGTCCTGACCCTGACACCAATACTTCTGGGTTGCCACTGTCAATAGTCAAGAAGGTCAGTGGGTTGTTGCGCTCACCCACGGCAGAGTCAGAAGCTGGCAGATGCTGCCCTGTATAGACTCTGCTTAGCACTGAAGCCCTGGGCATTTAGCGGTGTAATCTGCGGAGCATCCATCAGGGTATGTCACGTGGGACAGTGTGATTGGCATCAGTCTCAAATGGAGGTGAAGGAGGCTGCGTCATGCCACCAGAGATTGGACGACGTGAAGTAGCATGTGTATGTTGGTCCTTGTTTTGATGATGGGTGTGTTGATCATTGTATAGTATAATGTCGGAGGCCAAGCTGTTACGGGAAAATAACGACCGAGACCTCGTCGAAAGTTGCAGTAAACGACGAGGCGTAGCCGAGTCGTTTACGCAGCTTGAGACGAGGCCGAGGTTGTTATTTGAACGTGAACAGCGCGGGCCGAGACATTATACAGTATCCCTTTACATTACGGGTTGGTTCCGGGCTAGTACATCTACACGATAAGCGAGCAGCATCGAAGCGTGTGCGACGCTCAGCTTTGTCGACGGCCCCTGCGCTTTTTCAGTAAAAATAGCGGTTACGCAGCGGTTACAGTAAAACTTCAGCACTTTTTCAGTAAAAACAGCGGTTAAGCAGCGGTTACAGTAAATGTTCTGCACTTTTCCAGTAAAAACAGCGGTTACACAGCGGTTACAGTAAAACTCCGCGAAAGCCACGCTGTCTCCGGCATCCTACAGCCACGCACACAGCCTGCTCACCGATATGGCGAGCAGCGCAACCTCTTTGGGGCGCGAGGTCGAAGAGGTCTCGGAGCTGTTTTTTACGGGAAAATAAAAAGTCTTACTTTCCCCGTAATGTAAAGGGATAGAGGTAGTCAGGGACGTCACTTGGCGGCATCAGAGAGGGGGGCGAGGGAAAAGAGTGAGGAGTCGGGCTCTGGTGACGCACATGAGTTTAAACCAGCCCACTAGGCATGCATTATCTAGGTGTGCTTCAAGCCACTGGCTCACATGCACTGGCTTGCATGCATGCATGCATACATGCATGCATGCATACATGCAAGTGTCCCTGCTGCCTTGTTCTTCCATTCTGTTATGGTGATGCTTGTGGCGACGCTGCTGTAGCTTGTGGTTGTGGTGCTGCTGACGTCACCAGTGGTGCTGCTGCCCCTGCCATTGCCATTGCCCCGCCGCTGCCACTCCATCCGCTGCAAGCTTTGCAGCCCCTGCTGATGCCACATCAGCCAAAACAACCACCGCTGCAGCTGCTGCAGCCGCTGCAACCATCTCAGTAAGTGAGGCTGCTAGTGCTGGCTGCTTGGCCGAGCATGTCAAGAATGCTCCCACACCCACTGCTGTTGTTCCTGTGGCTGAGGCTGCTAGTGCTGGCCGCTGTGCTGGTTCTGTCACAGATCATCCTGCTGGACCCCGAGGCGCAGCGCATCAGCCAGGAGGCCCTGCTGATTGTGAGCCACGCTGCGGAGCTGTTCCTGGCCCACCTGACCACCAAGTGTGCGGAGGCAGTGGCACAGGCCAGGCCCAAGCGCAAGACCCTGAGGGTGAGGCTGTGGGGCTGGGGCAGAGCGATCACAGCTATGGGATCAGGCTGATGGTTTGAGGGGTGGAGGGGGCGACACGGCGGAGGGGGCGGAGGGGTGGTTGGGCTTAGCGAGTTACGGAATTGACCCTAGCGGCAGAGGGTCGGAGGGGAGTAGGGGCGGAAAGGGTGGCGGGGCGGAGGGGTGTCAGCAGGTGGGGAGGTGAAGTGGGTGGAGGGGTTGAGGTGGGGTTAGAGTTGCTGTGGGTGTTGCTTGAATTCAGGGCCTGACTGCCCCAGAGGCGTAGTGCATAACGTCTTACACCACACACCCTACCCTGCATCCCACTCACTGGGGCTGCTTACAGCACGTGGTTCCCAGAACTTTGCCCTCTGAAGCACAAAAGGCCAACCTCCTCCCAGCCTGCCTGTCCTCCATCCCTAGCCAGCGCTCCAAAGCTCTCACGCCCAAGGCCTGACCTCTTGCCGAAACCTAGCACCCAACCTACCTCCTGACCTCCTGGTCATAGTTGTCCTTCCGGCCATCACCCATGTCCGTGGTCACAGCTTGTAGGTGGTAATACCCAGTCTCAGCCTGTTGCTAATGCGCCACAATAGTGCTACTTCAAAAGCCACTATGTGTGTGGCGCCACACGTCCCTGCTGCTTGCTTGGCTCTACCACCACGTCCACGTCCACCACCACCACCGTGCTGGCCTCCACCGTCCTGTGCCAGATACCCCAGCAATCGTGCTGCGGCTGGCAGCGGGGAGGGTGTCTGCCATGGATTTGGTGCTTGCATTGCCCATCACATCATATCCACGCGTTCACAGTTGTTGCTATGGCGAGTAGCACCGCGCCCGCCTCCTTGTGCGCCATGCAGCTGGACGACTTTGCTGCGAGCCTGCGTACCGATCGCCGCCTGGTCGCCGCCGGCCTCCGTGACGTCGCCGCCATGGTGAGCGCGCGAGGAGCTGCCGCCCTGACCTCGCCGACCGGCCCTGCTCGTGCTTCGCGCCGGACCAGCGTCGGGCCACTTGACCCGGACGAGGAGGCACATGGCGCAGGCGCAGACGTGAGTGACGCAGATGGCACAGCCCACGTGTCGATCAAAGCAGGGGTGGAGCCGGCGAGCGGTGCAGGCCAAGGCGAAGTGACAGACCTGGCAGAAGCGGGATCGCATGGCGGGTCCGACCCTACGAACGCTGACGCCGCGCTGGAGCAGGCTGGGGGGCGTGGAAGTCAGGGGGAGGTAGTCAGGGCCAAACGGGCGTCGAGCATCATGGACGAGGAAGGGCTTGCGCCGGGCCCAGATGCCACCGGGGAAGGCAGCAGGGCAGGTGGGGCAGCCAGCAAGAAGGCCAGAAAGGGCAGCGGTGGGAGTAGAAGCAGCGCTACTGCACCAGCTGGCGCACCCATCACCAGTTTCTTTACCCGCGTTGCGTCATAGGCTCTTCCACCCACACCAGGCTGGCTGCATAGAGGTAGGAATAAAGCACCGCATGAGATCATGTACAGGAGGAGGCAGGTGGTACTGACTCCGAGCAGTGTGGTGGGCATGAGCCTGCCGCCTCTTGTGTGGAAGAACACCATAGAATTGCCGTATGCACCGCTGGTCAGCATCAGCAGGGTTTTGCAAACGTAAGCCCTAGAACAGGAGGTGCATGTCCAGCCACTGGCAGCAGGGTGTCAGTCAAGCCCAAGGGACGGCATCAGTTCTTTGGCTTCACCCCTTGTGGAGTGTGACATGAGTGCGATGGATAATTGACAGCCTGGTTGATTGCTTGGCTTGGAGACAGGCACCACCAGGCAGCCTGGTCGCTGAGGTTGGGAACGCATACAAGGTGAAGGGACGGTAAACAAGACCAGGCAGGCCTTGTAACCACTCTACTGCATGTATGGGTGGTAGCCTTGCCTCCCACCACCCAACTCTGTCACAGTGGACTAATCATCATCCTATCTAGCCCAGCTGGGTCCTCTAGCCGAACCAATCCCTCCAGCCAAGTATCAGAAAGCCAGCTAGCTTCCACAGTAGGTGCTTAGCTAGGGCCCTAGGTCAGGCGTTCCCAACATGGGGTTGGTAATCTTCATGCAACTGCAGCCCATCTACTCCATCATTTCATGTAACGTTTGCTGCGTCTGCTGCAATGCGATAATGCGCGTTTAATGTAAGACTGGAATCGCCATCGGAGTCATTCGATGCGGGCAGCCACATGTGACCCCGGATGTGTCCCAATCGCAGACCGTGGTTAGCTACACTGGTAAGCTACGTCCTTGGCTATGCGTTAGCGATGCACGACATGTCGGTGGCGCACACCACCGAAGTCCGGCAAAGATGGCAGCGCGAGCTTCCTGATGGTGCAGGCCGCTTGGCGAGGATGTGAAGAAACTCGAAACTGTGTGTGGCAGCGCTGTATCGCTGTAATGGTGGGCGGCACAGTGGGGTCTAGTCACCCCCTCCAGCTATTATCCGCTTTATGTTTTCAACCATTGCACAAACAGCCTGACCTCACACAGATTTTTTACAGCATACTCAACAACGCGCCCATGGCACTATGCAACTCAATCATTGGGTGTGTATGTAAAAAGATTGACCCCTTACAAGGTACACATGCTGATGGCTACAGGTGCACGAGGAGCCGGCCGAGCTTGGCTTACCACTCCGCCACGTGGCCACCACCAACACAGCTTGACCCACCATCTCCCAACCTCGTCTTCATCGCCCAGCTCCCAATAGCCCCTCCTCCCAGCAGCCCAGCCTCCCCCCTACCTCTCCTTCTCCTCGCCTCCTCCCCCCTACCTCTCCTTCACCCATCTCCTTATCCTTCACCTCCCATCACCCCAAGCCAAGCCCGTAGCCCCGCTCAGCCACTCACCCCACCCCTCTCAGTCCCTAACCATGAAGAAGAAGAGATTAAGCAAGGCGCATAGTGCCCATCTCAATGCACTAATCAACTCGCCAAGCGCTGGCTATCTGCATTGCCCTAACAACATCAAGGCTGCAGCTTGTAGGGCACAAACGACAAACTGTGACCTGCGGCGTGAGGTGCAGCGGCTGCGGGATGTGGAGCAGTCCCTCATGGGCACCGTGGATGGGTTGCAGGGCGACCTAGACGACCTGCAGGCAGCACACCAACGCCTGCAGGGTGAGCACACGGCTTTGCAGCAGGTGGCATCCAGAGCGGCAGCTACCAATCACTCCCTACGGGCTGCTCGACACCGCCTCCAGGGTCAGGTGCCTATCTACCGGCACAAACACCGCCCCCACCGCTCCCCACTCACCTTCAAGCAGAGGCAGCAGCTGCTGATTTTGGAGCAGCACCCCGTGTCAATGGAGGTGTTGAGGCGGTGTGCAGAGGCTGGCTACGGAAGGCTGCAGCATGGGCAGCATGGCAGAGCAGCTCAGCCCAGCCGGCCTCGCACCCTCACCCTCACCAACAGACATCTTCATTCCAACTCAAGAGGGCCCTGTGGGGAGGCCAGCAGCCAGGCATGGCTGGGGCTGGGGCTGGGGCTGGGGCTGGGGCTGTGGCAGCAGCTGGGGCAGCTGCAGTGGCTGTGGCAGCAGCTGGGGCAGCAGCAGGGGCTGGGGCTGGGGCTGGGGCAGCAGCTGGGGCAGCAGCAGTGGCTGTGGCAGCAGCTGGGGCAGCAGCAGGGGCTGGGGCTGGGGCTGGGGCAGCAGCTGGAGCTGGAGCTGGAGCTGGGGCTGGGGCTGGGGCTGGGGCAGCAGCTGGGGCAGCAGCAGGGGCTGGGGCAGCAGCTGGGGCAGCAGCAGGGGCTGCGGTTGGGGTTGGGGCTGAGGCTGCAGCTGGGGCAGGCCGACTCACCACTCAAGTCACCGATGTGTTGGCTATCATCCCCTTGCCTATTGGCACGGCAGAAGCTCATGCAAGGAGGCCATGAAGACTGTGGATGTTCATGATTTGCAGCAGCATATGGGTCAGCTCCGTGCTGAAGTGCGGCGTAAGGAGGATGCCGCAGCTGCAGCACAGCGATCAGCCAAGGCAGAGCGCCAGATCACAGATGCAGCGCACAAGGTCGGGAGGGTTGTGGTTAATGTGGGTGACCATGCGTGCCAAGAGCGGCTTGCAGCGGCCCATGCCCTCGCCTTGGGGGGGCATGATTTTAGCCACACAACTGTTGAAGAGGCAAAGAAGATGACAGGAAAGCAGCTTCAGACATACCTCCAGTTCCACAAGCAGGAGGTACACACTAGTTGGAGGGTACCCAAGCTACTGAGCCACGTGTGCACCCACATCCGTGGGAAGCTTGCCGCAGCTGCTCCCCTTCAGCAGCAACTGACACCTGCAGGCACCACCCCGGAGCTGGCTGTGCCTGCTGGTGCACCTCCTCAGCAGCAGCAACAGCTGGCAGCGGCAAGCACGTCACGTAAGCGTGAGGCACCTGCAGCTAACAAGCCGAGGGCAGCAAAGCAAGGTGAGACAACACCATGTACTGCACCTAGCACCTTCTTAAAGCGTGGTAGAGCAGCCGGTAATGCACTAGCGCCAGCAGCAGCTCCAAAAACTAATAATGATATCCAGCTGTCACGACTGCCGTCGTCGCGTCCACATGCCAAAAGCAAAACATGTTCCGACTGCTGCTGCGCGTTGCAGGTGCAACTCACAGCATTGTGGCGAAGCGTGCTAGGGCGGCGCGCCTCGCATGGGGCGAAATCGCATGAATTCAAATGTCGGTCTTTGGGCAGGCACTGAGCACCGCTGAGAGCGAAATAGTTTTTGCTGCGTCTGCCATCTCGTAGCTATGACTCTCCTCTGTTCAAAGCACTGTTTACATATATTTTTGACTGAGTGGCTGCGGAGATACAGGCTTCGTATCACATGGGGGTGGTTTTCAGGTAGTTGGGAACGCCTGACCCTAGGGCTGGGTGCATAGTGGTTCCGCTCTCTGGACAAGTCAGGGAAGGTGCCGCAAAGACGGTCGGCACAGCACGTCGAATGGCACGCTTCATGCCATATCGCGATGCCGGTCTCGCCTGCGAGCCTGGGAGCAGTTGCAGCGCGCTAAAGGTGAGAAGCTGAGGACGTTAGCCAACTGAAGTAACCACCTGCATCGAAGAAACCTTAGAACGGCACAGGATTTGTGCAATACTGTGATAAGGCATTTGCTTTGCATACAGAAAGCTCAGCATCACCCAGGCGAAAACAATCGCACAGCCCACCATTTGGTCGGTATAGCTGCCCCGTACGCACTGCAAGCACTTTCGTGCTAGGTGCCGATAGTAAGCAGTGGCGTTGTAGTTCTCGCACTCGCTTTGTGATGGCCAACGACGCACATAGCGCTGAGAAGGGCCATGGAGTCAGGGCGTCCGTGGCGTCAGTGGCTACGCACACATACAACAAGCTCCTCGGGGACGGCCGGGTGGCTCTAAGCCAGCCTGACATGTATTTTAGCCCCGTGGTGAGCGACACAGGCGATATCGCACTGCTCGAGCGTCTGCCTTATGCATGAAAAGCGTGGTGTCAGCTTGCTTGACCTGCCCCACTCTGCACGCAGCCCCAAAAAACGGTGAGCATCCTGAACCGTCCTCCCAACGGTTACCTCGGAAGCCCCAGCCGCAAAAACGTAGAAAACTATGAAGCCCAGTACCAAAGGGACCAGGCTGCGTTTGAGAAGCACGCCGCCTGCCTCAGGTGCTCCAGTGCACCACCGGCACCTGCCACACCTTGCTGTACTCCCAAGCAGCTGCTGTCAGCAGCCTATCACAATTGCTCACACACATGCAGCTCTTAGGCTCTGCACTGCATGAGGGGTCCAACTCAATGACAACAACAGCTCTGACAGCAGCAGCACATGCTACACTGGGGCACGTTATTGACGGGCATGGCAAGCAGTGGCTGCAGCAGCAGGCTAAAGGCCCATAGTGCAGCGCTGAGCCCGCCCTACGCTTCCTGTGGTTCACATACCCAACCTCGCATCCAACCTCCTACTCTGCCTCTTACCCCACCACCTGCCCAACCTCCTACTCCTAACTACCCAACCTCGCACCCAACATCCTACTGAACCTTCTACCCAGCCTCCTACCCAACCAACTACCCAAACTCCTACTCAACATGTGTTGTAGCATTCAGGGGTGATGCTTAGAACATGAACATGATACCATGGGCTGCCACATTAGGGCAAGGCCACACCTTTACCCCACAGGGATGCACCATCCCTGTGTCACACTTTCTCCCGCACATCCTGTTCACTGCAGGCGTCAAGCTGACCAGCCCTGGCACCACGACGGGCCCAGCCCCCCCTCGCTGTGGGAGCGCGGCCACATCGCCGACCGAGGTCGTGGCCGTACGGACGTGGCCGCCGCGCAGGGCCTGTTCAACCCCATCACGTGAGTGACATGAGTGGCACCGACATCAGTGTTTCCCAGCTGCATCACCCTGCCCGCCCCTGCCTTACCCTGCCCGCCCCTGCCTCACCCTGCTCCTCCCCCTGCCTTACCCTGCCCCGCCCCTGTCCCCAGCTGCCTCACCCTGCCCCTCCCCTGCCTCTCCCTGTGCCCAGCTCCGAGTTCAAGATCGAGCCCAAGCTGCTGGAGGGCTGGAAGGGTCACGGCCAGCGCCCCACCAGGTGGGTACTCTGTAGGGCGCCCCATGTCCTGAAAACCCCATGTCCCAGGGGTCCACAGTGTCCTGGACACACAGTCCCACGTCCTGTACACACCCATGCCCCATGTACAGCCATGTACACCCATGTCCCAGTGCACACACAGTGCTGGCCAGGCAGCAGTGCAGGCGGTCTGGTGCTGAGTAGGGCTGGCAGGCTGTGGGCTTGGTTGGGCTTGGCGCTGGGGCAGGTGCTTTGTGCCTCCTGCCAGGTGCTGGGCAGCTGGGCACAGCTGTGGGCTGCGTGGCTAGGCAGCTGCCATGTGCCAAGCACCTCTTGCCAGGTGCCTCTTCCTAGGCCTCGTGCCAGGCGTCAGGTGCCTTGTTTGCCTTGTTTGCCTGGCACCAGGAGCCCAGTGTCCTGTTAACAGTTGGAGTCCCCAGACCACAGTCTGTGTCATCGCTGTGATCAGGCCATGCTCTGTAGGGCCGGGCTAGGGCCGGGCAGTAGGCTAGTGACAGTCTGTGTCATCGCTGTGAGCCAGACATGCTCAGTAGGGCAGTAGGCTAGGGCAGCTGGGTAGGCCTTGGTGTCCCTTGCTGCCCTTGAGCTTACCGCCACTATGCTGTGCTGTTACCCGCTGCCATCCCACTCCTCCACCCTGCTGCCTTCCTCTCCCCTCAGCTCCCCAGGACGAGCAGGGCAGCACCCTGTCTTCCACCACCACTGGTTGCACCCTGTCTTCCACCACCACTGAGGCAGTGTGCCTGCCTGCTGGCTGCTGGCTGCAGTGCTCCCCCTGGCAAGGCGCCCGCCGCCCTGAGCAGCCGCGAGGACAAGGCTCTGCAGGCAGCTCGAGGAGTGAGGGACCCCATCACGGTGGGTGACACTGCAGGCCGCCTGCCCCACCGCTGCCCTCCCCCTGCTGCTGGTGGCACTGCCTCAAGGGGGAGCACTGCAGGCAGCAGCCAGGCCCACTGCCCCAGTGGTGGTGGAAGACAGGGTGCAGCTGTCGTCCTGGGGAGCTGAGGGGAGAGGAAGGCAGGCCGCCTGCCCCCCGCTGCCCTCCCCTGCCCTCCTGACCCGTCTCCTAACCCCCTGAACACACCTGAACAGCCTGGGTTGTGTGGGGAGGGATGCGGAGCAACTGGGTGGGGTGCAGGGTTAGTTAGGGTCAGGGTCAGGGTATGGGGCCAGTTAGGGTTGGGCTAGCCGGGTTCAGCAGCCTCACCCTGCCGGAGCCTCACCCTGCCGGAGCCTTGCTGACCTCCAAGCTGAGTACACCCACCTCCCCTGCTGTATTCCTGGTTAGGGGGCAGTGATGGCGGGGTGCAGAGGCCTGCTTTTAGGCTGACAGCCTGACACCCTGCTCACAGTGTAGCCTTGCCCCACCAGCTGCGTCAGTGAGAGATGCGGAGCAACTGGGTGGGTGGGCTGCTGGCGGGGTGGGTCCCCTGCTGGAGCCCCTCCCCCACCCCTGCTGACCCTGCTGACATCCAATGTCACCGCACCCACCCCTGCTGACATCCTGGCTCCCCGCACCCACCCCTCATTGCGCCCCTGCTGACCTTAAAGCTGTGGGAGGTCCTTAAAGCTGTCGGAGGTGTAGGCACCGAATGGAGGTGTAGGCACCGAATGGAGGTGTAGGCACCGAAGCACAGGCCTGCAGCACTGTGGTCTGGGTGCTGACCCCTGCTGCTCCCCCACTGCCCTGACTGGCTGGTGCTGCTGCTGGTGCTGCTGCTGCAGGGTGCCTTCAAGCCTGGCTTTGAGGGCTCCCCTGACTACTCCCAGCGGGCGCGTATTGAGTGGGAGCGGCAGCACGGCTACCGGGGACCCTCCTCCTGGGCCAGCCAGGACTGGGCGTTCAACCCCATCACCGGTGAGCGGCCTCACTGACCCCCCCTTCCCCCCTCCTCTCCCCTCCTTCTCTCCTCCCCCCTTCCCCCCCTTCCCCCCCTACCCTCCCTCCCTCCCTCCCTACCTACCCTACCTCCCACCCCAACCTGCCCACCCCACCCTAACCCATACCCTGCAAGGGCCCTGGCACTGCCCCCAGAGGGAGGGGCTAACCCTACCCTGACCTCCTCCCCCTCTCCCCGGAACCCCTGGCCCTGGCACACTGCCCCTCTCACAATTCACACTTCACCACACACGCTGCTATACACAATCGTACACCCGATTCCTACTTGCACCATAAGCCAGCCTGAATCTTGACCGCCCCCCCCCCCCACACCCTCCGCACCCCGCTTCCCCCACCTCCTCACCCCCTCTCCCCAAAACCTCTTCATCCCCTCTCCCCAAAACCCACACTCCCCATGCCCTCCCTCCCAGCTTGCCCCTTACATTGCTTTGCCACATATGTGAAGGGCTGACCCTACCCACCTACTTCACCCCCTGCCCCTCACCCTCCCTCCCGCCCCCTCCCTGTCACTAGGCGCCTTCACCCCCCTATCCCCCGCTGCCAAGGCTGCCAGCCCCCCCGGTGCTGACTTCACCGCCACGGCCCGCCCAGCCACCGCGTACTACCCCTCCAGCCCCACCAGAAGCCTTGGGGGAGCCCCCCAGCAGCAGCCCAGCTCGCCCCTGGGCCATGGCTCAGCCGCAATGGACGGCATGGCGGCAGCGGGCCCTAGGCCAGGCTCTGCGGCTTCCAAGCGCATCATTCAAACAGGTGTGATGATGAGAGTATGATGAGAGAGTGATGGAAGTGTGATTAGGAGTGTGATGAAGCAGAAGAGCAGTGTACAAGGCTGCTGCAGTGTAGCTCACTGCCTTGCCAGTTCCCAGCTGCCTGACACCCCCTATGGTGATCTGCTGCCCCATGCTGGCTGACCGTACCGCCTCGCTGAGTGTACCGCCTAGAAGACTGTACTGCCTTGTTGACCCTACCGCCTACAACCCTACTGCCGCTGCTGCTGCCATGCTGGCTGATCGTTCCGCCCCCCTGCCCGCCGACCCAGCTGCCTGGCCTGCTGCCCTCCTGCCCTGCCGGCTGCCCCAGGCGAGTCCTGGGGGGTGTACGACCCCATCAGGCACGTGTGGAGCAAGGCCCCTGCCAACGCAAAGTTCCATGAACCCAGCGCTGGCCTGGATGCCCAGTGCGGCCTCACCGGTGAGTTTGGTTGCTGCAACCTTAGGGGATGAGACAGAGGCAGGCAGGGGGGTGTGCAGCCTGGGACAGGGCAGAGGTATTTTTCCTCTTCTGCTTTAGCTGCGTTACAACAAGGAGGTACAACAAAAGGGCGCAACACAAGCTGAAGAAGGGGCGACACAAGCATGGTTGCCCTGAAATTAGATCACACACATGGGTTTGAAGCATATGGATGCTGACCACCACTCCCTGCTCTGACCATGCACTTTATGCCATTCCAGCATGCATGTTGGCCCGCACCCCTCCACCAACTCGTGTGTGCTCTGCGTGATGATGCGTGCTGCAGGCACGCATTCCAAGAAGGTGGCCACTCCGCCCTCGCAAGGCGTGTACAACCCCATCCTCAACAAATGGACTGTGCCGCCCGCGGACCCGCGCTACATCAGCGGCCTGTCCTTCGCGCCCGCCAACCTGTTCGTGCGCGTGACTCCCGCCACCATCCGCTCACCATCGTAGTTGACCCTTCCTTGAATACTGCTGCCATCTCAAACTCCGTAGCCGTGAGGCTGCCGGGTCGCCTTTAATGGGTGTGAGGCGTTTGAAAGGAAAAAACGATGTCGTAGAATGAATGTTGGTAGGACAATGTGACTAGGAGTGTAGGAAAACGAGGTGCTGCGAAGTAGCCTCGTCAATAGTGGTTGTGATTCCCTTCCTCTTCAGTTGTTGTTGAAGATGTTGATTCCTGTGTAAAGTGTAGGTCCATGGTGAAGCTACGTCGCAACATTGACATTGACCCAAAACTCATCAGTAAACTAATGGTAATACGCATCAGTCTTGGTGTGAGACCCAAAAATCACGACGCTCATCTTCAGGCCTACACAACTTTCACAATAATGCCAGTAGTGTCAACGAAGCTCGGCACCATTCCGATATCAGCCGTTGGTCAGAGCGTCCACTTGCACCGCTCTGTGGTCTTTCAGTTCCGCATGCTTCTCCATGCCCAGCAGCTCCAACTGACCACCGCCCTGCAACCATGGTTAGAGAAGATGGCTGCAAGCGGTTGCTTGCATCTCATAATCCCTGTCACAGTGTCACCAGGTGGCATGCTTACAGTGGCCCGACACAAGGAGGTGGAAGCCATAAAGCACAAGACACAAGAGGTCGTGGTGACATTAACAAATTGCGGGTGGTGTAACTCACAAAAGCATCTCTGACACATGATATGCTATTCAATGTCATGTGGCAGCGGTCATGTGGCACACTGAGCCCATGGCAATCGAGCCCATGGCACATTGAGCACAGCACCGAGCCCATGGCAATCAAAGCAGCAGGGCAGAAGCAGTCGTACCTGCAAGAAGATGACCATGTCGCCCCATGCGCCAAACCCACGCGGTACTGACCGCACCTCCTTGACCTGGCTATAAGCCACTTGTGTCTGCAGCCAACAGCCACGCCACGCCCTACCCCATGCGCCCCTCACTCGTGCACACGTCCAACAGCCCTTCCACAGCCAACAGCCACGCCCCACCACACCCCATGCGCCTCGCACGTGTACACACATTTGATAGGCCCCATACAGCCAACAGCCGTCTACAGCCAACAGCCGTCCACAGTCAACAGCTGTCTACAGCCAACTGGCCCCTCAACACACACAGAGACACCATTGCTGCCACCCTGACGCTGCTGCCAGGCCACTTGCTGCACAATTCCTCACACCTCCCCTACAGCCCCTCCTCTGCCCTTCCCTTGTCTCCCCTGCCCTCCCGCCCTCCACTCCCACCTTCACCCCTCCCCAACCTAACTGCCTGCACTCCACCCTGACCCCCTACTACCCCCCACCCCCACCCAGGAACCCTCAGTCCCTGTCTTACCTGGCTTTTGAACAGCGGCGAGGTGTTGGTGATGATGAGGCGCTTGTTGGTGAAGCGGTACTGTATCCACAGCCGCCTAGGGATGCACAGCACCACACAGGTTAGGGCACAGCCGCCTAGCGGTGCACAGCACCAGCCAGGTCAGGCCCTAGCCGCCTAGGGGTGCACAGTGCCTTACAGGTCAGGGCACACCGCTGATGTTCCTGTGGCTCGAGGTCATGGCCCATAGAGTGGCCATGCCAGTGTATTGTCTGTATTGCTAGTATGTGGTCATGAGGAAATGATGGGGGTGACTTTCACACCTCCTTTGCAGACATTAGTGCCCATCAGCCATACCAGGCCAAGCGGTGTGATACAACAACAACATACAACAGTGCAAGATTGCAAGACACAGCCTTGCAAGATCAGTGTAAGCTGGCTTGTCTGCTACCTCCATCTCATCCTTTGCCCTGTTGGCAAGCCCTTGTCCTCACCCTCTGCTTGCTGGCCCTCCCAACCCCTCCCACTCCCTCCTCCCCCTCCCTGTTGTGTCGAGTTTTCTTCTAGCCTATGAGATCGGAAGGGAGAGATCATGTGCCTGGTGAGAGAATGACTTAGGAGGAGCTGCAGCCTGCGATTGTGTGGTGCCACAGGTGTGGCCTGAACCGCACAGCTACATCAGCCTAGCTGCAAGCGTTTGTGCTGGTCCTCCTTACCTTCCTATGCTGGCAATGGTCAGCGGCGCGTATACAAGGGTCAACCCCAAAAGGCAGCTTAGCACTAGCTCCGCGTTTGCCGCACCACTGCCCTCGTAAAAGGTTACCTCCTCTTGGGCTTCGAGGTCAGCACTGGGTTGCTTTTCCGTTCCTGGCGGAGACTCTATTGAGACTGGTACGTCTCTGCTTTCGCTAGCCTCGCGGTGACTACTCTCAGCTGCTTTGACGCGCGTGGATTGATTCGCGACATTGCGGCGGGAATGCAGCAGGCAGCGCGGCCTGCAGCTAGGGAATGCGCGATGCTGCAGGCTCCCTGCCTTCCACAATGTGGACATCTTTATCGTTCTTATGACAGCCATGTCCGACGACGACGGGCCTAGTAACATCGCAAAACTCCAACCAGCACTCACCTGACCAGAAGAGCCTGGCTGCCTGCATCTCAACACAGTGAAACCGCCTATGCATCTGCACCAATGGAGCTAAAACCACCCCCCCGGTACACCCGTTACCCCAACCCCTCCAAATTTCGGTGCCTACCATGACCAGCCGCATTCCTTCCAGGCCCGCTCTTTCCCCCTGGGCTTTCGCTACCCGGCGCGACCTCGGTGTGGTCAAGCGCGTAATGAACCCGATGCAGAGTCACGGCTCGTCGAGTCACGTGGCTCCCGCGTTACGAGGTTACACCCAAGCCGCCTTTCCCGGCCGTGACCAACATCAGCACACATTCCCGTACGGCAGCGCCTCCCCGGGTGATACCGTCGCATCACTTCGTCCCGACCATCCACGCGTCGCGCGCCATTTGCCCGCCGTGCCCCACCAGCCCATGACGTTGCCTTCCCAAGGCTTTCCTGCGTGGCCTCAGAGCTGCTTTCACTTATGACTTGGGGACGCAAAGGGAAATGCGTGCTTACACCATCCATTTTGTGACCCCTACAGTGGTGCACCTTCTAGCTACCTGCCCTGAAGCCCGTGTCCCGTCGGACATTTTCCCCCCCGCCGATCCCGCCTCGATTGCGGACCGAATAGGGGGACCGACGCCGACTGATATCGGCCCAGTCTTTCGATGGGGTAAGCTGTCGATTCGATGGGGGTATCGATTTTTGTGATTTCGAGGCATGATCGAGGCATGTTTTAGGCATGTTCGGGGCATGTTCGGGGCATGTTCGAGGCAGTTTCGAGTCGGCTCCATCCATCGATTCGATGGGGGATCGATGCAGGAAACTCATCGATGTTACACTGACTCATGGTCAGAGCACAAGACCTTCTGCCAAAGTACAAGGCCTACCACCAAAGCACCAAGCCAGCATACAGAGCACTAGGCTTGCTGCCATGACACTGTGCATGGTAGGACACAAAGTTGTTGGCTGGGCTTCATCTGTGCCAATGCTGAAGGGGTGGGTTGGAACCCAGACAAGAACAAGGAGGTGACCTGCAAGAAACAAACATGCCATGCCATGCAGTCAGCCATGCCGCATGTCTTGCACCCATGCAAAGCACTACAGCCATGGTATTGCTGTGACCTGGGTGGGTAGTGTATGTTACTAGTATGGAGGAGGCGGGTGAGTGGGAAAGGCGGGTGGGGTGACTGACTTGGCATGGCTAGTGAGGGCTGTGTTGGCTGCTAGCGCTACTGTGTTGGCTACTAGCGCTGGCTCCAGGCTGCCCGCTCCAGGCTGCCCGCTCCAGGCTGCCCGCTGGGGTGGGGGGAGACGGGGTTGCGGACTTGGAGGTGGTGGTGGTGGGACAGGAGAGGGACGGAGGAAGAGGCCAAGGGGCAGGAGGCCAGCTGGGCTGGGCTGGGCATCAGCTACTTACCGGCAGGTGGTTAGCCACTTCTTAGAGGGGTTAGGGAGAAGAGGGAGAAGGGGGGGAAGAGAGGGCAGGCAGGAGAGGGAGAAGAGGAACGAGATTGGGCGGGGAGAAGAGGGACAAGAGGGGGCTGCCTCCTGGCTGCTGGGTAGGGTAGGGAAGGGACTTCGATGTCGGGGGAAAGTGAGGGGGAGGGGGGAAGTGGGGGTGTAGGAGACTTGGAGGTGTTGGTGATGGGATAGGGTAGGGTTAGGGTAAAGGGGCCAAGGGGTTGGATTGTGACTGTAAGACCTGCAGCAAGCAAGGGGGATGCTTGTGATCAACAAACCAGGACATGCATGACTAGAGGTGGGCAGGCTGGCCAAACACCTTAACAACATTTGCACTCACCTTGACTCTTGGCTGCTGACGTCCTCCTGCCCCAGTAAGGCTGCCGCTTTCTTGTTCACTATACCTCCTGGCTGCTTCGTCCCCAAGCTACGACTCTTGGCTGCGTTTGTTAGCTGCTTTCCTTAGCTGCTTGTTGGCTCCTGGCTGCTGCTCCTGGCTGAACTTGGCTACTGCTCTTCGCTGCAAGGTAGGGTAGAGAGATCAGCTGACTCTTGACTGTTCGCGCCCTTCCACAACTGCCACACACCTGGAGGGGAGGGGAGGGGAGGGGAGGGGAGGGGAGGGGAGGGGAGGGGAGGGGAGGGGAGGGGAGGGGAGGGGAGGGGAGGGGAGGGGAGGGGAGGGGAGGGGAGGGGAGGGGAGGGGAGGGGAGGGGAGGGGAGGGGAGGGGGAGGGGGAGGGGAGGGGAGGGGAGGGTTGGTATGGGTATAACTATTGGATTGGGGCTGGGCTGGGCGCGGGCAGGGGGTGGAAGTGCGTTGACGGATTGGGAGGGTGTGGGTGTATAGGGAAAGGAAAGGGGAAGGGGAGGTGCTGGTAGTGGTGGTTACCTGCAGTTAACAAGGGCATGCTAGCGGTCAGACTGTGTACATGGAGCCACACATTTGCAACAGCAAGCCACTCACCATTTGTAGAGTGAGGTGTGTGATGGGGGGAAATGGGGTTGGGGGAGGGATGGGGGAGGGTGCTGCTCATGATTGCCTTTCATCGGTGCCGCTCATCATTGCAGCTCATTGCTACAGCGTCTAACTGCTCCTGGCTGCTCCTTGCTTCGCCGCCGAACTGCTTCCAATGGCTGCACTTCCTGGCTCCTAGCTCTGGACTTTCCTCTTAGCTGTGCCATGTTGATCTTGTTTTGAGTTCTTGGCGCTCCACCTGCAAGCAACCCAAGCCACATGAGCCTTACAATCTCGCTGCGCTTTCTGCTCCTTTCGCTCGACCTGGTCGCGAGTGCGATGAGGCTGCAGGCTGCCAATGGCTTGCATTTGGCTGCGATATGCTATGTTGTGAGGCTGCTAGCTGGCGATGGCTGGCTGGCTAGCTGGCTAGCAACTATAGCGGCATGGCTACATCGCTAACATCACTGTGCCTCTTTTGCGTAGCAATTGTGATGAAAGTTGAGCCCTCCCGGTGCAGTTGTTTTAAGCACCGGGATAGTAGGGCGTGATTGCCAGCGGCCTGACCGCGGAGTGTACGAGTGTGACTGCTGTATTTATGGCAGACACCTGGTAGATGACGGCACCCTGATCTGGTGTCGTCGTCTGCCCGTGCACTTCCAACAGGTAGGCGCATGCTATGCGCAACCTGTTGTGGTAGATCTGTGTAAACCCTGATCTGGTGTCGTCGTCTGCCCGTGCACTTCCAACAGGTTATGGGCCCACGCCCAGACGTGTACAAACGACGCCAGTGAGTTGCCGGTTAGGGGTCGTGCAATTAGCTCTAAGCTGATTGGCGATGGCAGCTCCCAGCTTCAGCTCAGGTTGTCACGTACCTGATCTCGATGATACCACCTATCGTGACTGGAGTATGCGCGTTGAAGGATTCCTCGTTGAGAACTCCCTTTGGGAGATCGTCGACTCCGGAGTCACCGCTCTCCCCTCTGCGCCTGGATCGTCAGCCAGCGCAGACGCGCGCGCTGCCTATGCAGCAGCTCAGATCACTAACCGTGCAGAGCTCGCAGCTGATGCCAAAGCCAAGGCGCTAATCAAGCGCTATACCTCCAAACCCTACCTGCAGCTCGTCCATGATTCAGCCTCTGCCAAAGATGCCTGGACCAGCCTCGAAAGCGAGTTCACTCAGGTTTCCGTGGCCAGACAGACACAGCTGCAGCAGCGACTCAGCCTACTGCGTATGCAGCCTGGTGAAACAGTCGCCAATTTCTTCAGCCGCATTTACCAGCTCAAGTCCGATCTCGAGGCTTGCAACTGCAGCATCTCTGAGTCCAACATCGTGCTTACTGTCCTCGCCAATCTCACTCCGGACTACAAACCCTCAGCTGTGCAGCTGCGGTATGAGCAGACCGGTCCTACGGGGCTAACACTCAGCCGAGTGAAGCGCGTCATGCAGTTCCGCGAGGCAGACTTGCTACTGGAACAGCAGCAGGAGCATGCCTCATCTCCCTCCTCTCTCTTTGCCTTCTCCTCCTCATCCTCACGGGGACCGGGTAGCTCAGGTGGGGGGGGAGGTAGGGGTAGGGGCAGAAGCCTGGGACCCAGGCAGATTTCTCCCACCAGGTCCAGTGAGCATGGCAGCAGCAGCAGCAGGCAGAGCCAGCATGCAGATGCTCTGTGCCACTACTGCAACAAGACAGGGCACATCATGGCAGAGTGCTTTACCTTTGACAAGCACATACGACAACGTCTGGCAGGACAGCGAATCAGCTCTGTCAGGAGTCCCAGCCCAGGTCATAGGAACAGCCCAGCTGTAGGCACAAGCCCAGCCAGAGGTGCTAGCCCAGCCAGGGGGGGCAGCCCACGCAGAACTAGCGTCCCAGCTAGAGGCCGTGCTCAAACCCCAGGCAGGTCAGCCGCAGTTGACCCCTCTGACACCTATGACCTGTTCACAGCCAATGCAGATGATGATTACCTCATGCCCCTGCAGACATACAACACTGATCTCTACGAGCCGTTCTACATTGACTCAGGAGCATCGCAGCACATGATCACAGACAGGGAGCACTTCAGCAGCTATACAGCCTTCAGGCCTGATGAGCACAAGGCGGTCAGACTGGCAGCTGATGGACATGTCATCTATGCTGTAGGTCAAGGCACTGTTTGGCTGAACACTCAGCGTGGTCCATGGCAGCTCAGCAAGGCACTGCATGTCCCAGCCAGCAGACACAGCTTCATTTCTGTCTCAGCTGCCACAGATGATGGGGCCAGCTTCACTTTTACAGACAACCAGTGCATCATTCGAGACACTAGACTCAAAGTCAAAGCCCGCAAGATCAGAAGCAGCTACATTCTAGCTGCAGTACCTCTGCCAGCTGATCCCTATGGCATGCAGCAGCCCCATTTGCACAGCTACTCAGCAGCTACTCCTAGCAGCAGCAGCTCAACTGCAGCTACTCAGACTGATGCTTCAGTGACTGGTGATGCGTCAATTGCAGCTGTGCCTGAAGCTGCTCAACCAGCTCCGACGGGACTCAGCACCACCTCTGCTCAGGTGTGGCATCAGCGCTTGTGTCATGCTTCCTACTCCTCCTTAGCTCTCATGCAAGAACGAGGCATGGTGACAGGGGTTGATGTTACAGCCAGTCAGTTTAGAGCAGCAGCTAAGTGTCCTGGACCTGTTTGCATAGGATGCATCAAAGGCAAGCATCATAGAAATGTAGCATTTGCCCAGCCCTCTTCCAATGCAGCACCTGTCACTGCTCCTCTAGGGCTAGTGCACATGGATGTGTGTGGTCCTATCAGCCCGCCAGCCAGGGATGGCAGCCTTTACTTAGCCACCTTTCTTGATGACTTCACCAGGCTATCTGTAGTCATGCCAATGCGCAGCAAAGCCCAAGTGCCCAGCATAGTCAAACAGGTCATTGAGCAGCTTGAGACTCAGTCGGGTCAGCGCTGCAAGGCTATCAGGACAGACAATGGCACTGAGTATGTCAATCAACAGATGCAGCAATACTGTAGCGACAAGGGCATCATTCATCAGCACTCAGCGCCCTACAGCCCAGAGCAAAATGGAGCAGCTGAGAGGTTGAATAGGACCATCATGGAGAAGACCAGAAGCATTCTGCATGCAGGTCGTATGGGTCTACATCATTGGGCAGATGCAGCAAAACTGTCCAACTATGTCAGATGTGTCTTACCTGTCACAGATCAGCCACTCACCCCGTGGGAGTCCTTCTTTGGTGTTAAGCCAGATCTGTCAGGACTCAGGGTGTTTGGCTCAGCTGTCTGGGTTCATGTGCCAGCCCAGAAACGCAGCAAACTAGAGGCTAAGGCAGTCTGGGGGGTCTTCATAGGCTACCAGCTTGGATCCAAGTCGTACAGAGTTCTAGTAGAAGGCAAGGAGTATCAGAGCAAGGATGTGGTCTTTGATGAGCAGCTGATCCAGCACATGCCAACAGGACCAGCAGCACAGCTGCAGTATCCTGGTGCTCCCAAAGCGCCCACCCTCCCTACCCATCTAGGTCTCCTTGTCCCTCCAGTCCCTCCTGGGGGGGACACAAGTCAGCAGCAGCAGCAGCAAGCAGCAGCAGCAGACCAGCAGTAGTGACTCCAGGGACAGTGGGAGCTCTTCAGATAATGCCAGCAGCAGTGACAGTGATAACGACAACAGCAGAGCCCCAGCCAGACAGCACATACTCAGCGTGCCCTCAGGCATTGGCAGAAACAGAATCCCACATGCTGATCCCAGTCAGAGCCAGGCTGCAGTAGGTGCCCCAGCTGAAAGTCCTCAGAATAGGTCAGCAAGCAGGCCAGCTCTTGCACCTCTGCTCAGAGCTCAGATTGTTCCTCCTGCTCACATGCCCAATGATCAGCTGCAAGGTGCTCCACTGCCCGCTGCTGTTGTGGCACCTGGTGCTCCTATTCCACGACGCAACCCACACAGGGATAGGAGGCCTCCTGCTAAGATTAGGCAGCCAGAGCTCTATGCCATGAATGTCACTGACCCACAAGCCAATGACAATCCAACTGTCGCTGAAGCACTGTCTGGTCCCCAAGCGGACATGTGGCTCCAAGCCATGCATGCTGAACTTGCATCCCTGCATGAGAACCAGACATGGTGCCTGGTTGACAAGCCTGCTGGTGCACGCGTTCTGCCCACCAAATGGGTACTAAAGATTAAACGTGATGCTGCAGGGGCCATTGAGAAATTCAAGGCTCGGCTAGTGGCTAAAGGCTACATGCAAGTGTCAGGTGTGGATGTGGGCGATGTCTATGCCCCTGTCAGCAAGCACACCACCCTGCGCACTCTGCTAGCCAAAGCAGCTGCAGAAGACATGGAAGTTCATCAGGTAGACGTAGACGCAGCTTTCCTGAATGGACAGCTTGAGCCCAATGAGATCATCTATGTGCAGCAGCCTGAAGGGTTTGTTGAGGGCAGCCGCAACACTGTGTGCAAACTGCAGAAGGCGCTCTATGGGCTCAGGCAGGCTCCACGAGCTTGGCATGCTAGGTTGAAGCAGGTGCTAGAGGGCATGGGGTTTAGGGCTTCTGAGTCTGACCCAGCGCTTTTCACCATGCAGCGCCAGGCAGGCATGGTCTACCTGCTTGTCTATGTTGATGACTGCCTCATCTGCACTGAGAAGGGTGACACTGACAGCCTTGACTATGTGAAGCAACAACTGTCTGCAGTGTTCGGCATCAAGAACCTGGGTGACACCAAGTGGTTTCTGGGCATGAAGGTAACTAGGGATAGGGCTATGGGCACCTTGAAGCTGGATCAGCAGCAGTATGTGCATGAGCTGCTGAACACGTATGGTATGACAGCAGCCCACAGCAAGTCGGTGCCCATGGCGCCAGCAGTTAAGCTAGAAAGGGAAGGTGTTGCTTTGGACACTTCAGAGCACAGCTATAGTGGTTTGGTAGGCAGCCTGCTGTACTTATCCTGCTGCACAAGGCCAGACATCACATATGCAGTGGGAGCTCTTGCACGTTACATGTCCTCACCCACACAGCAGCACTGGACTGCAGCCCGAGCCATTCTTAGCTACCTAAAGGGCACAGCTGACCAGGGGCTTGTGTTTGGAAGGACTGCTGAGCTGCAGGGCTACTGCGATGCTGATTATGCTGGGGACAAAGACACAGCCCGCAGCACCACAGGCTATGTGTTTACCATGAATGGTGCAGCAATCAGCTGGTCCAGCCGGCTACAGCCTACCGTGGCCATGTCAACTGCTGAGGCAGAATACATGGCAGCATCCAGTGCTGTGAAGGAAGGACTGTGGCTCCGCAAGCTTATGCAGGATCTGCAGCTGCCAGGTGACTGCACAAACATCATGTGTGACAATCAGGCAGCCCTGCAGCTGTTGCATAACCCCATCGCCTCTGCTCGCGCCAAGCACATCAATGTGCACCACCATTTTGCTAGGGAAAGGGTAGCCAGGGGGGAAGTGTCCTTTGACTACTGCAGCACAGCCAGCATGGTAGCCGATATCATGACCAAGCCGTTGGCTCTGGTTAAGTTTAGCCAAGGAAAGCATGGGTGTGGGGTGTCTGATTGAAGCAGTCACAGGCTACTCACAGTCTGAACAGATTGCTGTACCCAGCCTGTGATGTGTCCAGGACTGGGGCATGGGAGCACAGTCACAGGCCTGCCTGCCTGCAACAGACTGTAATGCCCAGCCAGAATTCCTATCTGGACTGAGAGTTTGCTCTGCAGTTGTTTCAGTTGTTTGCTACTTAAAGTTGAACGCTGTAGTCAGGCCACTGAGTGGGAGTGATGAAAGTTGAGCCCTCCCGGTGCAGTTGTTTTAAGCACCGGGATAGTAGGGCGTGATTGCCAGCGGCCTGACCGCGGAGTGTACGAGTGTGACTGCTGTATTTATGGCAGACACCTGGTAGGATGACGGCACCCTGATCTGGTGTCGTCGTCTGCCCGTGCACTTCCAACAGGTAGGCGCATGCTATGCGCAACCTGTTGTGGTAGATCTGTGTAAACCCTGATCTGGTGTCGTCGTCTGCCCGTGCACTTCCAACAAATTGCGATGTCTTGCTGGCTGGCGACTTGCGATGTATGGCTGGCGACGCCTGGCTTGCTCGTAGCTACGCTGTTGGCTGCGATTTGCTCCTGGCTGGTGTGGCAGTGTGCTGTCCTTCGCAATTCCTTTGCTTCCTTTGCGGTTCCTTTGCTGGTTGAAACATTCATGCAACCTGAAAGTTGGGGCATACCGTGTTGTATAGATGGCCCGTTGGGTTCACACCACCCCTGGGTGTTCGTTGCCTCGGTGGCACTGTGGTTAACAACGACCCGACAGTCTCGCTGTGCTGTTTGCCGGTCTCGCCCGTCTCAGCCCATCGGTCGGCAGCTTTCAACCAGCTTCGACCGCAATCGACCCTATTTCGATGACCCCATCGATTTTGCGACAATCGACAGGTTTCGATGACCCGGGGGGAGTCTCTGGCGGCCACCCATCGGTCGCTCGACATATTTCGATCAGCTTCGACCGCCTTCGATCGCAATCGATCCTATTTCGATGACCCCATCGATTTTGCAAAAATCGACAGGTTTCGATGACCCGGGGGAAAATGTCCGACGCCTGCTCCTCACCCAGCTGTTCAACCTATCTTCACTGTACAGAACCGGGCTTGTAGCTAAAATAGGCGGTGGACTATAGCAGGCGGTGGACTACAGCAGGCGATGGAGTGGACAGTTGTTGTTTCAGTACCTGCTTCATACCCTTGCATAATCACAGTCGACATCAGCTCAAGGCAGCAGCACAGTAAATCTCAAGGTTTTGGCTGGCAGGCGCTAAACGCTTCCTTACCACCCGCTCAACAGGAAGGCGAAGACACGCCTTGATGCCTACATGCAGCATGCATGACGCTTGCTCTGCCCACCCTGCCAACTCGGCCTGCCTCCCAGCACCTACCAGCACCTACTCCCCTAACACTCCCGACACACATAGCGGCTGGGTGGCAGCTGGCCTGAACACACCCCTTGCTGGTTCTCGCATGCAACCCAAGGCCAAACACAAGCATCCTCCTCCTCCCAAACTCACCCCACCCCACCTCCTGCCCCCGCCCCCACCCAAACCACACCACTCCACGTCCACGTCCCCCGCTTCCCCTTGCTCTATACCCACCCCCCTCCCCCTCTCCTGCCGCTCACGCTCCTGCTCGCTGTCAGGCCATTCAAAGGACCTCAAGCCCCCAGGCCACACTCAAGCCCCCAGGCCCACAAGCCACCCCTGGGCCCCCAGGCCCTCAGGAACGCGGGCCTCAGGCCACCCCCAGGCCTACAAGCCCCCAGGCCCTCAAGCCCCCAGGCCCTCAAGCCCCCAGGCCCTCAAGCCCCCAGGCCACCCTGAGGCCCTGAAGCCAGCCTGACGCCCTCAGGCCCTTAAGCCAGCCTGAGGCCCTCATGCAGCCCACAGGCCCTGCAGGGGGTGGCGGTTGAACACGTTGTCGGGGTCCAGCTTCAGCTTCATGGCTCGCACCCGCACCAGGTTGGCTGCACCACCTAGCCGAGCCGCCAACTTCTCATCTGCGGGTCAGACACCAGCAGGTGGGTGTGCTCGGCTACAGCAGGGGGTGGCAATGGTGGAGGTGGTGGTGGTGATGCCCTCCCAGTTCCCCTGCTGATTATGCTCTTGGGATGGCCCTGCTGATCCATGGTGTTAGTCCTGCTGATCCACATGACCGCAGGCAGGTGCAGGGGGTGGTGGTTGTGGTGGTGCGGCAATGCAAGCAGGCGGGTGAGGTTGTGCGCTGATAGCAGCAGCCATACAAGGAGGCATAAAGAGGCACTCACACCCACACACCCTTGTGAACACTACACGGGGCAGAGAGGGTGGGTGCCGGGTGGGTGGAGGGACTGTCTGGAGCAGTCAGCTCAGCACTTGGACTCGCAAGGCAGCTGGCATGACTTGCATGTTGGACTAAGCCACACACACCACTTGCACACACCACCAGGCTTGCACACACCACCTGACAGCAGGGGATGCCGCCTCCCCCTGACCCTCACCCCCATTCCATATCTTCCCCCAGCCCCCTGACTGACGCATGACTGTCCGCGTGTGTGGCAAGCCAGGTGAGCATGAGGGACCGCGTGTCAGCAAATCGCGTGTGTTCCAAGCCAGGTGACCACAGCTGGCTCTCAAGGCTCAAGGCATAGGTGGAGGCCGCTGGTGGGTGTGACTGAAGGGAGGCCAAAAGGCGCTAGGCCCTAGGCAAGGAGTACCCTGGTCTGAGCATCAAGTAGCTGACAGACTGAGCACCTGAGGCCCAACAGGCCCAACAGGTTGAAGCACAGCAGTATGCTGGCACCAGGCTTTGCCCAAGCTGTTGCTTGCATAAATGTATGTGTTTCATGCCAATATCTATCGCGGGTGTGACTGCCCTGGCCCCTGCTGGTCATGGTCTCCGCACTGGGATTAGGCTATCTAGCAAGTGGATAGAGGCATTTGTCAGAGTGACAGAGTGCGCTGCCCCCGCTCCTGCTCCTGCTGCTCCTGCTGCAGCTGCTCCTGCTGCCATCCCATTCATTTAACCACTCCTGCTTGTGCCCCTCATGCTCCTGCTGCTGCTCCCATGCGTGCTACCCTGCCAGGCACCCTAGGCCTGCTGCACGGCAGCACCCCACCACTCTCACCAGACGCAGCGCTGGCGCCCGCAACATTGCTGTACACGTCCAGCTCGCCATAGGCAGAGAGCACCTTCTTGGCCTGCAGTCAGATGAGGCCCCACTCCCGGTGACAATACTCCAAACAAGGTGCGCCATGTTGGTCGTGGGTCACTGTGGCAGGCTCCAACCAACACAAGTGACAATAAAGGTCCAAACAAGGTCCAAATTAACAACAACAGCAGGTTTCAGCTAAGCCCAGGCTAGGATGTCATCCTGGTTGAAGGGCTATAGATGGGATTGTGTTCATAGTGAGTGCAGAATCTGGGGTTGACTAGAGTAGGCCCCCTCCCCTTCCCTCCCCACCAGGGGGTGGACCAGGTTAGGGACTAGGCCTGGACCTCAGCTGCAGCCAGGTTCAGGCGGGGCGGCATTGATGGCCTATGACAGCCTGGCCCAGCCTCAGGCGAGTCCTAACCTGATCCTAGAGGTTAGGGACTAGGGTGGGGACCAGTGCACTGCCCCGCACGCCTTCTGGATATGGGTGTAGAATGTGACAGTGGGTGTAGAATCTGGGGTTGACTAGGGTAGGCCCCCCTCCCCGCCTCCCTCGCCTTCTGGCTATGGCTGCCGCACCTTGGCTGCAAACTCCTGAACCTCCTCGTGCAGGGAGGGGTCCAGGTACCCAATCTGCAGCACAGGGGCAAGGCAGGCGTGGCGGCTGCTCCGCCTGCAGCTCACAAACTGCCAGCGTGGACATAACCCCACAGGCCCTGACCATAGGAGAAACACCACCCCTTTACTTCCCTCACTCACACACTCCTCACACATTCCCTCTCGCACTCCTCACACACTCCCCTCACACACTCCCGCTCACACAAACAGTTGACAGTGGACTGCCAGCCCCACATGACACCCTGGCCCAATGGACCGCCTGCAGACCTTCCCTGCTGTTGCTGCCACTGGACCTGACCCTCCCACCATATGAAGCACAGCCCTACCCCTGGCGCCCTCCCCTCCCCCCTTTCACCCTCTCCCCTCCGCCCCTCCCCCCTTTCACGATTCCTCTCAGCTGCCTCCCCCCTCAGCCTCACCTGCAGGACCCAGGTCAGCTCACAGGAGGGGCGCTGCGGGCAGCAGGGAAGCACACTCACACCTCAGCCACTGAGAGCAGGCCAGGCATACCGCTGCCCTGCCTCTGCCGCTGCCTCTGCCCCTGATGCTGCCGCAACAGCTGCTGTTCCTGTTCTTGTCTCTCTTCTTTGTATGGCATGGAACTGTACATTAGGTGGTCATGAGGAAATGATGGGGGTGACT
>JASKMD010000001.1:2829514-2904514 GCA_030144725.1 Haematococcus lacustris | reverse complement strand
AGGGGGAGGGGGAGGGGGAGGGGGAGGGGGAGGAGGGGGAGGAGGAGGAGGAGGAGGAGGGGGAGGCGGCTCACACCATGAGTGTGATGAGGGCGGTGCCGTTAGGCTGCACAGCGCGGGCCACAGGGGTGGAGAAGCCTGGCTCGTGATACCCCTGGTCACGCACAAACTCCACCAACCTCCTGCACCAGCAGCAGCAGCAGCAGCAGCAGCAGCAGCAGCAGCAGCAGCAGCAGCAGCAGCAGAGGCCGCATTAACGGCAGCAGCAGCAGCAGCAGCAGCAGTGGGGCGGCAACGGTGATGATGGTGGCTGGTGGCAGCAGCAGGGATGATGGCGACGATGATGTCAGCCACAGCGGACTGTCACCTCTGACATTCAAGGGGTGGAGGTAGGGCCATGATGAGCATGGCGTGTGCCCCCCACCCCACTGAAGAAAGTGACGAGGGGGTCAGGAAGTGAGATGTGGACAGCCCTAGTAGCAGCAATGGAGGTGCCAGTGGCAGCAATGGAGAGGTGGGCCTGTCAGCTCATGTGACCCAAGCCATGCAGTCGCTTGACGATGGCAATGATCGTGTCCACGGTGGCCTGCTTCTGGCTGGGGTGGTGGTTTTGGTGGTGGTTTTGGTGGTGGTGGTGTTAATGGTGGTGGTGGCATGGGGTGGTGGGGGTGATGTGTTACGTGGTATGTGCCGCGGCCTGATGTGCCCTCCCACTGAGGCAGACGTTTCAGGAGAGAAGTGATGTCTTACGCGGGTGACTCATGCACCGGATGTGCAACCCTAACATTTCGCGAGCACCTATTCCAACGCAACATGATGGTTGTGGTTGTGGCATGCTGACGGGAGGAGGGTTGGGGCAGGCACCAGGCCATGCGGTCACCCACCTCCACATCGTGTGCTCTGGGTCGTCCGGGAACACCATGGTGCCGGTCACTGCGTCACTCACATCATCCAGCCTGAACTTGATCTTGGTCACCACCCCCATGGCGCTGGGGTCACACAGGTGCAAGCAAGTGGTCACACCGCCACACTTTGCAAAAATCACAGTGTCATGGGACATTCACAAAGACACAGTTTACGATGCATCGAAGGGAGATGGCACTTTCATGCCACTACCAGTCAACAGCACTTGCTATAGACCTCCGCCACTGCCCCTCACAGCAAGGGCAGTTACAACCGAACCTCACAGCCACTGCCCCTCACAGCCAAGGGCCCTCACAGCCAAGGGTAGTTGCAACTGAACCCCTTATAGCCCCTCATAGCCTCTCTTATAGCCCCTCATAGCCCTTCAACCCCTCGACCCACCCCCTGGCCCCTCCCTTGGCTTCCACAGCCCTGACCCCACCCTCCCCCAGTGCACCCAGCCGCCCTGGGCACCCCCTTGGCCGCCCCCTCTGGCCCAGCCCCCCCTGGCCACCACCTGGCCCAGCCCCACCTTGCCGCCCCCCTGAGGCACCAGAGCAGCTCTGGGTCGCTGTCCTTGTCCACCACCCTCTGCACCACACGGCACCACGGTAGCCATGAAGCAGCTCAGGCCGCAGCTAGTTAGTGTTGATGAGCCAGGCAGGGGCAGGGGCAGGGGCAGGGGCAGGGGCAGGGGCAGGGGCAGGGGCAGGGGCAGGGGCAGGGGTAGGGGCAGGGGCAGGGGCAGGGGCAGGGGCAGGGGCAGGGGGCAGGGGTAGGGGCAGGGGCAGGGGCAGGGGCAGGGGCAGGGGCAGGGGCAGGGGCAGGGGCAGGGGCAGGGGCAGGGGCAGGGGCAGGGGCAGGGGCAGGGGCAGGGCAGGGGCAGGGGCAGGGGCAGGGGCAGGGGCAGGGGCAGGGGCAGGGGCAGGGGCAGGGGCAGGGGCAGGGGCAGGGGCAGGGGCAGGGGCAGGGCAGGGGCAGGGGCAGGGGCAGGGGCAGGGGCAGGGGCAGGGGCAGGGGCAGGGGCAGGGGCAGGGGCAGGGGCAGGGGCAGGGGCAGGGGCAGGGGCAGGGGCAGGGGCAGGGGCAGGGGCAGGGGCAGGGGCAGGGGCAGGGGCAGGGCAGGGGCAGGGCAGGGGCAGGGGCAGGGGCAGGGGCAGGGGCAGGGGCAGGGGCAGGGGCAGGGGCAGGGGCAGGGGCAGGGGCAGGGGCAGGGGCAGGGGCAGGGGCAGGGGCAGGGGCAGGGGCAGGGGCAGGGGCAGGGGCAGGGGCAGGGGCAGGGGCAGGGGCAGGGGCAGGGGCAGGGGCAGGGGTAGGGGCAGGGGCAGGGGCAGGGGCAGGGGCAGGGGCAGGGGCAGGGGCAGGGGCAGGGGCAGGGGCAGGGGCAGGGGCAGGGGCAGGGGCAGGGGCAGGGGCAGGGGCAGGGGCAGGGGCAGGGTCGGGGTCAGGGTCAGGGGTGCACACTAGCCTCACCACGCTGCCATCAGCGGGTGACGATGGTTGCGCCCACAATGTGGTCTGAGGTGGTGCCCAGGACACGAGTGGCGATGCCTGCAGGGCAGCAGGTAGGCAGCAGGTGGGCAGCAGGTGGGCAGCAGGTAGGCAGCAGGTAGTCAGCAGGTGGGCAGCAGGTGGGCAGCAGGTGGGCAGCAGGTGGGCAGCAGCTTGCCTCCCTCCCTCCCCACACCAGCAGTCAGGCAGGTCAGGCTCTCCACACTCCACACACTCCACACAGTCAGGTCAGATAGCAGGTGGGCAGCAGGTGGGCCTCCCTGCACACCACAGGTAAGGCACCACCATCTGGTAGCAGGTTGCCTGGAAACTGAGGCCCGGCAGTCAGCCGCAGGGGGCAGCAGGTGGCCTGGGCATTGCCGCATTGAAGCACTGAGTCAGGGCTCAGTCACGCCTGCCTCACGCCACCAGCGCACACCACACTTAGTGTAGTGAGCGAGACCCATGGATATAGATTATAGATTACACGTGCTAACTATAAGGGAAACTATAAGGGGACTGAGACACAGGCTGTCTCCAACACTAACCCTAACCCTCCCTGGCTGCAGGTCCTTACTCTTACTCTCACACTTGTGTGTGGCTCAAGGTCACACTGACAGGAAGACCATTGTGGCGATGTACTGTTTGGCACTTTGACATTAGCCAAAGCCTCTGAAACCAACGACTGATACTGCAGCCTTTGTTTTCACTAGGCACTGGGCCACTGGTAGGCAGCAAAAGAAAGCAAACCCACTGTCTAGCCTAGTTGTTATCACAGTGTGCTAGTTGCAACTACAACCGATGTGCTGTAATGGGCGCTGGGCACCTGGGCAGCCGACAGCACACCCACTGGTGCTCACTCACCAAAGCCTCCACCCAGGGCCAAGCCCATGCCCGTCACGGGGGCGTGCCCCAAGGGTACGGCCAGGCCGTGCAAGGCAGTTTCCCGGTCAATGTCTCCCAGGAGGCACCCCCCTGCAGACCAGAGCGGCCCAGGGTCAGGGGGGGCTGGCCTGGGTGAGGGGGGGGCGCGCTCAGGTAGGAGGGAGGGGGGGCCCGGTGAGGGCAGAGGTTGTAAGGTAAGGGGTAAGGCTCAGGTCAGGGGGGGCAGCGCTCAGGTAAGGGGGGGGGGCGACATACTCAGGTCAGGGGGGCTGGCCTAGTTGAAGGGGGGGGGGGGGGGCGGCATACTCCGGTCAGGGGTGGGCAGGCCAGGGAGGGGGGTGTTGGGTAAGGTTTGGGTGTTGGGGTTTCACACGCGATGGCGCCGGCAGCCCCTTGCTGTGCTCACCGTCAGCAATGGCCACCTTGTTAACCGGGTCTACTGCCACGCTGCGCATGAGGGACAGGTCGATGGTCATGCCCTCCTGCACCAGGCCCAGCTGCACCTGCGCCCAGCACCACCACAAACACATGCCACATAGGCAGGCACGGGTAAGGGTTAGGGAACTAGCGTCAAAAGGTAGACAGGTTTAAAAGAGAAGGAAAGAGGTGAGAGGCCAGGGAGATAGGGTCACGCCACGGTAGAAGAAATGGTAATACCAGTACTAATAAGAAGAAGAAGGAGAAGAAGAAGAGGAAAGAAAAAGAAACAAAAAAGAAAAAGAAAAAGAAGCAGCAGCAGCACCACCACGGGTTATGGTTAGAGAATCAGGGTGGAAGGGGTGAGAGGTCAGGGTGACAGGGTCAGATCACGTAACACGGGACACACAGACAGGCACGGCTAGTTAGGCTGACAGGGCTATAGAAGAAAGAAGAAGGAGAAGAAGCAGAAGAAAGAAAAAGAAGAAAAAAGAAAAAGGAAAAGGAGAAATACGACAGGGCTATATGGTTAGGGTAACATGGTTTCAAGGCAAGGGCTGAATGGTTAGGGTTGGGGTTAAGAGGTTTGGGCTATTGTGTCGATGTGAGGGAAGGGTCGAGGTTGGGGAAGGGTTGGAACTCATGGGTTCAATGTTTTGAGAGTTCACGGGTGAGGTTCAGGGTGGGGAATAGCGCATCAGCGTAACATAACGGCATGATGATTACCACGCGTAGCCCAGTCCAAAGTACTGTAAAGCCTACTGTACCACCCCTGGCACCTGCGCATTGTTGTAGGTCAAGCCCAGTTCACAGTGCAAGCCATGCTCTGGCGCCATGCAGCCATGTCATTTTGAGCCACAGCGAGGCACGCGTCTGGCTGGCAGCTTCCTCGTAAGTAGTCACATCAGGCGGTGCAAACCCCATGTTTTTTCATCAAGTCAACACAGGGTCAAGGTTCGGGTTTTCTTCCAACCAGGGCTTCTAGGGTTTCTAGGATGAGGGTCACAGGGTTACAGGGCTAGGGTTAGGGGTGCAAGTGTTAGGTTCGAGGCTGTGAGGAATGCAAACCTCAGGGTCCTCCAGCAAGCCCACTAGACGTCAGGGTTGAAAGCTTAGGTACAAGGGACCCAAGGGCTGAAGGGGTAGGGTTAGAGTTTCCAATGTTTCAGGGTTTGGCATCAAGTCCTTCCAGGGTCACCTCTCAGGGCAGTGGGGTGACTCGAGCCAGTGGCGATGTCATGCAAGCGCTGTTGCTGGTGTGGCGGCAGCAAAGGGTGGCTGCGGGACACTCCCAGCCTCTCAGGCTAGTCCCACTACTGCGTGCCCAGCCCAGCCCAGCCCAGCCCAGCCCAGCCCAGCCCAGCCCAGCCCAGCCCAGCCCAGCCCAGCCCAGCCCAGCCCAGCCCAGCCCAGCCCAGCCCAGCCCAGCCCAGCCCAGCCTTTCACCGACGTCTCATCTGCCCCTGCTGCCCCTGCTGCCCCTCACCGCGCTGTGGCCGCCCCCCTTCACCGCCACCTGCAGCCCGTGCGCCCTGGCAGCCTTGATGGCAGCTTGCACGTCCATGGTGCCTGATGAGGGGAGCAAAGGGGGCAGGGCATGAGGAGGACAGCAGAGTGAGAAGTGAGAGTGAAAGGCCATCAACTCAAAACTTGCATATTTATGTAGTTGCTGCTGTTGCTGGTGCTGCTCCTGCTGCTGCTGGAGGCTGGTTACAAGTGCAGAGGGGAGCAGAATAGAGGACGATGTGATCTAGGCGATGTGATCTAGGGCTTCAATGCTTCAATGCATAGCATAATAGGAACCAATTGAGCTAATGAAAGAGTTGGGGCTCAGTAGCAGAGGGTGGCGGAGCAAGGACAGAGCAAGGCTTGAGGCGTGAGCATCTAGTTATGAGTAGCAGTGAGCTGCAGATAATCAGATGCTGCCAGTGCTGCCAACCTTAGTGTACTGGTGGTGGTGGTGGTGGTGGTGGTGGTGATGATGCTGCTGTGTTGTTGCTGCTGCTGCTGCTGCTGCTGCTGCTGCTGCTGCTGCTGCTGCTGCTGCTGCTGCTGCTGCTGCTGCTGCTGCTGCTGCTTAAGCTTTGGTAAGGCTAGGGCAAGAGAGCGCTTCCCTGGCTGCATCTGAGGTTTCCCATAGGTTTGCATATGTGCAGACACAGCGCTTGCATCTTGCATTTCATGCTACATCGACGCAAAGACACCGTACGGTCCAGCTACAGCCTGCTGTAGCATCACGCTTCCGACGACGAGGTGGTCGTACAACAATGAATGAATGTGTGTCGGTCGCAGCTGTGGCGCGCCCACCTCGTGGGCGCACCACCACCGCCGGCACTGTCGAGACGGTTGGCATCGCCCACGTTTTGCAGGCTTGCTCGAAGGCGGGATCGCCAGGAAGCAAGACCTCCCCGCCCCAGATGGAGCTTCGCAGCTCTTTGGCGACCTCTTGCGCGATGCTTGCCATACTGCAAGGTTCGATGGCTGGGGAGTCAGCGTGAATACGCATTCAGCGAACCGTCACACCTGGATTTCTGACAGAGGCGAAGGCCTAGAGGCAAAGGCAACGCAGAAGCATGCGGCCTGACAATGCTAGATGGGGTAGAAGGAAGACATAGGAATGGCACGAGCAAGCCAATGTTGATGGGATATAGATACCAGTCCAAGACTGAGCAAGCTGCCCAGCCGCATATGTATGGCTTAAGATAAGGATTGCGTAAGAATGCAGGCTCGGGGCTTGAAACATGTATGCAAGGATTTTGTTTCATTTTTCACGAAAATGGTTTGCGTGAGAGGCCGTGAAAACCACACGAGTACACCGCCGCCCGTGCAGCACTCCTTCCACAGCTAGGCCCTTAACCTAGCCCTGACGATGCTCCCAGCAGGCCCACAGATGATGCGATGGCGTGGGAACAGTCGCGGGGCAGCCCAGAAGCGTCTGGGCTCCACCCTGCCGAGTCTTCGTAGTCAGCCGTTCTGCTTGAAACCAGGGTTTAAGTGTTACGTGCCCGTTGCGCTCGGACGTCCTGCTCCGCTTTGGCAGACCCGAGCATACACAGTCTGGGACCCGTATGGCTTCGATCGTCAACCTAGCATTTCCACAAACCCCAGCAGCCGCCCATCGTCAGCCGAAACCTCAGCTGTGGGCCTACGGCACGTCGTTCTCAGCGACGACCTGGTGGCTGCCTTGCGTGCATCCCGTGCGCCATTTCCTCGGGCTACCTCCGTGCTCCCGGGCAACCTGCTGCAGGGCCTGCTGCGGGTCGCCGCTGCCCGTGCAACAGCCGACGACGGCTCTGCGGCCGGAGACAACGCGGTATTGACCCTCCTGCGCTTCCTCCAGTCCCACAACGTCAGTCTGGACAGCTTAGCCAGCACAGCCAGCGCACCAGCAGCTGAGCGGAAGGGGGTGGAAGGCGGAGAGTTGGCTGGGCTGGAGGCGTTGGGGCGCTCGGGGCTGCTGTATGTCGCCATGTGGCATGCGAGTGTGCAAGGTGAGGAGCAGGGTTAGACAGCAGGTGGGGGCAGGTGGGGGAGGTGTAGCGGGCAGGGGTGAGGTTAGGGGTGGTTTCATGGAGCAGGGACAGCTGGAGAGGGGCATGGCCTGGTGGCTTGTGAACAGGGTTGGGTTGATGGCGTGTGAGGTGTTGTCATCACCACCGTCAGTGCATGTTGTAAGTCAAACATCATTCCTTGCTTTGTTCTGACCTGGTGCCCTGTCTCTGCCCCTGCCCTCTGCCCTCTGCCCTCTGCCCTCTGCCCTCTGCCCTCTGCCCTCTGCCCTCTGCCCTCTGCCCTCTGCCCTCTGCCCTCTGCCCTCTGCCCTCTGCCCTCTGCCCTCTGCCCTCTGCCCTCTGCCCTCTGCCCTCTGCCCTCTGCCCTCTGCCCTCTGCCCTCTGCCCTCTGCCCTCTGCCCTCTGCCCTCTGCCCTCTGCCCTCTGCCCTGCCATTGCCCCTGCTCCCTGCTCCCTGCCGCCTCGTGTCCCCTCCCCTGCAGGCTCAGCGCAAGTAGAGCCCGACATGGTGCTGGCCCTGCTGCTGAGCCTGCCGCCGCCCTGCAACCCGCTGCATCAGGCGCTGCTCAGGCGGCTGACTGACCCAGGGGCTGCAGCAGCGGACCCAACGCAGCTGCTGCTGCAGGCGCAGCAACTGGTGGCACAGGTGGGAGGGGACTAGGACTAGGCATGGCCTGGCATGGTGTGGCATTGCAAGGTCTGGCATGGCCCACAGTCTATCCCCACACTATGGCTCTTAGCTGTAGTTGCAGTTGCCACCAACGCTCTGCTAGGCAGAGGGTGGGAGGGGACCCAGATCCCAGGCCAGGCCAGGCCAGGCCAAGTCATCAGTGCAGCAGGGGTAGTAGGTGGACTGCAAGGTCTGGCATGGCGCACACAGTCTAGCCTATACTGTCTATCTCACAATATCACCTAACACTAGTGTACTTACATCCTAGTATGTTTATTTACATATCTCTATGCTACGCTGCTCAGTTTTGTTGAAGTTGGGTTGTAGCTTGTTCAGTGCTGCACATGACATCATACCAGGCAGGAGGCGGCTAGCTGGTCCTAAGGAGGAGGCTGGGTGGGGTAGGCAAGGTGCTCCAGGCCAGAACAGGCCAGGACAGGCAGGGCCAGGCAGGCAGTCGTACAGATGCTGAGTGGGAGGAGTGTGGAGAGCAGCTCATGCAGCCCATGTCAGGCTAGCTCTTGGCTGGGCTACCACCACCACCACCACCACCACCAGTGGGAGGAGTGTGGAGAGCAGCTCATGCGGCAGGCAGCCTTGCTATCACCACCACCACCATCACCACCACCACCACTGCTGCTGTTGCCGCTGCTGTCACTGCTGCAGCTTCAGCCGCCCCTGCTGCCACAACTTCTCAGCTGTAGTTGCATCAGCCGCCACTGAGCATTGCTCTGCCGTGCCCTGACCCCAGGTGGTGGGCGAGTGTGAGGGCGCCTCATCACACTTTGCCTCCACGCTGCTGGTCCCCCGCCTGCACCTGCTGCCCCCACCCGCCGCCCTCATCGCTGCCTCCCTGCCCTCCAGCCACCTGGCAGCTGGCAGCAGCTGCGGCACAGGCCAGGGCACTAACCCACCAAGTCATGGTGGAGCGTTCAGGCATGCAGAAGCAACGTCTGAGAATGGGACGGACAGGGCAGGGGCAGGGGCAGGGGCGGGGGCAGGGGCAGGGGCAGGGGCGGGGGCAGGGGCAGGGGCAGGGGGCAGGGGCAGGGGCAGGGGCAGGGGCAGGGGCAGGGGCAGGGGCAGGGGCAGGGGCAGGGGCAGGGGCAGGGGCAGGGGCAGGTGTGAGCTCGTCTGGCTCCCTGCCCCACCTGGCCCCCAGCTCTGCCGGGGCCCGGGCCCCTGCTGCTGCTGGACCAGCGTGCGTCCCCCTCCGCCTCCCAGCCCCTGCAGTGGAGGGAGCTGATGACCCTGCTGTCCCTGGTGCTGGCGGAGGGGGTCATCCCCGCCCCTGCCCTGGCTGACAAGGTGGGGCCGGGCCCTGCCGCTGCTGCTGCTGCTGCTGCTGCTGCTGCTGCTGCTGCTGCTGCTGCTGCCGCTGCTGCTGCTGCTGCTGCCGGTTCCTTCAGTGGCTCGCTGTTGCTAGTAGAAAGCCTCGTGCCCTGACCCCTGACCCCTGACCCCTGACCCCTGACCCCTGACCCCTGACCCCTGACCCCTGACCCCCTGACCCCTGACCCCTGACCCCTGGCCCCTGGCCCCTGGCCCCTGGCCCCTGGCCCTTGGCCCCTGGCCCCTGGCCCCTGGGTAGGTACACAGCCTTGTTTTCACCCCTCACCCCTCACCCCCTCACCCCTCACCCCTCACCCCTCACCCCTCACCCCTCACCCCTCACCCCTCAAACCCCTCACACCCTCACCCCCTCACCCCTCACCCCTCACCCCTCACCCCTCACCCCTCACCCCTCACCCCTCACCCCTCACCCCTCACCCCTCACCCCTCACCCCCTCACCCCTCACCCCCTCACCCCTCACCCCCTCACCCCTCACCCCTCACCCCTCACCCCTCACCCCTCACCCCTCACCCCCTCACCCCTCACCCCTCACCCCTCACCCCTCACCCCTCACCCCTCACCCCTCACCCCTCACCCCTCACCCCTCACCCCTCACCCCTCACCCCTCACCCCTCCCTTACCTCACCCTCACCCACCCACCCCTTTTGCCCCAACTCCTCCTCCTCGCCCCTTACCCCTCCACCCCTCCTGGTCTCCTCCCCCAGCCTCTTGGCCCCCCTGCTGCCCTCCTGGCCTCACCCTGCCCTCCCACGTGCCTCTGCCATCTGGCCACCAGGTGCGGGCCCGGCTGGACGTGTTGCGGCGCACCCAGGCGCTGAAGGCAGGCGAGGGGGAGGAGGCACTGCTGCTCACGGCCCTGCTGGGCATCAGGCTGCCACCCTCAGGTCAGTCTGGGCCAGGCAAGCAGGGGAGGAGGCAGGGGTGTGCACAGCCTTACAGCCTACCAGATCCCTAGTCAAGGCCGCCCCCGCCCCCGCCCCCGCCCTGGTAGCATGAGACCAAGAGACACCTAAACCCAGCCCAACCCAGCCCAGCCCCGGCAGCAGCAGTGCTTCAGCCCCTGCCCTGCTCAGTGCCGCCCTATCCCGTAATGCTCGCCCCTGCGGCCTTGCTGCTCTGCCCTGCCCAGCCGTGCCCCGCCCCGCCCCAGGGTGTTGAGTGAGGGGTGTGGTGTGGTGCTGGCCCCTGCAGGTCTGCTGGTTGAGGGGTGTGGTGTGGTGCCCAGCCCCTGCCCAGCCCTGCCCTGCCGCAGGGTGCTGATTCAGGGCAAGGGTGTGGTGCTGGCCCCTGCAGGTCTGTTGAGGGCGCTAGTGTGGAGCTTTGACTGCCAGGAGGGACCCAGCCTGGTCAGGCCCAGGGAGCGGGACGCCGTGCTGCAGGTGATGCCGGACCTGGCCTGGCCTGGCCTGGCCTACTCAGCCCTCACCTTCTCCCCTTGCCGTCTCCACCCTGGCCCCCTGCTGCCCCTGCCTTGCCCCTGGAGACACCCCCTCACCTGTCTGCTGCCCTGCCTGTGGTATGCTGGCCTCTCCCATGGCCTCTTTAGGTCTGGCACCCACCCCCTCACGCATCATCGTTGGGCATCCACCCTGCCCCCTGCCCCCTGAACCCTGGCCCTTGCCCCCTGCCCCCTGAAACCTGGCCAAGGCTCCCTAATGCCACCCTTCTGCCTTGCCTCCCCTGCCTCACCTGCCTGTGGTATGCTGGCCTTCCACATCAGCTTTGGGTCTGGCACCCACCCCCTCACGCCCACCCCACGCTCCCCGCCCCACGCCCCATGCCCCCTAATGCCACCCTTCTGCCTTGCTTCACAGGCCTACGCCTGGCACGTGGGGGCTGGAGGCGACCTCTCCACTGCCGGCATCTGCAGCGTGTCAGGCCGCATGGCTTGGATGCGAGCTGCACTGCGGGGAGCAGCAGCGGACCCCTCCCCCTGCCCCACCCCCCCCTCCACCCACCCCTTCTCCTCCCCCTACTCTGCTGTCGGGGAGGGGGGGCAATGGGGGGCTGGGTCAAGCCATGCTGCCAGCAGCTGTCTGAACGGGGCCCGGCTGGCTAGGCAGGCCCAGGTGCAGGCCCTGCTGCCCAGCATCCTCGCCGCACTGCTACCCAGACCAGAGGGTGCGGCAGCAGATGGGCCGGGGGAGGAGGGAGAGGAGGGCAGCTGGCGGGTGGGCTTGTGGGGGCAGGAAATGGTGAAGGCGGCAGGAGGTTCAGGGTTCGACTCCCGGTGGGGCCAGAGCCAGGGCCGCCAGGCAGGGTGGCAGCAGGCCAGGGTGCCCTCAATTTACCGCTGGAGCAAGCACCAGGGGCAGGAGCAGCCAAGGGATTCATACTACCATGCCAAAGAGGAGGGCAAGGCACAGAGGGGCTGGCGGACCCCTAGCCATGAAGCCAAGGGCGGGCGCGAGGCTCGTGTGGCCGAGGCAGCGAGTGGCGCGGAGCAGCTGGGTGGCCTGGGTGGGGTCAGGGAGGCGGAGGTGGGGCCAGCCTTGCTGGCAGGGCTCAGCGTGGCGGCTGCGGTGCAGACCGTGGCACAGCTGCAGTGGCCCTGTAGCGTGCCGCTGATGGGGCTGAGGGCGCAGGTCCAGCCCGCCGCAGCCACGCTGTCCCGCGCCATAAAACTCGTGGCTGCGGGGCTGCGCTGCGGGCTCCCCTGCCCCAACGAAGCCCGAGGAGGACGGGGTGGTGGTGGTGGTGGTGATGCTCCCGAGGAGGACAGCAGCAGCTTTGGGGCCGAGGGCCAGCAAGGCGGCAGGGGTGGTGTAGGCGGCCTGGCTCAGCTGCTCGTGGCAGGGCAGCAGCTCGTGGCAGCTGGGTACCGCCTCGCGCAACTGACCCTGCTGTCGGAGCAGCTGCTGGGCGGCTTTGGTCTCGCGAGCGTGCTCGAGGCGCACGAACAGCGGCGGTTTGATGCGGCGTGGGAGCAGTGGGCCACACAGGCTGGCCTCAGCGGCAGCAGCAGCAGCAGCAGCAGCAGCAGCAACAGCGGCAACAGCAGCAGCAGCAGCAGCAGTAGCTGGGGGGCACAGGCAGGGTCCTATGCGTGGAGTGACTTGAGCCAGTCTGCGGGCCAGGTGGGGTCGTGGGCGGGAGGATTTGCGGAGGCACCCCGCAGAGGCCAACCGCGGCACGAGCACGCTGACGTTTCGCGGATGGCAGGGTCCTTGAAGTGGGAGGAGGGGCTGTGGGCAGCGGGGCCAGTGGGTGTGGCAGCTGTGGGTCAGCTGCTGCGCGACGCAGCGCAGGTCACCGCGCCCTGCGTGGAGCTCTCCCAGCTGATGAGGGACACGGCCGAGCTGCACAGCCTCGTGCTAAGAGCCCAGGCAACCGTGGTCCTGCACCAGGCACGGTGTGAAGTTGTGGGGGATGAGGCTGTGGAGGAGGGAGCGGCAGCAGCAGCGTGGGGAACAGAGGAGGAGGATGAGGAGGGGCAAGAGGAGGTGGTGGGTGGGGCTTTCCCTGGCGACAATGAGGGGCAGGGTGGGCACGATGAGGAGCACGCTGAGGTCCCTCGTGTGGACCAGGCTCGTCAGCTGGCGATTGCTGCCCTGCAGCAGCAGCTGGTCGCAGCCGAGGCCGCCAGTCGTGCTGCGGTCACCGTCGCCGAGGAGCAAGCCGCCCTGAGCCGCGCTGCCACCGCTGCCGCGGAGGAGCAGGCAGCCGCGAGCCACGCTGCCGCTGCTGCCGCTGAAGAGCGGGCAGCCGAGGTCGTTGAGCGAGTGATGTGCGTCGCGGAAGCCGCGGCCTCGCGAGTCGAGGCGGCGCAGGCCGAGCTCGTGGCTAAGGAGGCGGCCCTGCTCGAGCACCAGCGGCAGCTCGCGGAGCAGCAGCAGCAGCAGGAGCTGCTGAAGCAGCAGTATGAGAGCAGCCAGGCAGCGCAGGCGGAGGCCATGAGGCGCCTGCAGGGGCTGTTGGGCGAGATGAAGGAACTGAGAACCCAGGCGGAGGCGGTGAAGGCAGTTCGCGAAACCAACGCAAGGCAGGTGGCGGACCTGGAGGCCGCGCTGCAGGAAGCGAAGGCACAGGTACGCGAAGTGCAACAGCGGGAGCGGGAGTTGGAGGAGCGGTTGGACCGCGAGCTTCGCGAGCGTAGCGCACTTGACACGAAGTATGCCGAGGTTTGCAAGAGTCACGATGAAGCCGTGGCGTATGGCGATGCTCGCGAGTATAGCCTGGAACAAGTGTTTGACCAGCTTCGTGAGGTGGATTATGAGATGACGAAGGTTCGGAAGCGGGAGGAGGTGTTGGAGGTGGAGCTGGAGGAAGCCCAGGTGCTTGAGGGGCAGGCGCGAAAGGAGCTGGCGGAGTCCAAGGCGGCGCTAGACACGCTGGAGAGGTCTGCGGAGGAGGCTACCATGCGGCACAGGCAGGAGGTGTCAGCGCTGACTCAGCAGGTGGTCAGCCGGGAGCAGCAGCTGGATGACCAGAGGCAGCTGGTGAGGCGCAAGGAGCAGCAGCTGGCTCAGCTGCAGGAGGTTTACGAAACCAAGTCCAATGAGCTGGCTTGCATGCAGCAGGAGATGCAGGTCACCCAGGGGCGGGTGGCAGCGCTGCAGCAGCAGCTGCAGGACAGCAACGTCCTTATTGAAGCGCAGAAGACCCAGCTACTGGAATCCCAAGAGCAGGCGAGGGTGCTGAAGGGTGAGAGGGACCGGCTGGCTGCTGAGCTGTCATCTGCCCAAGGGCAGCTGGACAGCCAGCGTGTGGCTGCAGCAGGAGCTCAGCAAGACTTGAAGCGGCAATACTTGCAGATGCTGGGTGATTTGAAGCAGGGGCTGGAGGTCATTCGAGCGGAGCTGGACAGCGCCCGGCAGGCAGCAGTGGGCAAGGAGCAGCAAGCGACGGTGCTGCAGCAGCAGCTGGATGAGTTGAAGCAGCAGGCTGAGGACAGGGCGGGGAAGGCTGAGGCCCAGCTGGCTGAGTCAGTTGGCGGCAAGGCTGAGGCGATGGTGCAGCAAGCAGTGATAGGAGCTCAGGCCGTCTGGCTTGTGAAGACGCAGGGCGTGGTGGCAGAGCTGAACCGCAGCATCCTGGATGCTGCTGCCCGCACTCCCACAACCCCCCTCACCACCACCCCTGACACCCATGCAGCTGTCCTTGCAGCCGCTGGGGAGGGGCAGGATTGGGCAAAAGTGCAGCAGGCGGGGTTAGAGCCCGTGACCTCCCTCATGAAGTGCGTCCAGGAGTACCTTGGTCTGTTGGAGGACACCTTGATCAGCGCAGCCACTGCCACCTCTGACCCAACCACAGCCGCAGCCCCGGCCACAACAGCCACAGGAAGGCAGCCAGCAATGGTAGGAGGAGAAGTTGCACCAGCGGCAGTGGTGGGGGCGCTCGAGTCACGTCCCTCCTTATCGTCCCTGGCAGCAAGCGCTGCTACCAGCAGCAGCAGCCTTGCACTGGCTCCTGCCCCCCTGACCCGGCAGCACCCCCCACCCGCCGCCCTCGCAGCTCGTGCCCAGCAGCTTCTACTCAGCTTCCTGGCCCTCCCGCCCCAGCGGCAGCCCCCAGCAGCTGTGCTGGCGGCCACCTGGGCCTCTGCCCTGCTGCAGCTGGGGCCAGAGGGCGGTGACCAGCTGATGCAGCTGTGTGTAGACAGCCTGGCAGGCCCTGAGGATCAGCAGGACCCAGCAGATCAGCAGGACCCAGCATGGCGGCAGGCGAGGAGCTTGGACACTGGAGAGCTGCTGCTGATGCAGTGGGCTATGGCGGAGATGGAGCAGGTGCGTCAGGTGCAGACGCTGGCATGGGCAGGAGGCTATAGCGGTATCAAGAACCTACTTGGATCCTGGGTCATGTGTTCGCTCAGAACACCCTCCCTTGCACCATTGAATGAACGAATGGATTAGTTATGTGGCTGCCCCGCACCTCCACCTGGCCCTGCTTCTGCTGGACAGCCCACCCACGCCGTCCACCTTCCGCCTAACCCCTCCGCCCTTACCCTTCCACCCTCCACCCTCCACCCTCCACCCTCCACCCCCAAGGTGGTAGTACGCTTGCCCTGCACCAGCCCCGGACCCACCCCAGGCCTTGTACACTCCCAGCCTGCCTCCCTCTGGCCCCTGCCTCCCTAGATATCTCTAGCCATCTGGCCATCATAGCCTGAGGCCTGGCCCCTAACCTGTATAACCTCCTGGCCGTGCTCATCCTGGCCTGCCACCCTACCCTCCCGGTGCAGCCTGTGAGATGCTGCCCCTGTCCTTGATCTTACCACTCGCTGTGAAACCCCAAATGCCATGATGCCACGCATGCTACCCATGCTCACCCAATGCTACCCATGCTCACCCATTCTACCCAATGCTACCCAATGCTACCCAATGCTACCCATGCTCCCCAGTGCTACCCAATGCTACCCAATGCTCACGCAATGCTACCCATGCTACCCATGCTACCCATGCTACCCTGCCCTGCCCCTGCCTTCAGGTGTGCCTGCGCCACCAGCTGCGCTCCTCACCCCTCCCCTCAGACCCCTCCGCCAGCAGCCCGCAGCCCAGCTCGGCTCCCACTGCCGCCGCCTCTGCCCCGGTTGACAGCAGCACGTCTCAGGGGCATGGAGGGGCAAGCCAGGCAGGCAGCCTGGTGCTGGCCCAGTGGGCGCTGGCAGCAGCAGGGGTGTAGGGCCTTTCTGGACAGGGCAGGGCAGCAGCATGTAGGGAGGGTTGGGTGAGGCCTGTATTTCCAAAGGGCAGGGCAGCAGCATGTAGGAGAGGGTGGGCATGGCGCCTTCTGGGGTGCCTGCTGACCTGCCAGGGTACTTTGTTTGTGAGGGTGAGTCAATGGACCATGGCAGTTTGTTGAAGGGGAGGAATCACTGGGCCTGCTGGCTGGACTGGCTGAACGACCTTGCTGCTGAACGGGATGGTTTCTGCGGGCAGGCAGGCAGGCAGGCAGGCGGGCAGGCAGGCAGGCAGGCAGGCGGGTGGCTCAAAGCCCGCTCACTGACACGCTGCAGCCTACAAACCCGGGCTTGGGGGGGAGGAGGGGAAGGGTGAAGGCAAGCTGTTGCCTGGCAGCTCACAGGGCCCGGCTGCAGCATTGGACAGCACACAGGTCAAGCTGTTGTCTGGGAGCACACGGCTGCGGCATTCAAGACAGGCCTGGGGGAGGGGGGCTTGGGTGGAGGACCCTGGGATGAGCACTTGGGGGTCAGGCTGCACCAAGAGGGGTCCGAGCTGCACGGCTGCTCTGTGGTGTGGGGCAAGGGGGAAGGGGGAGGCTGGTGAGGAGAGGGGCAGGCGGGCGGCGGGCGGCAGGCGGCAGCTCAACAATGAGCAGGGCACAGCTGGGAAGAGGCTGGCCTGGGTGTGGAGCAGGCGTCCAGCTGTGCAGTATGTGGAGGCAGTAATGTGGTGGTGTGGGTGGGGGTTAGGGTGATGGCGGCGGTGGCGGTGGTGATGGGTGTGGTGATGGTGGTGGTGATGGGTGTCATCATGGGTGTGGTGGGTGGGTGCGGTGCACCCTAGTGCTGGCAACTGGTGTCTTCCCTGGGTCACAGTGTGGTGTTGGTGGGAGCAGGAGCAGGATGAGAGCTGGCGGTGTGGACAACAGGGCAAGCAGGTGCAACGGCAGCTGGTGCGTTAAGCTGGGTCAGGCAGCGAGGCCACACCTAGGCTTGGCTGCCAGCTAGAGGTAGTGGCCAGTGAGCCTGGTGCGTTAAGCTGGTGCGTCAAGCTGGGTCAGGCAGCGGGGTCCCCCCCGGCTTGGCTGCCAGCTGGCTGCAGCGGCCAGTGGGGTGGCTAATGGAGGCATGCACCCCTCTGCACTGCTCTGGTCCTAGCGGCAGCTAGCGGCAGCTGGCTGCAGCGGCCAGTGGGGCTGGCTGAGGAAGGCATGCACCCCTCTGCACAGCTCTTTCACTGCTGATAGGGCGTGTGCATCACCCACGGCATGGCCTGGCACTGCTGATAGCATTGTCGGGGTGGGGCATCATTGGGCCTGCTGGCTGGACTGGCTGCCCTGCTGGAAATGCACTACCTTGCACTGCTGTTACTATACCTCTACCCCATTGCTGCGGGATGATTTCGTGAGAGTGTACTGCCTGTCGTAGATGCAATTCATGTTTGTACAATATGGGGGATTGCTGGGTGCTGTTGTTGGGCTCGGAACGCCTTGATACCCCAGCGCGGCCGCAATGCGTCGCAGTTTCAGTGACGTGGCACGCTTGGGTTGCAGACAGGTTGGTGCCGCCACAATGTACGATACATGACACTTTGTTTTTGTAAGTTTGTATGGCATCTTGGGTCGACCGGTGGGCCCCTGATCTGGACTGACGAGAGTCACAGAAAGCGCCCAGCCCAGCCCAGCCTCGGTTATTTGCCGCATGTGGGAGTGGGAGGGGGTGGGATGGGTGAGAGAGGCAGTACGGGGGGTGGGAGGGCAGTAAGAGGCTGGGAGAGGGTGGGAGGGGAACGTGGCTGGGGCTGGGAGGAGGTGGGAGGGGGGCGAGGCTGGGGCTAGGAGGAGGTGGGAGGGGGGCGAGGCTGGGGCTGGGAGGAGGTGGGAGGGGGGCGAGGCTGGGGCTAGGAGGAGGTGGGAGGGGGGCGAGGCTGGGGCTAGGAGGAGGTGGGAGGGGGGCGAGGCTGGGGCTGGGAGGAGGTGGGAGGGGGGCGAGGCTGGGGCTAGGAGGAGGTGGGAGGGGGGCGAGGCTGGGGCTAGGAGGAGGTGGGAGGGGGGCGAGGCTGGGGCTGGGAGGAGGTGGGAGGGGGGCGAGGCTGGGGCTAGGAGGAGGTGGGAGGGGGGCGAGGCTGGGGCTAGGAGGAGGTGGGAGGGGGGCGAGGCTGGGGCTGGGAGGAGGTGGGAGGGGGGCGAGGCTGGGGCTAGGAGGAGGTGGGAGGGGGGCGAGGCTGGGGCTGGGAGGAGGTGGGAGGGGGGCGAGGCTGGGGCTAGGAGGAGGTGGGAGGGGGGCGAGGCTGGGGCTGGGAGGAGGTGGGAGGGGGGCGAGGCTGGGGCTAGGAGGAGGTGGGAGGGGGGCGAGGCTGGGGCTGGGAGGAGGTGGGAGGGGGGCGAGGCTGGGGCTGGGAGGAGGTGGGAGGGGGGCGAGGCTGGGGCTAGGAGGAGGTGGGAGGGGGGCGAGGCTGGGGCTAGGAGGAGGTGGGAGGGGGGCGAGGCTGGGGCTGGGAGGAGGTGGGAGGGGGGCGAGGCTGGGGCTAGGAGGAGGTGGGAGGGGGGCGAGGCTGGGGCTGGGAGGAGGTGGGAGGGGGGCGAGGCTGGGGCTAGGAGGAGGTGGGAGGGGGGCGAGGCTGGGGCTAGGAGGAGGTGGGAGGGGGGCGAGGCTGGGGCTGGGAGGAGGTGGGAGGGGGGCGAGGCTGGGGCTGGGAGGAGGTAGGAGGGGGGCGAGGCTGGGGCTAGGAGGAGGTGGGAGGGGGGCGAGGCTGGGGCTGGGAGGAGGTGGGAGGGGGGCGAGGCTGGGGCTAGGAGGAGGTGGGAGGGGGGCGAGGCTGGGGCTGGGAGGAGGTGGGAGGGGGGCGAGGCTGGGGCTGGGAGGAGGTGGGAGGGGGGCGAGGCTAGGGCTAGGAGGAGGTGGGAGGGGGGCGAGGCTGGGGCTGGGAGGAGGTGGGAGGGGGGCGAGGCTGGGGCTGGGAGGAGGTGGGAGGGGGGCGAGGCTGGGGCTGGGAGGAGGTGGGAGGGGGGCGAGGCTGGGGCTAGGAGGAGGTGGGAGGGGGGCGAGGCTGGGGCTAGGAGGAGGTGGGAGGGGGGCGAGGCTGGGGCTGGGAGGAGGTGGGAGGGGGGCGAGGCTGGGGCTAGGAGGAGGTGGGAGGGGGGCGAGGCTGGGGCTGGGAGGAGGTGGGAGGGGGGCGAGGCTGGGGCTAGGAGGAGGTGGGAGGGGGGCGAGGCTGGGGCTGGGAGGAGGTGGGAGGGGGGCGAGGCTGGGGCTAGGAGGAGGTGGGAGGGGGGCGAGGCTGGGGCTGGGAGGAGGTGGGAGGGGGGCGAGGCTGGGGCTGGGAGGAGGTGGGAGGGGGGCGAGGCTGGGGCTGGGAGGAGGTGGGAGGGGGGCGAGGCTGGGGCTAGGAGGAGGTGGGAGGGGGGCGAGGCTGGGGCTGGGAGGAGGTGGGAGGGGGGCGAGGCTGGGGCTAGGAGGAGGTGGGAGGGGGGCGAGGCTGGGGCTAGGAGGAGGTGGGAGGGGGGCGAGGCTGGGGCTAGGAGGAGGTGGGAGGGGGGCGAGGCTGGGGCTGGGAGGAGGTGGGAGGGGGGCGAGGCTGGGGCTAGGAGGAGGTGGGAGGGGGGCGAGGCTGGGGCTGGGAGGAGGTGGGAGGGGGGCGAGGCTGGGGCTGGGAGGAGGTGGGAGGGGGGCGAGGCTGGGGCTGGGAGGAGGTGGGAGGGGGGCGAGGCTGGGGCTAGGAGGAGGTGGGAGGGGGGCGAGGCTGGGGCTAGGAGGAGGTGGGAGGGGGGCGAGGCTGGGGCTGGGAGGAGGTGGGAGGGGGGCGAGGCTGGGGCTAGGAGGAGGTGGGAGGGGGGCGAGGCTGGGGCTGGGAGGAGGTGGGAGGGGGGCGAGGCTGGGGCTAGGAGGAGGTGGGAGGGGGGCGAGGCTGGGGCTGGGAGGAGGTGGGAGGGGGGCGAGGCTGGGGCTAGGAGGAGGTGGGAGGGGGGCGAGGCTGGGGCTGGGAGGAGGTGGGAGGGGGGCGAGGCTGGGGCTGGGAGGAGGTGGGAGGGGGGCGAGGCTGGGGCTAGGAGGAGGTGGGAGGGGGGCGAGGCTGGGGCTAGGAGGAGGTGGGAGGGGGGCGAGGCTGGGGCTGGGAGGAGGTGGGAGGGGGGCGAGGCTGGGGCTAGGAGGAGGTGGGAGGGGGGCGAGGCTGGGGCTGGGAGGAGGTGGGAGGGGGGCGAGGCTGGGGCTGGGAGGAGGTGGGAGGGGGGCGAGGCTGGGGCTAGGAGGAGGTGGGAGGGGGGCGAGGCTGGGGCTGGGAGGAGGTGGGAGGGGGGCGAGGCTGGGGCTAGGAGGAGGTGGGAGGGGGGCGAGGCTGGGGCTGGGAGGAGGTGGGAGGGGGGCGAGGCTGGGGCTAGGAGGAGGTGGGAGGGGGGCGAGGCTGGGGCTAGGAGGAGGTGGGAGGGGGGCGAGGCTGGGGCTGGGAGGAGGTGGGAGGGGGGCGAGGCTGGGGCTGGGAGGAGGTGGGAGGGGGGCGAGGCTGGGGCTAGGAGGAGGTGGGAGGGGGGCGAGGCTGGGGCTGGGAGGAGGTGGGAGGGGGGCGAGGCTGGGGCTAGGAGGAGGTGGGAGGGGGGCGAGGCTGGGGCCGCAAGAGAACTACCTTTAGAGCGACAAGTCTAGTGAAGTGTGAATGAAACCTTAGTCACACAGGTCGCCATTCACTCTACTGATAGAAGATTGACGGCCTTAATCCCACATCATGGACTAGCTTGCTCTGCGCTGCACAGCCCCGACGTGCAGCAGGGCTGGGAGCCAGCCTGCTGTGGCAGGTGATGCCTTGTGCCGTACTATGACACCCTTCACCACCTCGCGACATGTACACCATGTACACCATCCACCACCTCGCGACATGCAGGGCACCCACTTCGCACATGCCAACCTCCTCCTGCCACCGCCTTGCCTCGTTCCTTCTGCTGCGTCCCTGACGTGTGGCGTGTTGGCCATCACGGTCGTTGCAGCACGATGCTATCCACACACATCCGCATGCAGTCCAGGTCCACCAGCGAGGCCACGGCGTGTGTAGAGGGTCAGTGAGGCTGATCCCCAGGTTGTATTCTGGGCTCTTCCGGGCATATAGATATACATGTATATAGATATCCCGGTATATAGAGACATGTTGACATGTAGGTATGTAGATATGTGCACATAAATATCAGCCATGTAAGTACCGATGCACCTCCGTATCCCGTTACGGTGTGTCCGGCTACTCAGGGCTGCCATGGGAAGGGAACTGTCTTAACCCTTGGCCAACAGGCCTTGGGCCTTCAAGCCACCTTATGGGCCATGGATGTGGGTAAGCATAGGTCGCTAGCCACAGTTTTCAGTTTGACACCACAACCACACGTGGCTGAAGCTCTTAACTCAACGCTTGAAACCCACCATCACACTTGTACCAATGATCAAGACAGGAAGCAAAACCCCTTCCCTACTCCCCGTCCATGTAGCCTAAGAGCTGACGGCTTACTCAGCGCAAGCCATTGTGTTCACTTCTAAAGTCAGAGTCGGAAACTGGACCAGGCACGTGCATGGACTTCATCACACCTGTTGATAACTCAGCAATGTGCATGGGTAAGTGCATGCGGTCCAACGTCTAACATCGCAAGGTCGTCAAAGGTCAGGTCATCAAGCTGTTTGCCAGGCCCAGATGCTGCAGCTGCATGGCAGCCAGCACTAGAGTCATGAGCGTGACACTCCATGCTCATCAAAACCCACATGTGCTTGCATCCCAGGTTATGCTCAGCACCTTACACATGTGCATGCAAGCAGTGTGACTGCTCACTCCTGGCCTAAGCCTCCTCTTGGCCTTCCATCTCACTGTCAGGGTCAAACCGGGCCAGCAGCTCCGTGACCAGCTCCCTGACCGCAGGCCAGTCCCCCGCCGAGTAATGCTGCTTCAGGAAGGGGTAGATGAGGCCCAGCTCGTCAGTGAACTCCATGCCCTTCTTGCGGTATAAATCTGCAAGGCAGCACCAGCACCAGCGCTCATTGGCCAGGCCAGCAACCGTCAGCACAGCAATGGTCGTCCTGGCCAAGCCATCATCCCTCCTGCCCACCCACCCCTGATGGTGCTAACTCTAGGCCATCTCATAGAGCCCAAGCCAGGTCGTCCATTTTCGTCCCGCCTCGCTTTGTCTCTCCGCATTAAAGTCGCAGCCTTAGACCATCTCAACCCAGAGCCCAAGCCAGCCCAGCCACTTGACCCCAGAGTGTAAGTCAAGCCAGCCCCTGTCACCCCTGTCAAGCCAGCCCCTGGTAGCCAAACAACCCTCACCCCTGCCTGGCCCTCCCTGCTGGTCACCTCAGCCCCCTGCTGCCCACCTGCCAGGGTCAGTCGCAGCACAGTCAGCTCCTCAGGGGTGTCCCCGGCTGAGGCTAGGCTGACCATGACGGCGTGGATCAGCAGCCCAGCTGCCGCACCGCTCAAGGGGGTGTTGGTCATGGGCAGGGCCAGGTCGGGCAGAGGCACGTGGTACCTGGAGGGGGAGGAGGCAGGGGGAGGGGGCAGGGGCAGGTGCTGGGCAACAGGGGGGACGTGGCAGGGCCAGAGGCTGGTTAGTTGCGACCAGGGTAATGTCTCAGCCTCTCAGCCGTGTTGCCCTTCAGCTCCTGACCCTGCCCTGTCCCCTGCCCCTAAGGCCTTGCTCTTAATCACCCCAGCCATGCTGGTTCCAGCTTCCCCACAGCCCTAGCAACCCTGCGTCCTGCCCCATCCCTGCCCCTGCGGCCCTGCTCCATCCCTGCCCCTGCGACCCTGACCCTGGTCTTACCCAGCTAGACAGGCTCCAGCTCTCCCCCAGCCCCAGCACCCTTGCGCCCAGCTGCTGCCGCCCTGCCGCCTGCTCCCACCCACCTCTCCAGCTCCATCAGCCTGTCCGCCTTATCATGCGTCGCCCGGCCGTCCATTGGGCTGCTGAGAATTGGCCTGGCAGGCTTTGGCGCACGCTGCCTGACAGTGGCCGCCAGGGCGTCGCCACCCGGGCTCGCCTTCACTGCCATGAGGGGTCGGACACGCCCCTTCTTCTTGGCGGAGGGCTCTCCCCTGTACTGCAGCCCGGGGTCTTTCAGGCCGTGCTCTTCAAGCAGCTCGCGCTTGATGGTCTCGAAAATCTCCATGCGCTGCTGCTGCTCATGGTGGCTAGGGCGGCCGGCTCTGGAGGGGAGTCAGGGCAGGAGGGGTGAGTGTGAGAGTGTTGGCATGCAGGGAGTGGAGGGGAGGGGTGCAGCGGGGACGGATCAGTGGTGCCAAGCAGGGAGGGGAGCAAGGGCAGGAGGGGTGAGTGTGAGAGTGTTGGCAAGCAGGGAGGGGAGTGGAGGGGTGAAGCGGGGATGGATCAGTGGTGCCAAGCAGGGAGGGGAGCAAGGGCAGGAGGGGATGTGAGTGGTGCCAAGCAGGGGGGATGGATCAGTGTTGCTGAGCAGGAGGGGTGTGTGCTAGCAGGGTGGTGACGGTGACGGTGGGAGGTGACTGGTGCATGCATTGGTTATGGCACATGAGGCTGCATGGAGCAGTGATAGAGGGGAACCTACTTGCTCAATCCTGGCCGTGTCCGTACAGCATTGTCACACACATGCTTCAACAACAATCAAGGGACAGACATTTCATTACCCCAGCCCCTGTCCCTGCTCACCCCTGCCCCAGTCCCCCCTGACTGAGCCACCCACACCTGCGAGGCGGCATGCGCTTGTGAATCAGCGCCTCCAGCACATCCAGGCTCACCACACCCTCCTCTGACAGCTGCCCCAGCTGCTGCACCGCCGCCTCCTTGTGGGCATCCTCATTGCTCTCGCTGCTGCTGTCCCCACTGCCCTCCCCGCTGCTGCCGGCCTTGGCGGCGCTACTGTGCGCGCCACTGCCCGAGTGGCTGCTGCTGGCCTTGGCCGCCTTGGGGTTGGAAGCAACCGCCCCGCCAGGCTGCACCCCTTCCTCGCCCGCAGGAGCAGGCGCAGCTGCTTTTACTTTTGCAGCGGGGGCAGCAGGGGCCGCAGCAGGAGCAGCTGTGGGAGCGGTGGGAGCAGCGGTGGGAGCAGCTGTTGCGGCAGCAGCGGGTTGGGCCTTGCTGGCCGCCTCGCCCCCAGGTGCCCCTGGGGCTGAGGGGGCTGCAGCAGCAGGCTGCTCTTCCACTGTGTCCGCCTCCTTGCCATTGCTGGTGCGTTTGCGTCCAGGCTTGGAGGCCTCAGCTTTGCCAGGGTTCAGCTTCAACTCCGCAAGCACCTGCTGCTTGAACTTTTTGAAGAGCTCGTCGCGCTCGTCCTGCTCGGCCTGAGATGGACGGCCTCGCTTGCGGGGAGGCATGCGGGCTTCCACCTGCGCGTGTTGTGGGGCGTGGGGTGACAGTGGGCTGGGCAGCAGCGGGGACACTTGTGCAGGTGGTGAGCTTCATGTGGTGGGCTGGGTGTGCTGCCAGCTGATAGTCGTGCCATGGCTTGGATAGGCGAGGATGGGCTGGCATGGACAGTCATACAGTATGACTGTTGAGAATGCTGGGCACGCTGGGTAGGGAATGTAGGTGTGAGGCGGTGCACTGGGTGGCAAAAGTTTCGCTCTAGGTTTTATAAAGTTTAGTAAAACACTTCCAGCTTGTGCCTTGGCAGCCATACCTGGGCAATGATGTATTCTTCCGACATTAGGGCTTGGAGCGCTTGGGCGGCTTGGGCTGTCCTTGATGACACTTGAGACCACGGCGGTTCTGGGTCCTGTGCAGACAATTGCGGGCGCGGCAAGCACAACCCAGAATGGCTGTTGCCGCGACAGAGCCATTTTGCAATGTTACAGCGAGTATTCGGCAAACGGCTAATTCTGGGGAAACTCTAGGTCTGCGGGAAATTCGATTTTGAGCCTGTCCAGTGCCCAAGAATACAACAGTTGTCCTGCTACCATGGGCATTGCTAGTCCACAGCGAAAGTTTTTTGCACCTCCAGAACGTGAGCCCCGCCTCCTGATGCTGGTGTCTCCGGGGACGAGCCGCGTTGGCTTGCGAGGGATGGCACAGAAGATGGACCTACGGGCGCACGAGGAAGTAGGAACACAAAGGGAAGTGTGGATGACATTGGTGGCCCCGACTGTGGCGCATGTTCCCAGTCCTCTGGCTGCTGTTCCCGCTCAGTATGTTCCCGCTCAGTTTGTAGAGATTCAAATTGACTGCCCGCATTAAACTCGCGGGACACTGAACCTGAAGCCTTAGACCCGTTGTTACATGTCTTGCGTAGTATGCATAACATGCTCTCTCAGGAGTGCACCGGACGACGCACATAGCACGCTCGCATTCATAGTCGGGCTCGGCGGCTTGGTCGGCTGCACAATGCAGAATGACTTGCTTCATCCATCTGCTCTCGTATGAAGGGGAACATCCGCCCGCTTCCAGCCGACACTCAGCGGCGGTCACGTCCGCCCCTGTCCCTGAGCACAGCATTGCAGGAGCAACGTAGTGCGCTATGCAGCACATGCCACGACAAGCATGCAACCAGTGGTGATGCAGTGAAACATCTGAAAGAAAGCGTAGTTGCATATGTATGCCTGCCTGGCTAGGACAAATGTGAGCAGCATATCCACACATGTCACTATACATCCTGCTCACCTGTCGTCCCGTCGATCCCTGCCGCCGTCCCTATCCCTGTCCCTCTCCCGATCGTAGCCACTGCCGCCCCGTCCACCGTCCCGGTCACGATCCCGCTCGCGATCACGGTCTCCGTAGCCCCCGCTGGCCCCCCGGCCCCCGCCGCGGTCGCTACCGCCACCCCGGTCGTCACGGCCGCCACGCTCGGCGCCTGCAGGCGAGGGGCCAGGGCCAGCGGGCGCGTGGGAGCCAGGTGAGGTGTGATGGTGCTTGCTCGCATCGCGGGAGGACACTCGATCAGAGTCACTCTTTCGCCCGCTGCCACCCCCGGAGCCCGCCTTGCGATCCCGGTCAACATCGCGTTCCCGGTCGCGCTCCCGCTCGCGGTCCCTGTCGGACTCGTGCTTGTCAGTGTCCTTGCGTTTTGGGTCTGACTTGGATTCACGCTGCCCCTCCTTTGCATCTGCTGGCTTGGCTGACTGCTTCGCGGCTGCCAGCTCGTGCTCCTCCAATATGATACTGCGGGGTCCACCACCGCCATATGCTCCGTGCAGACGTGCCAGTGCAGCTGCCTCACGCTCAGCGCGGTCCTGGCCTGCCCGAAACTCTTTCTTCAACCGCCCAAACTCATCATACCTGTGAATGGACAAGGCCAACAAACACATTCTCAGCAGTGCCCACAGTGACAGAGCACAAGGCTTCCCACAGGCTCCCCAAGCGAACAGCCTGAGGGGCACAGTATGCAGTCAGCTCATTTGGTGTGGACCAGCAGCAGCAGTGCCCTACAGTCATGCATTGCCCATACTGCTTCTAGACCACTACCATGGACCCAAGAGCGTACTAGGTTAGGGTTAGGATTAGGGTGCTCTTATGCCTACCCCGTCCCCCAAGCCAACTCAGCCCCGTGCTTGCTGTATAACCTGCTGCTGCAGGGGCATCAGCAGCAGCGTGTTTCAGGACCTGTTCAGCAGGGTTGCAAGCGGCCTTTGCCTCCCTCCTCACATGTCTTGGCTCTCAAACTCCTTGCGGCGCTTTCGGGCCTCCTCCACCTCGGCCTCATCCAGCTCTTTGAAGCCGCCAGCCTGCCCCTCTCGCTTCTGCTCAACAGCACCTGCAGCACCACAGTAAGGCCCGTGGCAAAATGCTCCTAGAAGGCATCAGGGAAGAAGAGCACCCAAGTAACCCATGGCTGTCAAGTGACTTGCGCTTCAGTGATCATGTACTGCGCATGGCTATATCTACTGGCATCCATGCAACAGCCCAGCTCCAACGCTCAAGACCAAGACCAGCAGCTCGACAACATGACACACACACATGAGCAGACCTAGACTATAAGGCAAAAGTTGTGGAGATCCATGACTGCGAGATACCAGCGCATTGCGACACACTACAGCAGCAGCACTGTGGGAGTAAGGCAGAGGAGGGCAGTGCTTGCATGAGTGCAATGACTGCAAGACTATCACACACGACAGCAGCAGCAGCAGCACTGCGGGAGTAAGGCAAAGGAAGGCTGGAGTAGTAGTAGGAGACATGAGCACAGAGAACAGGGCCCAACAGACATCAACTGACCTGAAGTGTCTGCGGGGCCGCCTGGCTGCCTGCCCCAATCCACCAGCCCAGCCCCACCCCTCAGCCCTCGTGAGCCCATGCACGCCTCTGTTTGTGCCCCTAGCTTTGACGTGTGTTGCAAACAGTCCCCACCCGTATAAGAAGGGGCCCAAGCAGGAAGTCCTGAACCCCTAGGGGAGGAGAGCTGCCTCACAGCCTGACCCCAACCTCAAGAGAAGTCCGCAACCTCAAGAGGAGGGGGGAGAGCTGCCTCACAGCCTGACGGCTGACGACCTCAGCAGTATCAGCCATCATCACCCGCACCCAGCCCGCCCAGCCCACTCACCAGCCTTCTGCGCCCCACACAGGTTGCAGTTCTTGCGCCGAGCCCAGTTCATGTTGCCACAGCTGGGGCACGCCCAGTCGCCCTCTGTGAACAAGCCCAGGGGCCCCTGGGGCGCCGCCACCACCTTCTTCCTCCCTCCAGGACCCAGGGCAGCTGCGCCCGCCTCCACCCCACCAGGGCCCGCGCCCTTGGGTGCTGAGCACTTATTGCACGACACTCGGAACGCAAAGTTGGTGTTGCCGCAGCTGGCGCACGCCCAGTCGCCCTCGCGCAGTGGCTTGCCGCCCAGAGATCCAGGAGCAGGGGCCATTGGCAGTGCAGGGGCTGCCAGCTGCTGCGGCTGGTGGGGGTGCAGGGTGGAGCCAAAAGCGCGGGGGATGCCTCCAAACCCACCACCAGGCATGGCAGCCGCACCCGCTGCCACCACTGCCCCTGGGCCACCCATGGCGATGCCAGGCGGGCCCATGGGGAAGGGCGGGCTGCCTGGATGCAGGCCTTGCGGGTGACCTGGGCTGGTCATGCCTGGCAAGGGCGGTGCAGCTGGCCCACCCCCAAAGCCATAGCTGGGTGCAGCTGGGCCGGGTGCGGGTGGCATCACAACAGCGGCAGCTGGGTGGGCTGGCAGTGGGGGGGCGGCAGCTGCCTGGAAGCTGGACGGGGGATAGGGTGCGGATGGACCTGGTCCTGGCCCTGGCCCTGCCAGCTCAGGCAGCCCCTCACCTCCTCCTCCTCCCCCACCACCGCCGCCACCGGGCTTGGCCGTGCCACACTTGTTGCAGCTGGTGCGGAAGGCAAAGCAGTTGTTGCCACACGAGGGGCACGCCCAGTCGCCGGGCTTGCCGCCTCCACCTCCTCCTCCTCCACCACCACCACCATAACCACCACCGCCATAGCCGCCTCCACCACCGCCACCGCCGCCACCACCACCTACGGGGCAGAGCATGGCACCCGTGGCTTTCGTCCGCCAGTGGGAGACAAACAGCTTTGCTGCTCACAATGATTGAAAGTCAGTAGGCAGACCACCACATGCTCCAGGTGCAGCAAATGCTCAAGATATGGAACGCGATGCACCATGGTTGCATCGAGGCGCAATGTGAGCTGGCCTGCAGCAGCTCAGCTCACTGGTGCACCCCAGGACTTGGACCCCAGGTCTTGGGCCCCAGGTGGCCCCTAGCTCCCCAGGTGCAGCTCAGCCCCAGGCCCCAGCTGCAGCTTACGCCCTACATAGTGTGGCAAGCCCAGCCAGCTGGAAGGAAGCCAGGTGACCCTGGATCACCCCATGGTCATGTGCCCCTCCCCCTTCACCTCCCACGCCTTGCTTCTCCATGGCTGGGCGGGTGTAGCGAACCTGCCACCCACAGCATCGCATCCCACTATGCCACCCCGCCACCTCCAGCCAGCAACAGAAGGCCGCTGGCATGTGGGTTTGCGTAGGCAGGACCATGCGGCAGGTCTGGCCCAGACTACTGCCTGACCCTTCCCACCCTGGCTGCCTTGCACGGCTGCTCCAGCCAGCAGGCGTGGCCCACACTTTAACAAAGCTGAGACACTGCTCACCATCAGGCTTAGGTGTTTGGCAGCGTTGGCAGGCGTTGCGAAAGGCAAAGTTGTTGTTGCTGCACTGGGGGCAAGTCCAGTCGCCAGGCTTGCCACCACCCCCGCCACCGCCACCTCCGCCTGCAGCAGCCAGCAGCCAGGAAAAAATCTAGAGCAGGAGATGGCCTGCAGCACCTAGGCAGTCGTACTCTACGTGTCGACCCCCTGACCCCGCATCTAGCCGCTGATTGCAAATTCAGTCGCATGGTGAGGTTCTGGTTAGCGATCTGATGGTGAGGATCTGATCAGGGATGAGTAGCTGCAGCGGTGGGCAGTCTGAAGGCTGCAGCTGAATTACATCAGCTGCTGATTCACACACCAGAAGCACAACACCTGAACGCCATACTCTCACACGAGCTAGTGCATGTAGTGGATGCAAGGACAAGGGCGGTGAGCCATTGCTGCAACAAATGAATATGGTTCTCCAAACTTGTCTGCGTGGGCCACAGCTGTGACTGCTTAGACAGCATACCAGACTGCTTAGCCCCCGTATCGGCAACTGCCAGATAATAATGATGCTGATGCTGCTGATGGTGAGATGTGTCTACTTGATGAGACGGAGGGAGGCGGCGCAGGAGAGCGCCTCAGCAGGGCAGAGCTCAGCAGGGCTAGCAGAGGGGCAGCACACCGCCACACACCTCCGTAGCCTCCGCCTCGCCCGCCGCCATACCCACCACCACCACCTCTGCAGGAGGTAGGGCAGTGCTGATTCCTTGGACAACCCAAGCCACGTATGTGTGCGAGTGCCAGTGCGCGGAGCAAATGAATGTGGTGCATTGGTAAGGGATGCAGCCTGGGTGATGCTTGCAGGGACACTGCTGGTAGATCACCAGATGCTGCATGCACTGCGGTTGGCAAGTACTGGTTGCTATCAAGAAGCTGCAGGGTGCAGAGCCTGCTCTCAACTCATGCCCTAACCCCACCCAGGCACTGTTTGCTGTGGCTGCATTCATGCTGCAGCGGCCACGCCCTCACAGCTTCACAAGCCTTACACCGTGATGCAGCAGCCCCATGACACACCACTCACCCTCCATCTGCAGGGCAGACAAGTGCAGCAACACAGCCAGCCAAACATGCAGGGCGAGCATCAAGATCAGTGCTAATCATGAGTGACGTATGTGAGCTTTGTTAAAGTAGCATGGTCTGAAGGTAGTGACTTTCTAGCTGCTTGATTGCTGCTAGCTGCTTGTCATCCGGACTCACAGCCGCCACCACCACCGCTGGGACCTCCTCCAGCTCCTCCTTTGTCTGCTAAACTGACAGTCAATGTTGAACCTGTGGGGCATCATCACAGAGCCGTAAATGGGGAGACCACTGCCCAATCCATAGATTTGCTCCTCCCAAGCTCTAGTGTGGGGTGCACACCTTTCCAGTCCTTGTTGTTGAACCACTCCACGGCTGAGCTCGCCGAGAAAGGATCTTCGTATGTCACAGTGCCGTCGCCCTTCAGCGCACCCGTGTCCTTGTCTCTGTACAGCCAGATCTTCTTCTTGCCAGTCTTCTTGTCCACTTTCAACACCCCGATGGAGCCAAAGTACTCCGCAATGTCGCTCTCAGTCACGTTCTGGGGCAGGCCCGCCACGTACACCATGTCCGTGCTCGGCAGGTCGAAAGACATGGTGTCTGCAGATAGTCGAGTTTGAAGCCGCCGCGTCAGATGATCAGCACTGCACTCATCCTACAGCTCAGCGCGTCACCTGGGTTGTACGCCATGGCGACGCTGCCCTGCCCACTGAGAAAAAGATTCAGCCAATGGCTCCGGCCCCAGCACGCTGCCCAACCCAAGCAGCAAGGGTCCAAGACCGCTTGATGTGATGCGATGCGCCTACGATGGCCAACCCGAACTACTGTCAGTTAAACCGCAGGCAACCCAGGTTAACAAACCCAGGCACGAAGCGAGGGTCTAGCTTCTCCTCTAGCTTGAGCAGTGGGCAGACGCAGCACCCCAAGATGTTGAGGGCAAGCACTTCTGCTGGTGCTTCTTCGGGACATCGCCAGCTGCGACGCCCCGCCGTATCCCTCTCACCGTGTGTGCCGTGCCAGGCAAGAGGTCGATGCGCCCGGCTAGCTGTGCTTGCTCACGGGGCCGGGGAAGCTCCCACCGCAACCCGCGTGAAGCCCGAGAAGGAGAAGGGTGGGTGGCCTTGATCGAGGAGTATCCTTTGCCGCGGAGCAGCTGTTTACAGCGGGTTGACATTTGTGGCTAGAAGCTCCTTGCTGCTACCCCCTTAGGCTTCATCAACGAAATGCGGATGGTTGCCATGAAGCTGCACACCAGAGACCAGGCACCCAAGGAAGGCCAACAACCGGCTCAGCCCATGGTGGTCAGTGACCCCCTGCTGATTATGAGCACATACCCGTCAACACATGCACCATCTGCACAACATGGCCACATGGGTTTGGCCCTGTGCACCCGCAGTGGACCCCAACCCGCCAGGGCTATCTCAAGTTTCTGGCTGAGTCCAAGGTTGTGTACGATGCCTTGGAGGCGGTGGCCAACGACCCAGCCTACCCTGAGTGTGAGGATTGCTGGGCAGGCTGAGTTGCAGCACTGGCTGCCAGTGCTATCCCTGGACGCGTCACCATCAGCATAACAAGCAGCAGCAGCAGCAGCAGCACCACCACCACCACCACCACCATTACCAGCAGCAGTAGCAGCAGCACTGCGCATGCAATATGTGATATGACGAACAAGAGCAGGCATTGCAGCTGCACCTCTGAGGCTGTGTGAAGGGTGTGGAGCTAGGATGAAGGGCGGTGAGAAGTGGGCAAAGGGGAGCCATAAGGTTCTGAGCACACGGGCCTTTCCTTTGGGAAAGGTTACAGAGGAGATGATAAGACATCGAAAGGAGAAGAGAACACAGGTCTTTGGAGAACAACAGGGTTGGTCCTTTAGCCATGTCAACCTCGATAGCCTATGCTCGTGTCACGCCTGCTCCTTCCCTCGCGTCGCTGCCACAGCACACCACCTGAAGCGCTACCTCAAGCCATCTAGTGCCACGTCTCGCCATCCGGTGTCACACTATGTCACACCATGTCCCTGCTGCTGACTGTTGCTGCCACAGACGCACCCCTGCGCAACACTGGGCTGGAACGCAGCCAGGCTCTGGCGGCTGATCTGGAGTGGTTCAAGCAGCAGTACGGGCTAGAGGTGCCCCCTGCTGGGCCAGATAGCCCAGGTGTGAGCCAGCTTCCGAACTAGTGAGCTGCTTGCCTTGGTGGGCTAGGTTGCTTGGTGAGCTTACTGGCTCCTTGGGTGCTGGACTTGTTGTGGGGTGTAGCTTGATCCTGCTCACCAGACACCAGACACAAGAGGCCCTGACAGTCCACCTAGTTGCTCCTGCCGCTGATGGGCTCCGCAGGGTGCTTGCTGCCTCTGTGTGGGTCTGGCAGCATAAGGTTGATCAGGGTGCTTCCTCCCTCTGGTAGATGTGTGGGTCTGTAGGCACTGTAGCAGGGTGCACAGAACTACTTCTACTAAACTGCACATGATGACGGCTTGCTACCTCTGTGTGTGGTCTGGCAGCGTAAGGTTCGCCGGGGTGCTTGCTACCTCAGAAACATGTGTCAGTCTGCAAGCACTCTTCAAGCAAGTGTGGTCTAGCAGAAGGTTCGGCAGTGCCAGGGCGCATGAGGGGCACATGATGCTGGATGTGTAGGAGGATCTATAGCAGTGCTGAGAGGTACTGCAGCCCCGGAGGCACTGCAGCCGCTCCCAACACCCATACCCATCACCGCTGCCGTCAAAGCCACCAATGAGAGCACACCAGCTAAACCAGGGCGGCTTGGCACCTGCAGGTTTGCTGCTCACATACTTTGCCCCGCTGCATAGCTTGCTCTGTTGACAGGACTGGCGATGTGGGTGGCTGTGATGATGGCTGGTAGCAGTGATGGGGTGCAGATGGTGTGGGTGGCAGTGGTGGTCCACGGTCAGGAAGGTGTGGTGTGTGACGATGTTGGTGTGTCTAATCTGGTAGCCTGGCTTGGTTGCAATGCTTGCAGGTGCCCAATATGCTGCCAAGGTCACTGCCCTGGCCAAGTCCGACCCGCCTGCCTTCATCTGCCACTACTACAACTTCTATTTTGCCCACACCGCTGGCGGTCGCATGATTGGCAACAAGGTGTCGGAGATGCTGCTGGACAAGCATACCCTGGCCTTCTACCAGTGGTCTGGGGATGTGGCCGCTCTCTTAGATGCGGTGAGATGGCAGGGCTGCTCAGCAAGGGCAGACTGTGGCTGGGGTGGGGCCGGGCGGGGCAGGGGATGGGCCAGGGGCGGGCTGAGGCAGGGGCAGGCTGGGTTTGTGGCAGCTGCGGGCTGGGGCTGTGGCAGGGGAAGGCTGTGGCAGGGGAGGGCTGGGGCAGGGGAAGGCTGTGGCAGGGGAAGGCTGTGGCAGGGGAGGGCGGGGGCAGGGCTGCTCAGCACCCAGTGGTGGCGGGTGTTGGGTGCTGGAGCTGGCACTGGCACTGCAGCCGCCCCCAACACCGGGGCAGACCATGGCTGGGGCGCGGGTGGGCTGGGGCAGGGGATGGGTCAGGGGCAGGCTGGGTCTGTGGCAGGTGTGGGCTGGGGCTGCTCAGCAGGGGCGCGCTGGGGGAGGGGCCGCAACCCAGCAGGGCCAAGGGCAGGCTGGGGCTGGGGCTGGCTTATCACCAACACCAGCACCAGCACCCATCATGGTGAATGCATCATCTACATCATTGGCAGCTCTGCACTGGTTTGGGCACTGACGCCGCAACCACACTACACAGTGACACAGAGGATGGAACAAGGCACGCATCAGCCATTGGCGTGTGACTGGTGTGTCGACACCAGTGGTGGCACGACTCCCTGCTGTGGGTTGATGAACTCACTGATGGCTCCAGCCCCAGGCAGGGGCTGGGGCTGGGGCAATAGCCGGTTGGGGCAGGGGCAGGCTTGAGATGGGGATGGGCAGCAGGCTGGGAATGGGCTGCTGGGAATGGCACGCGGTGGCACGAGCGGTGGCACTACTACCTGCTGTTGCTGAGTGTGTTGCTGATGATGGCTGGAGGCGTTCTGCTGTCACACCGGGTGTGTTGTGAGCGGTGCAGGTGCATATAAGGCTACAGGCGTTGCACGTTGTCATCTCATGAGCTCCTATTAGTCGGTACATTGTTGTGAGCGGTGCAGGTGCGGGTCAAGATCAACGGCCTGGCGGAGGGGTGGAGTCGGGAGCAGAAGGACCACTGCCTGGCTGAGACACAAGAGTCTTTCAAGGCAAGTCACCTCCTGCCAGCTGCCTGTAGGCTACACCACCCACCCAGTCCCCAGCAGCAGTCCTCCACACCTTCAGGCTTGTGTGCCTGGCAACGAAGCGCTTAGCTGCTGCATGACGGGCTGCCATCATAATCATACTTGTCATACTCAAGCTCATCACCACTACATGGCATTCGTCAATGCATGACCAGCTGCCACTATTCTTCATTGCCATCATCATCATCATCATCATCATCATCATCATCATCATCACTACATGGCCTACGCCACGCATGATCAGCTACCGGGATATCATTATCATTACGTGGCATGTGTTGATGCATGACTAGCTGCCATCATCATCACATGGCATGTGCCGATGGTGCCTGGCCAGCTGTGTATGTGTGGCGGCGCTGGCCTGCAGATGTCAGGTGTCATCATGCGTTGTATCACGGAGGTCTGAGCCAGCAACCCGGCTCTCATCACCCAGGCTGAGCCACCGACTTCAGTGTTGAGCGTGCTGGGTGGAAGACAAGAAAGCCATTGACCGTTTTGAGTGACAATGGGTAATGGAGGTAGCCCTGGTAGAGCATGCCCAGGGGCAACAATGGCTCGCAGTTGGGATGTATGCGCTGTCGTTGAGGTGGGCATAGCCGGGTGATAGCCTGAGATCGGAGGCGTTGGGCTGCCCCGCCACCTAGAGGTGCGCAACAACGATGTACGGGGTCGTCCTTATCAAGAGGTCGGCATAGACATCTTCGTGATTGTTGATGTCAAGCTATGCTTGCATGGGCAGTCGCATGCGTGACTTTTGCATGCAGTCAAGTGATCAGGGCTTGTCACAGTCTCTCTGTAAACGCACCTGGGTCGGCTCCGCGCGATAACGTGTGTTGGGCCTGTCAGTCTCCCGCAGCGCAGCCTGGATGTCCCACTACGTTCACTGTGGCCGGTTGTGTCACAGGCGTGTTTTGTGCAGAGCTAATGACCTGCGTCCACTGTGGCCCGGCACTAGCTCTGCACCGAACACGCCTGTGACACAGCCGGTTGCTCCCCTTGCCTCATTGTGATCTGCAACCGTGTTAAGTGGGCCGAGGGTCCCCGGAGAGGTACATCAGGGTAGTGACGGGGTGGGAGGGTGGGTCAAGGTGGTGGCTGTTGGGGTGGAGGTGGCGCAGGATGGTGACTGCTGGGGGGCGGTGGGCCAGGAGGGTGGCTGCTGGGTCAAAAAGGGGGTGGCCCTGCTTGGATGATGCCGCCTGGCATGCACGGCCATGGACTGTCTTTATGGGTCGGCATGCATAGCATCTTCAGTGACCGGCCCCAGCCAGATGTCCCCGAGCGCTGGCTGCTGCATGGCTGTGGACTGAGCCTCTACCATGCTTCCTCTACTACCATGCTTGCAGTGGCCTGCTATTGAGTCGACTGCCCTATTGGCCAAGCGTAGATCTGGCCCAGCATGCGCTATTACTTGTCAAGACGTCAAGCTGACATACTTGACTGCAACCCTTGACTCCCTCTGCCGCCCAGACACGGGGAGTGAGCAGAGGGAAAGCAGGCTGCGTCAAGGGGGGGAGGGGGTCCTGGGGCTGGACCTGCTGCTGGAAACCTGGAATGCCTGGAGTGGGCTGGCCTAGGAAAGACTGGAGCAGCCCTGACAGGCACAACACGGCTGCCAGGACCCATGACTTGCGCTGGGCTAAGATCAAGATCAAGATCAAGATCATGCTGCCCACTGCCACAAGCACCTGCCACAGCACACGCACATCGCATTGTCGCGTGATGCACGCTGCGTCGCGTCGTCAGTCAGCCTTGGGGGGCCTAGCCTTACGTCAAGCTATGCGGCTTACCGGCTGCATGCTGTGCGGACGAGACGAGTCGCTTGCGTTTCTTACTCGGGGACATCTATGGGACTCAGCAGCGGGGTGTGCACCAGGTCGCTATCAAACCGGAGTGCCGGTAACCATTCGCCGTCCGAAGGAAACTGCGGGAATGTAAGGTCGACATGAGATGAGGAAGGCCTTCTTTCAACATGGCAGGCCAGGGTAGCACAGGCCCTTGGAAGGTGCACTAAGCCCAGACAGCTGAAGAAGCGGGCACCCCTGCTCATGCAGCTGTTTTATTGTACATTGAGTAACAAGGACAAGTGGGTCTAGGTGGTAACTCGATAGCTATCCTTGGGCCTACATTGCAACAGAGCGAACAAAGAAAGCAAAAGTACAGCGCAGGTGTGACTGTGCGGCGATATTTTGCAACTACTGTCTACATGCATTGTCCTGACTAAGCGCAGCACAGTTGCCTTCACGCTATCAGTCGCGTGAAAGTAGCATAGGTGTTCTATAGTACTGCCGAGCGACCTGGGGCGACAGAAACCCGCCTTCATGGCGCCATCGGCGCACTTACTCGCAGTACTGCTTCAGCGCAGTCATAGCTAAGCGTGAAGACAACTCTGTCACGATGTTGGCTAAGCCCGTGGCCAAACTGATCAAGAAGTTACCAACCACATGGGGCGCTGTAGCTGTAAGGTGGGGTACGGCAGCTGTCGTGAGGCCGTGGAGTTTTTTCAAAAGATGGCATGAACATGGCAGCAGAGCCCAGCCGATCGCTTTCTGACATTTGTGGCAGTACAATTCAGGCTGTGGGAGCTGGCATGGCCGCTGTCTGGCATGGAAGTACTGACATTTGCAAAAGAATTAATTATCACAGCCTTTGTGGGACACCTGGGGTCCTTCCAGCTGTCGTCACTGGTGCTGGCTCAAACACTGTACAATGTATGTGCCTGGCAGCAAGGACACCTTACACGAACCTGCAGCAAGTAGCAACCCTTGCTATGGCTGCAGGTTAGTGGCAATGCACCTATGTTGGGGGTCGTTGTGGCAATGGAGACGTTCTGTGGTCAGGTATGGACTGCTCATGCACAGGGCAGGAGAAATGAGCGTTGACCACCTCTTGGCTTGCATGGGTAGGACACGTGCATGTGACTGTTGCATGCGACTTGCAGGCATATGGCGCACAACGCTACCATACAGTCGGAGTGGTCTTACAGCGTGCCCTCATCATCACCACCATCTTCAACCTTGCAACAGTCGCTTTGTGGGGGCAGGTCAGCGGGCGCGGCCCATACCACCATCACAGCCATCGCAGCCAGCAGCCACCATCACCACACCCATGACTTGACTTCACAGCCCCCACTCCGCTTCCTCACCACCACCGCCGCCAGCACCACCACCGCCACCAGCACCACCATCGCCACCAGCACCACCAGCATCACCAGCATCACCACCGCCACCAGCACCACCACCGCCGCCAGCACCACCACCGCCACCAGCACCACCAGCACCACCAGCATCACCACCACCATTGCCACCACCAACAAGGGTCACCGTATGTAGAGAAGCTTCTAACCTTGTCTGTATCCTTGTTTACATATCTATAAATACATATTACATCCTCGTTCCTGGTTGTCCTCTTACATCCTGCTTCAGTGCCCCCATCTTGTTTGACATCACCCTGATTCAGTGCCCCTCTCTGGTGTGACAGGCTGAGTGGGTGCTAGTGGCCATGGGCCAGGACCCAGACATTGCAAGAGCAGCAGGGCGCTTCACAATACTGCTGGCTCCTTGCCTGGTCATGGATGGTGGGTGGCCAGCAACCTGCCAGCTCCTGCACCTGCAGCGAGGTCCCACCTGCCCCTTGCACAAGTGAATCTGCACCCCAGCTGGCATACCCATAGTCTCATCAGCAAGCTGATCAACATCATCAGCAAGTCTCATCAGCAAGTCTCTCATCAGCGAGTCTCATCAGCAAGCTCCAGCAAGCAACCAGCTGCAAAAGCTGCCACTAACAGTCCAGCAGCCCACAGCAACGCTGCGCATCATGTGTCGACAGCCTGCCTGCCCATCAGCCATGCTGTTAGGGGCTGATGAACCATGCAGGGGAGCTGTCAGCTGCTGCCTCGTGCCGCTGGGCATGCATTGCTGTGCTGCCATGGCCTGCCTCGCCTCTCAGGGGCAGACCAGTGCTGCCGCCGGTACTTGGCCGCGCAGAGCATTGTGCAGCCGCTGATGCTGGTCACGCTGCTGGCCACACTGATGACGCCGGCCTACTTGTGGTACTTCATCGTCAGGTGGGGGCTGCCTGGCCCTGACGACCTGCCTGGGTGCTGCCCTAAGCTCTGACCTACGTGCCCCTGACCTGCTGGCTGGCCCCTGATGGCCTGTGTCTAGCACACAGCGGCGCATGGCACTGACTCTGTTGGCGTTTGAGCAGCGGACAAGTAATTTCAGCCACACAGATCACACGCATTGTACAATGGATGGCAAACAGCAGAGCGCAGAGTCGTGCTCAGTGTTGTGTGCTGGACCTGTGGTAAACTGAAGAATCAAAGCCACTGAAGAATGGGGTGCAACGTGACGACTGGGGTGGTTGAATGTAGGCGAATCTCTATAAGTCTCTAGTATAGGCTGCTGAGTGCCTGGGTGGTCTGTATGTATGCAAGTCTCTGTGTACTGTGTATGTAGGCAGGTCTTGATCAGTCTCTGTGTATGACTTGGCAGCGCTGAGTGCCTCATGTAGGCAAGTCTCTGTGTACTGCAGGTTAGACTTTGGGCTGGATGGAGCTGCTGTGGCCTGGAACTGCGTCCAGTGCACCTCCTTGATGGGCCTCGTGGTGTACATCCTGTGGCACAACAGCCAACAGGTGAGCCACTACACTAAGCACCAGGCCATCGCTAGACATGGTCAGCAGCAGAGCTATCGTCTTAGTGCCGGATCTAGCGTGTCTTGCTCTTCCTCACGTACTTCCCCATACCGGCCCGAACCGCCAGCTTTCAGGCTTGCCTGCAGCAGTGGAGCAGGCATGCTCTAGCTCCTTCAGCTTCAGGTCCAGGCTGACCAGTCCACTAGCGCCCTGGGCGGCATGCTGCACACCGACCTCCTGGTGTGTCAGCCTGGCAGACCAAGCAGGGGCGACCCAGCTGGAGGCGAGGAGCAGATGCCAACACGCACAGCTCAGCCGTCATTGGATCTGCGTCCAGGGGTAGCAGCAGCCTGATGTAGCAGCAGCCTGATGAACGAGGGGCTGTGAATGGTCAACTGCAACACTGTGATGAGGGACAGAGGCTGTTACGGACACAGCTCAACAGGCATTAGGAGTAGTTGTAGCAGCAGCAGCAGCGAACGCACGATAGCTGCTCCTCAGCATGTTGTCACGCCCAAGTTTCTAATGGGCAGGGTCAAGCAGGCACACCAGGCTGGTGCTTGTGACGTAAACACGTTGCTGTCATAGTGTCCTTGCCCTTGGCAGGCTCAGTGCAGTATGTTACCTGCTGCCAGGACCTATTCAATCAACGTTGTGTCACGGCTGACATTCACGGAGATCCTCACAGAGCCACCTGCACAGCGCTACCAGCTGCTGCCTGCCTGCACCTGAGCCAGTGCTGGTGACCCTGATGGCAGGAATCGGTGTCCTTGCCCTTGGCAGGCTCGGGGCGGTGTGCTACCTGCTGCTGCCTGCCTGATCCTAAGCCAGCACCTCGACCCTCACTGCCAACCCAGCCGCCTGGCCCATGTTGTCGTGTGGCCTGCTCCTGAGCCAGCGCTGGTGCCCCTGGTGGCGCCCCCCTGTGCAGGACCCTGCCCTGCGCACCTGGCATGGCTGGACCCGCGAGTGCCTGGCTGACTGGGGCACCTACATTCGGGTAGCCATCCCCTCCATGGTCATGATCTGCCTGGTGAGACAGGCAGGCTGGCCAAGGGCAAGGGCTGGCTAAAGGCTAAGGCAAGGGCTGGTCAGAGGCTAAGGCAATGGCTGGTCAGAGGCGAAAGCAATGGCTGGCCAAGGGTAGCAGGGCAAGAGGCGACACTTCATCACTAAGATGAAGCCACGGACAGGTGGCTTGGGTGTAGGGCTATGCTAGGCCTGGGGTCGGGATACTGAGGCAGGCTGCGCCCTGACTCTAGCACCCTGCTACCCTACCTTCCCCAACTGCTGAAGCCATCATATCCAAGTGGGGCTGCTGCAGACAGCTGGGCAGAGTAATGGACTGAGAGGTGTATCCCGCCGGCTGCCTGTCCTCACTGTCGTGCCCGTGTGGGGGTGCCGTCTTGGCAGGCACCTCACACCTGCCCCTGGTCAGCCAGCCAGAGGACGCAGGACTCCTTCACACTGCTCTCACAGCTCCCCCTCCCCTCCTTTCTCACCCTCATCCTCACCTGTACCACTACCATTTCCCCTTCCCACTGCTGCCTGGCCTGCCCCTCCCGCCTGTCCCTCCCCCTCCGCCTCCTCCCCCTGCTGCCTGACCTGCCCTTCCTGGCTGTCCCTCCCCCCCCGCCTCCTCCACCTGCTGCCTGACCTGCCCCTCCTGGCTGCTACAGGACTGGTGGACATTCGAGATCATCGTCATCCTCAGCGGCCTCCTTCCCCGCCCTGAGATGACCATGAGCATGATGGGCATCACCTTCAACGTTCATGCCCTCTGTTTCTTTGCCGCGCACGGCCTCAGCGGCGCAGCCTCCACACGGGTCGGCAACGAGCTGGGAGGCAGCCGACCACGCCTGGCTTGGCTCAACACCCAGGTGGGGGGGGCTGGGCAGCAGAGGGAAGTGCGGGAAGGGGAGGAGGAAGGGGCTGCAAGGGCAGGCAGCGTGGCGTTCGCAACCAGTGGCGTTTGCAAGCGGGCTGCAGCCACCCAAGTATGACAATGAGAGGGAGGGGGCAGGCAGCGGAGGGGAGGGAAGGGGAGGGGCAACCTTGCATGGAGCACTCCACAGGGGGGCTGTTTCTGTGGTCTGCACTCGTGTCTGTGGACTGCCTTCACAGCCTTCACTGCCTTCACAGCCTCTGTGCTCTGTTACAGCCTGGAGGTATAGTTGTCTGCGCCTGGTCATCATCTGCCACAGCTTGCACAGCTTACGCATTCATCATGCAGGTGGCTGTGCTCATGGGCACTGTGTCCATGATCATCTTTGCGGCGGTGCTGATGATGATGCGCAACCAGGTGAGGCAGTGCTACATCTGCACACCTGCACCTGCACCTGCACCTGCACCTGCACCTGCACCTGCACCTGCACCTGCACCTGCCCTTGCTGGGACACTGCCCGACTGCTGCTACCCAAACAATCCCCTGACCGACGCCCCCGCAGCCTACAAGTGTGGCCCACCCGCGTCGCACCTGGTGCACCCCTTTCCTTGATCTTGCGCCTTTGCAGCCTGTGTTGCAATGCACGGGCAGCTGCTGTCCAGGTGGGGTCACTGAGACTGTGACCCTGCTGCTGCACTGCTTACGTGTTGGCCGCAGCTGGGTGCGATGTTCAGTGAGGACCAGGAGGTCATCACGCTGACCTCCTTTGCCGTGCCTACCTTGGCAATGTCACTCATTGGTGTGTGAGACCAAGCTGCTCCAGAACAAGAGCTGGGGTCACTTGCATGCACAGCAGCCTGGGGCAGGGAAGCTAGCCTAGGGCGGAGCTAAGCAAGTCGTGAGCTGCAAGCCTTGCCCTGCGCTCTGCCATGTCAGCAAGAAGTGTTGCGGCAGTGCGCCAACTGTACCTGTCACCATCTGCCCTGCAGGGGAGGGAGCCAACACAGTGCTGGCGGGGGTCCTCAGGGGTTGCGGCCGGCAAAAGGTGTGACATGGACTGCCAGGTCAGGCGTTCCCAGCAGCACCTGCCAGGAGTTGGGTGGGGAGGGCAGGCCAGGCCAGGCTGGACCGGGGCGGGGTGGGGCGGGGTGAGACAGACCCAGCTGTTGGAGGTGGGGCAGCAGCAAATGCAGCAAGTCCAGGACAGGGCAGGCGAGCGATTTTGAATCAGACAGCACATGAAAATAGCAGTAGAGCACAGGATGAATGCAATAGTGCCACCAGCACCACTGCCTGCCACTGCCGCCACCATCATTGGCAAACCCACCATCAGCACTGGCAGCAGCAGCCCAACCAGCAGCACTGGCAGCAGCAGTTGCTGACCACCTCCCGCCGTCTTCATGGCTGTAGCGCCTTCATGGCATAATAGCTCCGGCAAGGCGTGGAACACGGCTGGCTGATTGACTGCCTGCCTGCATGCCCAGCTGGCTGTGCTTGTTACCCTTTCACACATTGCCCCGGCTCTTGCTGCGGTCCAGCTTTGCACCACAGATGGCTGTGCTGGTGACTGCCTCTACTGTTTCAACTTTCTCTACAGATCGGTGCAACAATCAACCTGGTCATGTATTGGGGCCTGGGCCTGCCGTTCTCCTGCTTCCTGGCGTTCCGCATGGGCATGGGTAAGACGGGCAACACATCTAATCTGCCCGGTTACCAGCACCTAGTAGCAGCAGCAGCAGTGACGAAACCTCCCATGCAACCAACTCCCCCTCAAGTGAAGGGGAAAATCTAATCTGCCCGGCTACCAGCACCTGGTAGCAGCCAGGCTTGCTACTGCTCTGTCCAGCAATGCCAGTGCTTGCTGTGGCAGGGCCCAGGGCTGCAGCTGCCTCAGGTAGTGCTTCAGTGCGTCTGCATCACTAGCATGCCTGACAGCTCAGCCAAGTTCCTCATGTGGGTGCGGCATGCACATGGCCAGCATGCTGGCTGCCGGACACACCACTGCAGGCAGGTGCCTTCAGCATAGCGCTGGCTTGCTTAGTAAGGCTGGTGTTGGTTCACACCGCAAAGTCGCCAGTCTGGTAAGGGCTGCTGGGCATATAACGATGCACCCATTACTAAGTTAGTTAGTATTAATACATACAGTTTCGGTTTGTAGATCAGAGTTGGTTCACACCGCAAAGCTGCCAGCCTGGTAAGGGCTGCTTAGTCGGCCTTGTGCTGCAAGTGTGTGGATGAAGCGGCTACTGCTCTCCACAGCTCTACTGCCGCTGCTGGTGGCTTCTTGGGTGCTGGTGGTCACGTCGCAGTGTGCATGCCTGGCCTGCAGGGGCCATGGGCCTGTGGACTGGCTTGGCCTGCACAGCCTCACTGCAGTCCATGTACCTGTCCTACGTCGTCTTCAAGTGAGCAGCTGGCTGTGACTGTGGCTGTGTGCCTGTGACGGTGACTGTGTGACTGTGTGACACTGGTTGTGGCTGCATAGTTGTCACACTTTGTGGCTGTGGGACAACGTAGATAAAAGTATAGTAAATGTAGACCATCACCACCACCCAAAAGGCACGATGGCCTGTGTCATCGAAGCTGTGCCAGCTCAACCAGCCAGCCCAACCGGCCAAACCAGCCAACATGTCAGCCTGCAAGTCCGGCTCCTCCAAAGCACGGCTGTGGCTGCGTGTTATAGTTGTGTTGCTTGCCAGCCCACCAACACCGTCCTGTATCACCCACCCCCTCTCTCACCCCCCACTGGGCCACCACCCCACCCTCCCCACCCCCCCCACCCTCCCCACCCTCCCCACCCCCACCCTCCCCACCCTCCCCACCCCCACCCTCCCCACCCTCCCCACCCTCCCCACCCCCACCCCCCTACCCTACTCCACCCACTGCCCCTCCACCCCCACACTGGTTCTATGGATGTATGCTTTGCTTGTGATCCTTGTGAGCCCAGTGACGTGATGTCATGGCGTCATACACAGTCCCTACCACCACTAACACCACCATCACCACCGCCACCACCACAACCTCCACTGCCACCGCCACCCTGTGCTGTGGCAGGTTTGACTGGACAGCCGAAGTGGCTCGGGCCAAAGCCCTGATTGCGGCAGGGGAGGCAGACTTTGACCTGGAGGATGATGACCTGCTGGGTGCTCATGACCCTGACCGTATGGACCACATAGACACTGTGGTGGGCCTGCCTGAGTGGAACCAGCCGACAGAGCGGGTGCTGCAGGCGGGCGGCAAGCCCAGCAACCTCACGTTGTGATGCCGCCCTGGCTCTGAAGCCTGGCTGTCCTGGCTCCAGCAGCCCCTCAAATGAGGTGGTTTGCATGCAAACGAAGTAGCTGCAGGTTGCCACAGGCAGCAACCTTGGATTGCGATGCGCTGCTGCCATGGCTGCAGCATCAAGTTGCTGCAGGCGGGTGGCCAGCTCAGCAACCTCACAGTGTGATGCTTGTGGTACCAGGGCTGCAGCGTCACCTCACTGGAGGTGGCTTCTGTAGAACAGCTTGGGCTTTGAGCAGAGCAGGATGCCGCAGACCTGCTGCTCCTGGCACCCTGTCTTGGTGTCAGTGATGACTGCATGACCACACAGCATGCTAGATCCGCAAGTAGATGGCAGTCAGTGGACATGCTTCACGACCCCATAGGTCTATTACCTGCACACGTTGACCTTACCTGGGACTGTGGCCACTCCAGGTAAGGTCACCTTTACTTTGTGTAGGCCCTCCGTGATCTGCTGTACACTTTTGAACAACCTTTTGGCTTGGTTTGACTATGCTGCTTTAGGTTGTGACGGCAGACTACAGATTCACGTTTGCTATGCAGCTCGTAGCTGTGGCTAGAGTCATGTAGCTCATAGCTGTGTTTCGAACAATGAGTGTGTAAACGCTATCTCAGACGCTGCATTTAGTTCATTTATCTCACACACACACACACCGCTCACAGCCAGCAAGCGTTTACTGAACCATTGGTTGGCAGTGTGGCACACAGGCCAAGCTCCCCATGGACTGCAGAGCTCTGTGACAGAGCCAGAACCCACATGGATTGCATCAGTCTAATAGCTGGCCTGCTCATCTTCCAAGGCATGGTTTAACCAGTCCGTTACACTTATGGCCTCATGAGACGACTTCATCTTACACTGGTTGTTAGCCAAAACTGCTGCATCCTTCATATATACCCTCTCTGCGCAAAAGTATGTTGATCAACACTTCCTGCCCTGTCCATGTCCATGCCTATGCCAAACACCAGGCTGCACCAGTGCCTGCATTGCATGTGCTCACAACCTGGGTGTCAACTGCACATAATGCATGCTGCATGCCCACTACATCTCACTCTCAACACCCCAACCGTCACACATCAGAAATGTGATGTGTCCTGACACCCGTATCCTAGAATGGCGCCCTTCATCCTGGCCCTATTCGCGACTTTTTTGGTATTCTATTTTCTGTTTTCTCCCCAACCGCTGCACTTTTTGGCCGCCCCGCCGACTGGCTGCACCGATGCGAGTGTTAACCATACACGATTCTCCTGTGTACCAGCTTCTGCCCGGGGAGTGTCTCAACGTTGCAAATACACGCTATTAGAAGCCGTCACTCGCGCCGTCAACCGCCCAACCGCGGAGAAAGTTCAAACTTTATTCAGGCCCCTAGAAAACGACCCGAGTAAACTTGAACTTGCTCGGGGGTTGGGTCGTTGAGATACTCCCGATGTCCGACCGAGCACGGGGGTTCGCATCTGTAGGCTTTGATCCGGCGGCACAGCAGCATCAGCAGCGTTCCATGGGAACCAAAATAAAGGAGTGTGCGCGTGTGCTAAACTACGGAGCTAAACTACGGTGTGCTAAACTACGGCGTGCTAAACTACGGTGTGCCATGATCAGTGTGCTAATCTACGGTGTGCCATGAGGTACGGTCTGGCTGCACGGGCGTTCGCGTAGGCATGGCTGCATGGCATGGCATGGCGGATGTTTGAAACATGGGGTTGGTTCACGCAAGTACTCTCTACAAAGTGAACCGTTATCGCTAGCGTTCATCACAACGGCAGCTGCGAAGTAAAGTGCGTCTATTGGCAAGCGGCGCGTTAACTCTTGCGCGTGAGACCATGCCGGGGCAAGCGATCGCGGACACACCTCAGTTGCTCACTATTGATTGTCCTAGTGCTGAGTAGTGGCATCAATGATAGAACTGCGCCTGTTATCGAGCCGCAAGTACAATCAAGTTTCAACTCGCCAAGCTCGCTCCGCGAGTCTCCCATCGGTCCTAGAATTTCAAGACCAGCCGCAGCCGCAGTCGCAGTCGCAGCCGCAGTCGCAGGCACAGCAGGCCACGGGTGGTTGCCCCAAACCGCCCCAACCGCAGAGAATCAGAGAAAAAGAGAATACCAAAAAAGTCGCGAATAGGGCCCCTGTCTCTGGCCACAATGTACTGCCATGTTACTTACTGAAGCCCACATCAAACAAATGGTGATTGCGATATCTCCATGACTTTGCATTAATAGAATTAATGCCATTCCCATACCATTTATCTTGCCTCTCTTCATGCCTGCTGCCATGCATATGTGCCTGCCCATCCCTGCCCGACTGCCCAACTGCCTGCAGCTGGCCCCCTCATGGCAGGAACTTTGCCCAGGGCAGGAAGGTGCTCTTGAGCACGCCCCAGCCTCGTAGTGCAAAGCCGATTACTCCCTGCTTAAGCGGCTGCATCACCCGCCCAGCCATGCCGCTGCTGGTGAGGGTGGCCATCTCCTTGGCAGTGGCGTTGCAGCTGTTGTACAGCTGCATGCGCCGCTCATTCAGGCACTCCTGGAAGTTGCAGACGACAGCAGAGAGCTGACTGAGTCCCAGTATACATTGTGGAAGCTGGTGAGAAGCTGGCTTGGGTGGTGGGAAGGAGGCAGGAGGCAGGAGGAGGGGTGGGTAGGGAGGAGGCGGGGAAGAGGTGGGGGGGCTTCAGATTTACAGCTAACCCTCAATGGCATTTCGACTGTGGCCAAGCACAACAGCTGCCGCGCATGCATGCGCTGTGTACACTTGTAAATACAAATCCCAGCAGTATGTCAGAGCACTTCACCTGCTCACCCCCAGATATCACCTCTGCACCCATGGCTTTCACTGACACTATCCGGCTAATGTTTGCTCAGCCTGCCACTGGGGAAAACACCCTGTGGACACGCCTGACTGCGTCTGCCCCTGCCCCTCCCCTCCTATCAACTACTTTCTTACTGCGACCCTCACCCTGACCCCGCCCTCATGCTCGCCGTACACCTCCTACTCTGGCCTGCCACTCCTGGTACCCACTGGTACTCCTGGTACGTCACCTGAACCGACCTCCTACTCTGGATAAGACCCCGGTGTACTACACTGGCTGCTCGCTGCCTCTGCCCCTCCGCCCTGTCCCTCCATCTTGCCACTTGCCCCTGACCCTTGCCCCTGACATTGCGTACCTCCGTCATGGAGCGGCACAGCATGCGCATGCGGTCATTGGGCAGCAGCTCCTCAAGCGCCTCAGGCTCCTCGTACAGAGCACTCAACACAGCAAAGCCGCCCACCTGCGCCCATGGGTGGTGTGATGCTGAGAGAGAGTGTGAGAAGGAGGATGTGGGAACAACAGGGGTGATGGCTGGATGAGCCGATGGTAAGGGGTAAGGGTAGGCCTGATGGCATGTTTAGAGGTAGCAGCTCAGGTGGGCTGATGGTGTGATGGCGTGACGTGGTGATCATGATTTATCATCGACACCACTCCAATGACAACTGGGTTTTGTGAAAGGCTGCTAAGGAGGTAGTAACCTTAGCAGTGTAGTGTGACCTGCCCTCACCCCTTACTACACCTTACTACACCAGATGAAAATTATCATCTGAAAATCTGAACGTTTTCACTCCACATCTGAAAGTGCCGGGTGCTGCCCCCGGTCAGATCGCAGATCGGGTGTTGCAATGTGATTGGCTTGGCTGTGATAGGCTTAGCTGGCGCGAGCGCGCTACAGCCACAGCGGAAGAAGCGCAAGCCAGAAAACGCCACAGATGGCGGATCCACGGACAGCATGGAGTCCCCATGGACTGCAGAGCTCTGTGACAGAGCCAGAATCCACATGGATTGCATCAGTCTATTAGCTGGCCTGCTCATCTTCCAAGGCATGGTTTAATCAGTCCTTACACAATGGGCACATGAGACAACTTCATCTCACAATGGTTGTTAGGCAAAACTGCTGCTTCCTTCATATATACCCTCTCTGCGCAGAAGTATGTTGATCTACACTTCCTGCCCTGTCCATGTCCATGCCTACGCCAAACACCAGGCTGCACCAGTGCATGCATTGCATGTGCTCACAACCTGGGTGTCAACTGCACATAATGTATGCTGCATGCCCAGTCCATCTCACTCTCAACACCCCAACCGTCACACAAAAAAATGTGATGTGTCCTGACACCCGTATCCTAAGTTGGCGCCCTTCATCCTGTCTCTAGCCACGATGTACTGCCATGTTTCCTACTGAAGCCCACATCAAAGCAATGTTGCCTGGTGACTGCAATATCTCCATGACTTTGCAATGATAGGTTTAATGCCATTCCCATACCATTAATCTTGCCTCTCTTCATGTCTGCTGCCATGCATCTGTGCCTGCCCATCCCTGCCCAACTGCCCAACTGCCTGCAGCAGGGCCCCTCATGGCAGGAACTTTGCCCAGGGCAGGAAGGTGCTCTTGAGCACTCCCCAGCCTCGTAGTGCAAAGCCGATGACTCCCTGCTTCAGCGGCTGCATCACCCGCCCAGCCATGCCGCTGCTGGTGAGGGTGGCCATCTCCTTGGCAGTGGCGTTGCAGCTGTTGTACAGCTGCATGCGCCGCTCATTCAGGCACTCCTGGAAGTTGCAGACGACAGCAGAGAGCTGACTGAGTCCCAGTATACATTGTGGAAGCTGGTGAGAAGCTGGTTTGGGTGGTGGGAAGGAGGCAGGAGGCAGGAGGAGGGGTGGGTAGGGAGGGGGCGGGGAAGAAGTGGGGCCCTTGAGACCTACAGCTGACCCTCGACGGCATTTTGGCTGTGGCCAAGCACAGCAGCTGCCGCGCATGCATGCACCGTGCATGCTTGTAAATACGAACCCCAGCAATATATTAGAGCACTTCACCTGCTCACCCCCAGATATCACCTCTGCACCCAGGGCTTGAGCTGCCACTATCCGGCTAATGTTTGCCTAGCCTGCCACTGGGGAACCCACCCTGTGGACACGCCTGGCTACTACTTACTGCGCCCCTGCCCCTGCCCCTGCCCCTGCCCCTGCCCCTGCCCCTGCCCCTGCCCCTGCCCCTGCCCCTGCCCCTGCCCCTGCCCCTGCCCCTGCCCCTGCCCCTGCCCCTGCCCCTGCCCCTGCCCCTGCCCCTGCCCCTGCCCCTGCCCCTGCCCCTGCCCCTGCCCCTGCCCCTGCCCCTGCCCCTGCCCCTGCCCCTGCCCCTGCCCCTGCCCCTGCCCCTGCCCCTGCCCCTGCCCCTGCCCCTCCCCTCCTATCAACTACTTACTCACTGCGACCCTGACCCTGACCCCGCCCTCATGCTCGCCGCACACCTCCTACTCTGGCCTGCCACTCCTGGTACCCACTGGTACTCCTGGTACGTCACCTGAACCAACCTCCTACTTTGGGTAAGACCCCTGAGCTCTACACTAGCTGCTTGCTGCCTCTGCCCCTCTGCCCCGTCCCTCCATCTCGCCACTTGCCCCTGACCCTTGCCCCTGACATTGCGTACCTCCGTCATGGAGCGGCACAGCATGCGCATGCGGTCATTGGGCAGCAGCTCCTCAAGCGCCTCAGGCTCCTCGTACAGAGCACTCAACACAGCAAAACCGCCCACCTGCACCCATGGGTGGTGTGATGCTGAGTGTGAGAGGGAGGGTGTGGGTGTAAGAACGATAGGGGTGATGGCTGGAAGAGCTGCTGGTAAGGGGCAAGGGGTAGGCCTGATGGCACGTTTAGGGGTAGCAGCTCAGGTGGGCTGATGGTGAGATGACGTGATGTAGTGATCATGGTTTATCATGAGAACCACTCCAATGACCACTGAGTCTAATGAAAGGCTGCTAAGGGAGGCAGTAACCTTAGCAGTGTAGTGTGACCTGCCCTCACCCCTTACTACACCTTTGCATCCTCACTCCTAATCCTCACGTCCCCCTGCTTGCCCCCACTGGCCTCACCATCAACATCATCGTCGCTCCTCGCTCCCCCCTACCTCACCTCTCTGACCAGGTCTCGCTCAGCCACGTAGCGCTCAAACATGGCTATGGCCCTGCAGCCGGCAGCAGGTGAGCAGTCAGGCTGCAGTTGGAAGCAGATTGTCAGGCAGGCAGGCAGCAGGAGGGAAGGTTGCCAGGCAGGCAGGCAGCAGGAGGGAAGGTGGGCAGGCAGGCAGGCAGCAGGAGGGAAGGTGGGCAGGCAGGCAGGCAGGCAGGCAGGCAGGCAGGCAGGCAGGCTTTGCCCTCATTAACAAGCCTTTTCACAGCTGCTGCACCAACCAGCCGCTGATGCAACTTGCTGGCTGCTGCTGCACGGTCACACTGCTGCTGCTTTGGGCTGTCGCACTATCCTGGCTGCATGTTTACCGACAGGCAATACGGCATGGACACTGCATCCATCCCAGTGTTGCAGCCAGTGTAGCAGCCAGCGCCACCACTGCCACTGCACCACCACTGCTGCTGCTGCTGCTGCTGCCACTGCCGCTGCTGCTGCTGCTGCTGCTGCTGCTGCCGCTGCCACTGCCGCTGCCGCTGTTGCCGCTGCCGCTTGTCACCGACTCCCACCTCCTCTTGGCCAAGTGCCTGTTGCTCATGTCCCACTCCTGGATCAACAGCGTCTCCCGCAGCTGCTTCACAGACTCCATGTAGCCTGTGTAGGAGGGCAGGTCAGCTTGGCAGTCAGCTCAGATGGGACTCACATGCCGCAAACAGCAGAGACGCCAGCACCAGCACCAACACCAGCACCAGCACCAGCACCGGCAGCTTTGGTCGTAACTAACACACCAGTACCAGCACTGACACTAGCAATGACACCAGCACCAGCACCAGCACCAGCACCAGCACCAGCACCAGCACCAGCACCAGCTCCAGCACCAGCACCAGCACAACATGCGTACTTGCAACGCCATGGACCACCATGGAGATGCCTTGCATCAGTCAGCTGGTTGTGACTCACACAACACAAGCCAGCATCAGCACCAACACCAGCAGCACATGCGTACTTACAATGACATGGCCCACCATGGTGGCAGGGGGTGCCTTGCATCAGAGGTGGCGAGTGCGGCCTACAGCCTTCCACTGCCATTGAGGCATACACCGGTATCTCCAACACTACCATTTAGGACCAAGACACGGGCACTGGCAGATCTACTGCGGCTGTTAGTGGCAGGGCGCCAGGCTGGGCCAGCTTGCATCAGCACTTTGACCCCTGTAGCTGTGCAGCTCATGCGGGCTTTGCCTGGCTGAGTATCTGTGTGCTGCTGCTGGTGCATGTGGTGCTGCTGGGTTGGGTGAGTGCTGCCTGAGAGGAGCACTGAGTGGCATGTGCTGCTGCTTGCGCCACAACTGCCATGACTGCCGCAAAGCGCAAGGGGACACAGACGCCATACCTACTTGCCTAGCACTTTGCACCGCACCAGCCCCTTGATCAGCTCACTCACAGTGTTACACTGAGGCTAGGCACGAGGACTGGGCCTGGCTGCTGTACCTGAGTTGGCCAGCTCCGTGATGGCGCTCTGCAGTCGGTTGAAGTTGTAGACGCTGTCGCGGTCCAGCAATGGCATCCCGCCCGCTTGGCTACCGCCCTCCCCCTCCTTGCCCTTGGCCCCCAATGGCTTGGGCCGACCCTCAAACCTGGACAAACCAAGGTCTCACGCTATGCCATGCAGCACTAACATCCCAGTTGTTTTGCAGTTGGTGAGATGTGTTTTTCTTTATGGTTGTAGGGGGGAGACAGTGTGGCATGGAGGAAGGGCCATCACAGCTCTTTTGCCTAAGCAGTCCCTCGCAAACAGTGTGTGGGGTCGAAGGAGCACCAGATGAGGACAGGATGAGCACTGTGGCAGCTGCGAGTGGGGCGGGCAAGATGGTTATCCCTGCGCGTGCGTTTGCTGCTACTCAGTCGTTTCCCTCCGTTGTTGAGCTGTTCATAAAGGGAAGGGGGTTGTGGCCCATGAACCCTGGAAGTACAGAGCAGCTGGGCTGTGGTGTGGTGTGCAAGCGAAGCGTGCAGCAGCAGAAGCAGGAGCTGTACCAGCAGTCCAGTCGAGGCAGCGGTGTTAGCCCAAGCCTAGCAATAATGTAATCCGACCTCGCACCTGTTGCCCGCCGAGGTAGTCATGCCCAAAGGTGCGCTCGCCTTCACGCCTACGCTAGCCACGCCGTTGATCGCTGCATTTGGTGCTGCAAGCGGTGAGGTGGCGGCCTCCGGCTCGATGGGTTTCTCGCTGCCATCCGCTGCGACTGCGATGTTCGCGTTGAGAGCAGCAGCCGCGCGCGCCACAAGCCTCGCCTGCGCCACATGACTCGTACCCCGCTCACTGGTGCGCAACAGGCTCCCAAGCTTTTGAGACATGCACCACATACACTCCAGCACCATGTGCGCGGTGCGCTGAAGCGCTGCAGTCAGAGCGTGTTGGTGTAGTGCACAGGGTCCCAACAATCGTCACCTGAGCCGCGGACACCGCCGCGTCCTTCGCTGCCTGGTGCAAGAGCTCCGGGTCCGACACCTCGGCGGCGGGTGCGGGGGCTGGTGCTGTCGTCTCCGTCTTCTCATCACCGGCGTCGTCTGAACTTGTTGCTTGCTTAGCTACCGAGCCGATGCCTGCAGCCGCACTATCTGCAGACGGCACAAGGCACGGAGGCTTGCTAACCCATTGCACGACGATGCCCGCCATACGGCTGGAGCTGTAGCCCTGTCCAACATTGCGCGTTCATGGTGCCTATAACTCTCACCCCACTCGTAAACCTGCCTCACCTCACACCCACCCTTCTCATTCCCTCTTAACCCTCTTAATCCTAGACACCCACCCCTCTCACGTCTCGCACCCAGCTGCCACCTCGTTGGTTATAGGTTCGCTGCTCACACCCAGCTTGTACCATGCACTTCTGACTGGGTTGCATGGCAGTGACAGGTGGCCCCTCCACACTGCTGACTTTTGCCCTTCATCCTTTTCCACCCCATCCACGTACCCTGCTACAGCAGATTCCCACCCCCTTGCTCCACTAAGCTCATCGCCCTACCCCCTACCCACTTCCCTCTACCACCCACCACCCCCCCCTCACCCCTACCTCTCATTCACAGCACCCAGCAACACACACATGGCCTGCCTGCGCTCACTGAGCCCACCCAGTGCCAGCAAGCTTTGCCTGCACTGTGGGGCTGCAGCCCCAGCCTCCCAGGTCGACATACAACACGGCCACAACATGTTGACAGCGAGGAGAGCTAAGCATGAGGGCCCTGCCCTGTCCTGGCCTGTCCTGCCCTACCCTGCCCTGCCCACTCCACCTCTCGCCAAGCATCGGGGGTAGGCGGTCGCCAGGGACTAAGAATGCCCTCCCCTCCTCCCACCTACCTACAGCTTTCTTTGCTGCAGCAGCCAGCTGCGCGAGTGGGTTGCCTACCCGCTGCTCCTCTTCCTGCTTCGCCCGCTCCTCTGCCTCCTCTGCCTCCTCTGCCTTGGCCCGAGCTACCGCTGCTGCTGCCAACCCCTCCTGCATCACGTTGGCTTTGCTGATGCTGGAGGTGGAACCAGGTATGGCCACACTGGGGGCCTGGGGCGTCACATGTGTGACCGCGCCTGTGCTGGCCATGGTGCCTCGGACCGTGATCCCGCTGTGCTTGAGCTGGCTCGGGTCGCCGGTGTGCGGGCTGGGGGCCAGCGGCCCGGGTGTGACTCCGTGTGAGCCCGCTCCGCTGCCGCTGGTTCCTGCCGGTGCTGGGGGTGCGAGGTCTGCTGTGATCGGCGGCGGGGGCGCAATGCCGGTTGTCGCCCCGACGCCGACTGCGCCGCCTGTGCTGATGGTAGTCACGCCACCCGTGAGCGAGGCGCTGCCGGCACGCAGCTCGCGCGTCATCTCCAACAGCTGCCGCTCTAAGACGTCCAGTCGCTCGTCCATATGCGTGTACCTGCGCAGCACCAGCCGGGCACATTAAGCACGCGAACACGAGCACTACAAGAGTTACTACCGGATGCCGCTTCCTGTTCGGGGCTGCTTCCAACCTCACACTGACCGACCTTGGAAACTAGGCTGCATTCAAAACTGTTACCGCACTATGCATCTTCACCCTCAGCCTTTTGCAGCTCCTACCACTTCCAGCACCGTGTCAAGCTCACTACTGTCTTTGTGGTCGGGCCCTTATCCTGCACTGCTGCAATCTTTAGCTCTGCTGTAACTGTGTGCTTCTAGAAACCTGGATCACCCGGCAGTTTTGATCACTGCACCTGGCTGGGTTAGCATGAAGTCCATACTGCTGCTGCTGCTGCTGCTCCTGCTGCTGCTGCTACTACTACTACTACTACTGCCACCTGGTCTCACAGTGGCTGTTGCCTGTGCAGCTGCCCCTCCCCGGCCACCTTGTGTCCTCAATCGGCTGTGTTCATAGCTGTGGCGTTGTTGTGGCTATAGGGCAGTGTGTTGAGCCGCTCGACTCAAAACAAGAGGCAGCTGCTGCCCTTGCGCATGCCCTCCCTCCCAGACCCCGCCTCTGACCCTATTGCACAGACAGCCTAGATGCTGAACGTGTACCATGCTGCCGCCCATCTCGCTGCTTTTGCCCCTCGCGGTGCCAGTCTTCCGGCAGTGAGGTCACAGTAGGAACTCACTTGGATTCCACCTCATCCATTTGGAGCTCCCAGCCAGTAGGCAGCAACAGCTGCAGCGTGCCTGATCCCGTGTTCGCGGCCGATGCATCAGCATCATCACCACCTCCCGTGAAACACCGGGCTGGCACGCCTGCGGGGCGACTCGCTTGGCCGCTACGCCCTGTTGTAACGCGCTGGGGTGCGTGGCGGGGCACGTGCAACTGAGAGCCGATGAGGCGGGCTGGCTGGGCTGCGCTACGTTGGCCGTGAGCAAGGATCGCCATGGCCTTTCCGCTGCGTTAGAGGACCGTCACTGGCGTGCTGCCGCGGGGCAGTCCCTCTTCGTCAGAGTGACATCCGCCTTTTCAACCTAGCACAGCATTGCGATAGGGGTTTGTCGTTGTGATGAATGTGCGGGCATGCTTTGCGTGTGCTGACCCGGCATTGAGCTGTTGGGCGAGGCAGGCACGTGGGCAAAGCAGGCAAGTGGCCCTGGGCTCTTCATCTCCATCGACACTGATTGCCTCTGCCTTGTATGCATCTCTCGTGGGACGGAATGGTGGAAAGCAGCGAGGCCAGATCATGAAGCTCGCTCATGCGCGTGGGCTGTGCTAAAGGGGTGGCAACTGCAGCCGCCTATGCCCTAACAGCAGAAGTTGGTAGGAGCACACCCTCATCAGCCAGCCTGAATGAGGGGATGACAGCCTGGCGCTGGCACTGGCCTGGCACTGGCACTGGCACTGGCACAGCAACAAATTGCGGCATAGGACTGCATGCCAGCACAGGGCCCTCTCTGGAGGTGGTGTTTTGCCAGTGTGGACTTGTGATTCTAAACACATGGCATAGACGCCTACCACCTGCAGTATTGCCTGACCCCTGTGACAGGGCCACTAGCCGCCTTTGGGCCACCCACGTGTCTGCCAAGCATGGTGCCTTCGGCATAGTGGTGAGTCAGCCCCTGTCGTTGACGAGTGAGTGTGGCAACCAGGGTGAGCAGCGGGCACTGTGACAGTTGCCGTAGCAGCCAGGGTAGGTGTCAGCTTGCAGGAGACCATGGTAATGCTGGAGGAGCACCCCAGACCTGCTGTCGCTTACTGATTGCATTCAGGGAGCTCTTGTGCCGTTGTGACTGCTCCCCTGCCCTGTCCTGGCCCTGGCCTCGCACCCCTCACCCTCAGGTCAGCATCAGTGCTGCTGCTGCCGCCTATCAGGCTTGTAGGGTGTGGAGGTCACCGATCACCTGGGCTTGAGCTACGCTCCACAGAAGGAGGCTGGCCGGCAATCAGGGAGTTGGTCAGGGAGCTGCTGGCCAGGTTTGACCCAACACTGGGATGACAGGCCAAGAGGAGGTGCAGGCTGGTAAAGAGGAGGCATACGCCTGTAATGGGCATGAGCATTGCATTGCATGGCATTGAGTAAAGCGATGCCTGCTCCGCTGCTTATCCTCTCCCTGCATGTAGACCGTGACGGGGTTCTGTCTTCACGCATGTCAGTGTTTGTTCTAGTTGTCCATCTGTTGAGGATGATAGTTTGTTATATTTTACAGTTTACTAAGCCAGTGGTACTGCTAGGGACTGCCACAGTTCTGTCATCACCAACAACGCAAATGGTCATTAGCACTACCAATCCTGCCAAGCTGTTGCCCAGACTCAGCCCCTCTCCTACTGGGTCATGCCAAGTTACTGCAACACTGCCAAGAAACATACCCATCCCTACCTGTGATTCCACTATATACTACACAGCCTGTACACTACGCCATGTCATAGCATCACCTACATGAACACCCATGTCACGTCATGCCTGGACCTGGTCAAGCACACACTGCCTGCCATGCCATCACTTCCTTCACCACCCATGGCAGCGCCCCACATGATGGTCACGGCCATCGGATAAGGTCACCTGGCGGGAATGGTCACCTCATTGCCATGTTGCTACTAGACTGCTTGCTGGTCTCATGATCACATGTAACCCATGTGGCTTGAGTGACAACATCTCCTGATGTCCTGGTGTACTTGAGATATCGGTTGGCCATGGCAGCACCTGATACGCCATACATCCTGTGGAGCATTGTGGAGCATTGTAGAGCACTGGCCAGCACATTCTTCTATGCCAGGTGGCATGGTGATACAGGCTACAAAGATAGCATTACCACTTGAGCTGCTCTGGCTGATGATGCTTCACACTATGCTGGGGTACTTCTGATGCTTACTGCTTTGACACACATTTGCTGTCATCCAGCATTGACACGTTATATGAACTGTGCTTGTGTTGCGACATCGTCATGATCTCCAGTGGGGAAGCTACCTCCCTCTACCACCTACATCACGGTCAGCAGCAGCAGCAGCAGCAGCAGCAGCAGCAGCAGCAGCAGCAGTGGTGGTGGTGGTGGTGGTGGTGGTGGTGGTGGTGGTGATGGCATTTGCACAAGGCCTGACTGGCTTGATACTTTCTTTCAATTGCTTTCAGTTGAACTAAGTTGAAGTTGAAGTTGAAGTTGAAAATGAATCTTAAGAACTGAAGTCGAACTGGCACTGAAACTGCTTGCTGACTGCTTGCACTCAGCCTTGGCTATATGACTATTTGACACAGGACTACATGACACAGGACTAAACGGGTTAGATTCCACGGGTGAGATCCCATTTGACGCCCCTGGCTGTCCCCACTAGCCCACAGCACCCAACACACAAAGCCACGCAGCATGACTGCCACCAGCCTGCTCCCGGCTCAACCCAGCCCATGTCGATGCCCAAGCTCAGCAGCATTGGCAGCTGCCCTGACTCACCATCAGGCAGCAGAGGGTGCACTGGACTTGGATGGCACTCATGCTCGTAGCGTGGATGTGACGCTGATGGCGGGCACACCACAGGTCTGGCAGAAGATCAGGACACACACAGGTCATACACATTAGTCACATACCACCAGCCGTGCACAGGGTCACAGGGTGTGCAGGAGATGTTATCACACGCACCACACAATGTAAGTAGATGCACCATGGAAATGGAGACAGCAGCAGAAGGCAGTTCGTTCGTGGAGTCAGGGACAGGCGGCAGGTCCGGCCCAGCCTTATGTGCCGGCCCACCCTGGCTGTTTTGCGCCGCTGCTCTACCCACTGGGTTAGGGAGGCTATGAAGACATTGACCAGGGCTATGGGCCAGGGCTAGGGCAATCCAACCAGGCCACTTATCACGGTTGTCAGGGGTGTTGTTGTGAGCTACTTCGATGCGGTTGGCAGGGGTGTTGTTCTGAGTCAGGTGCATGAGCCTACAGTGGACTGCAGTGGTGGCCCCATGTACTTCCTTGACTGTGGCTGGCCTCACGGTCACTCCTGGTCCCTCAATGGCGCCAGGGCAGACCACCCAAGGTCAAACACCCTTGCTGGTGGCGTGTGTCAGTGGCATGCACAATGCACGACGTAGAGCAGGGCAAGCGCTGCACGTGGACACAGGGAGCAAGGCAGCCTGTGCTGGCATAGGAGCTTGTAAAGGCCCGCATGGATGCGTCAAGACATGGCAGGCTGTGGGCATCCGCTGCCACCAGGTAAGCTCGAGCTGCAGAATTGGACACTGCAGGACAACAACAAGACTCACGGGTGGAAGGGGATCCGGTGTGAGCTGAGAACGTTCGAAAGGGAAGTCCTCCACCACCACTGTGTAGGCCTGCCCTGCAAGAGCTGTAATGGTCAGCGAGGATCTGAATTCAAACTGAGGCTCAGCCTGCACTCAGAACATGGAGCACACCAAGGGGGTGGTGTGAAGCCAACATCAGCCCACACCAACAGCACACAGCAAGGATGGGTGTTGTCATCATCGTGTCATGCTTGCCATCCTAGCGCCATATCACTTCAGTGCAGGCGAGACACTGCGCACAGCCACCTGCCCTGCAACATAGCAATATGGCGTCACACCTGGCATGACTCACAGCAAAGCAGCAGTGCAGTCACAGTCCTCACTGGTCAGTGTGTATGAGTGTATTGGCCAGTGTGCCTGCAGCTGTTGCCTGCTGTGGCCTGACTGACAACTATGGCACAGACAGTCACCCACACCCACAGCCATCAAGCAATCCCTCCCAGCCAGTGACGCACCGGGCAAGTAGGGCATGAGCTGCCTTGAGTAGGGAATGCGATGAGAATAAGGTCCCATCTTTCGACACCGCCCACAAAGGGGCTGATTGTGATGTCCCGGTCAACATCAGCGGCTGCCAGCTGATAGGTGTAGTCTCCTCCTGTTAATGAATAGCAATCCAACTGAGTGCTGGCGGTGTTGCAGGTTGTCACGCTGGGAACCCACACACTGTTGCCAAGGCCCACGTCGATTAATTGGGGGTCGCTGCAAGACCCTGCAGCAGGGCAGCAAGGCAGCTGGCACCTTATGGCTCAACTGATGCACAGGGAGCAGAGTTGGTGCTGTGCCTTGACTACATGGGTGCGCTGCCAAGGAAGCACGACTGTGTGCCTCATGCAAGCCCCTTCCTGCTGGAGTGGGAGCAGAGTCATTGCTGTGCATTGACCACATGGACGCGCTGCAGCTTTGTGGAACAGCTGATGCACATGGTCATGCTGTGCCTTGACTACATGGGTGCACAGCCAAGGAAGCACAGAAAGAGACAGTATGCCTCATGCAAGCCCTTTCTGCTGCTGTTGACGGGATTCTTCCGCTCACACTTGCCTGATGCAGGTGGGGGAGGGGGGGACGGAGGAGGAGAGGGTGGAGGGGGTGAAGGAGGAGGAGAGGGTGGAGGGGGTGGAGGAGGGGGAGACGGGGGAGGGGGGGGAGGGGGAAAAGGCGAGGGGGATGGCGGTGGTGGCACCGGGGAGGGAGGAGGTGACGGGGGTGGAGCTCCAAGGGGGCAGCAGCGCACGCCCGTGCCCCAGTTGAACACTGAGTAGATGAAGGAGCCCTGTGGCTGGCCGCCGAATAGGGCTGGCCAGCTGCTGCAGGCCCCTGAGCCGACGATGGTGATGGTGGTCCCGCTGCTCCGCACGAGGGTCGAGAACTTGACCTTGATGTTGGCTACGGTGCGGTAGTTTGCTGGCAGGGCCACGCCGGACGCGGAAGATGGCAAGCCGTCGATAAGGACTCTCACGTTGCGGAGGCAGGCGAGCTCTGTAAGCAGTAGATAAGCGGCGTCAGGTGGGAGCCCTTGGGAGTCGCGCAGCTTTGGCCAGCTTGGGGCAGGTTGCAAGGCTCTACGGCAAGCTATCTACGTGCCCCAACCCTAACCCTGTAAGCTATCTCAATGTCTGTGAGCTCCCGGGCCCTGAGGCGGGGCAGGAATTGAGCGGGTCACTCACGCGAGGCTATCTCGATCTTCTCAATACCGTTGTTGAGCAGTGTCTGGTAGCAGATGGAGGGGTTGAGAGAAATGGGAAGCGCGTCGACACTGAAGACTGCGGTCACGTTGTCGGCAGTGGCGACTGTGCTAATGAGCGAGAGGGAGTAGGGCGAGCTGGAGGGCGAGTAGTCTACACAAGAGCACCAGGGGAAGGCCCTGCGCGCAAGGCAATGCAGTGGTTGTTGCGGTCAGTCAGTTGCGAACTCCAGATGGGGCGGTTGCGGTGTACGGCAGGACTCACGCTTTCGATGTTGCCACTAGCGTGGCGAACAGTGCCAACAGCAGGCGAGCGTGCGCCATGTAGTCGTAGCCGCGTGCAGTGGTCTGTGTAGTCTGAGTGCAGAGCTGTGGACCGCTCTGCCCCGCCGCTGCGATAACCTCTACTCTTGTCAGTGGGCTTCAAGTAATGCTGAAGCGTGAGGAAGCGTAAAGGGCGCGCTCCTTCGTGTTCGCGATGCGTTGAACCTAGGAACTCCCACCCAGCACTTCACCTTGAATCCCACCACGCCACGCCAGCCGAGTGCATACCCAACACGCGGCCATCCCCTTAGCACGCATCACCTGTCCTGACTCTGGGAGAAGGGGCGATGGCACGAAGCAGGCAGGCAGGCAGTGAAGCAGGCAGACAGGCAGTGAAGCAGGCAGACAGGCAGGCACTCGCCATTCGTTCGTGCAATCGATCACAGCTGCTGCACTAACCCAGCTGTTGATACACCTTGCTGGCTGCTACTGCCCGGTCCCACTTGTGCAGCTTTACAGCTGCTGCGTGTTGACCGCCAGGCTGCATGTTGACAGGCAGTACGCTACAGTGGCCAGCCGCTGTGTATTGACCCCGTCATTGCAGCCAGGGCTACTGCCTGCGCCACTGCCACTGGACCACCACTGCTGCTGCTGCCTTAGGGGCTGGCAGAGCTGCTCTCAAACCTACAGCTGATGCTGCTACTTCTACTCTTGCTGCTGCCGCTGCAGCTTGTCACCGCCTCCCACCTCCTCTTGGCCAGGTGCCTGTTGGCTCATGTCCCACTCCTGGATCAACAGTGTCTCCCCCAGCTGCTCCACTAACTCCATGCAGTCCGTGTGGAAGGGCAGGTCAGCTTGGCAGTCAGCTGGTCGTGACTCACTCACACGCACCCAGCAGACAAGCCAGCACCAGCATCAGCACTAGCACCAGCAGCACATGCGTACTTTTAATGACATGGTCCACTATGCATGAGGGGGTGCCTTGCATCAGAGGTGGCAAGTGCGGCCTACAGCCCTCCACTAGGCCAATTAGACCACCTCCATCTCAAACACTGACATTGGGGGCCAAGACACTGGCACTGACAAAGTTGTTGCGCCTGAGTGCTGCTGATGGTGCATGCCCACCCCAGTTTGCGTGGCTGGATCCACGCGAGTGACACTTCTCTGCTGGGCCCTTGCCAATGTGAGGGAAGTCCCCAACGGGGGCCTCTGCTGCTGCACCTGCTGCTGCCTTTTAAGGGCACTTGCTGTTTGAAGGGCCGGATGCGGGGGTGGAGGCAGGGATGCTGCTGGAGGGCCTGCTGCTGAGGGTGTGGGACCTTTCCCGGAGTGATCAACATGGAGGTGGCCAAGTCAGTGCCTGCACAGAATCATGACCAGGACCAGGACCAGGACGCCACGACTGCTGCATGTGCTTGTGCATGGCCATACCTGCAGCGTGGTACAGCACTCACGCACTAGCATCGAGCTGGGAGGTGACCAGTCCGACGCACTAGCCCATCACCGCCGTCCCGCTACCCAGCCGCGTACCAGCCCGCCAGCCGAACCTCCGGACCTGCTATTGTCTAACTGGTGGCATTTGGGCGAGCTCGTGCGCAGCTTTGACAGCTCCCCTGCCCTGCCCTGGTCCTGGCCCCGCAGCCTGCAGGCTCACCATGCAGTACCACCTATCAGAGTCATAGGGCATGGAGGTCACTGTTGAGCTGGGTTTGACCTACGCTCCAGAAGGGGACTGGCCAGCAGTCAGGGAGTTGGTCAGGGAGCTGCTGGCCAGGTTTGCCCCGACACTGGGATGCAAGGCCAAGAGGAGGTGCAGGCCCATAAGGTTGAGGCATGTGGCTGTAGAGGGCAGCAGCACTGCATGAGGCATGCAACTGAATACTGTGCTGCCCGGACCACACAGCATCCTCTCCCCAGATGAGGACAGCAAGTCGCTAGTCGTCAAGGCATTCTGTATTCAGGCATGTTTGTGCCTGATGTTGTTTTACAGCTTCTAAGCCAGTGGTATTGTTACGGACTGCCACAGGTCTCTCATCACTCACAACACAAGTGGTCAATAGCACTACCAATTCTGCCAGGCTGTTGCCCAAACTCAGCCCCCCTCCTACTGGGTCATGCCAAGTTCCTGCAACACTGCCCAGGAACATGCCCATCCCTACTCATGAGTCTACCAATTCCCACTCCCACTATACACTGCGCAGTCTACCATGCCACATCACCGTGCCAGGTAGCATGGTGATCAGGGCTTCATGATAGCATTACCGCCTCAGCTACTCTGGCTGATGATGCTTACTGCTTTGGTAAGGGAGACTAAAGTAGCCGATGCTTACTGCTTTGCTACACAGTTGTCGTCTTCCGGCATTGACTCGATATGTCAACAATATGCAACAATATCTTGACATCGTCCTCAAATCCAGTGGGATAGCCACCTACAGCAGCACCAACGCCAGCACCAGCAACAGCAGCCGCAGCCGCAGTGTCAGCAGTAACTGCCAGCGCTAGTAACTGCCAGCGCTAGTAGTTGGCCTTCCCACGGTGACATGGTGGAGATGGCAGTAGCCCAAGGCCTGATTGGCAGCGGACTGCTGGCTGCCTGCTTGCACACAGCCTTGCTAGACGGCTGTTGCCATCAGCCATCGGGCTCTACCCGTCTGTTTTACTGGGTGCTGCCGGGTGCTGGGGGCTACCGGGATTTCATTTGTTGCAGTGAAAGTTTCATTTCTTGCACGTTCACAAGCCTGAGTGGTACTGCTAGGTCCTGCTGCACTACTGTCATCACCCAACACAAGTGGTCAATAGCACTACCAATCCTGCCAAGCTGTTGCCCTGATTCAGCCCCCCTCCTACTGGGTCATGCCAAGCTACTGCAACACTGCGAAGAAACATACCCATCCCTACTCATGAGTCGGTAACCTGTGATTCCACTATATACTACACAGCCTGTGCACAACGCCTTGTCACAGATTACCTACATGAACACCCATGTCACACGTCATGCCTGGACCTGGTCAAGCACACATTGCCTGCCACGCCATCACTTCCTACACCACCCATGGCAGCGCCCCACTGTCATGATGGAATCCTCCTGTTTGCTCATTGACCTTTCTTGCCCGTGACAACGCCGACATTAGAGGTTGCATAGCATGCTTGCTGGCCTCAAAGTCACGGCTGTCGGATAGCGTCATCTGGCGGGGATGGTCACCTCGAAAGCCATGTTGCTACTAGACTGCTTGCTGGTCTCATGATCACATCTAACCCATGTTGCTTAATTGACAATATAACATCTTCTGATGTCCTGGTACATCGAAAACATTGGTTGCATTGGTGGCCATGGCTGCACCTGATAAGCAGACTGGCCAGCACATTCTTCCATGCCTGGTAGCATGGTGATACAGGCTACAAGATAGCATTACCACTTTGGCTGCTTTGGCTGATGATGCTTACCACTTTGCTGGGGGAGACTAAGGTAGCCGATGCTTACTGCTTTGCCACACACTTGCTGTCATCCAGCATTTACACGTTATATGAACGGTGCTTGTGTTGCCATATCGTCATGATCTCCAGTGGGGAAGCTACCGCCCTGTAGCACCTACATCACGGTCAGCAGCAGCAGCAGCAGTGGTGGTGGTGGTGGTGGTGGTGGTGGTGGTGGTGGTGGTGATGGCAGTAATCCAAGCCCTGACTGGCAGCTGACTGCATGCTGCCTGCTTGCACACACCCTTGCTATTCGGCAAGTCCCCTCTGTCATGTGCTCCGCATGGTCATGGCTTCACGGCTCAAAGTCCTCCACTTGATGTCCCTGGCTGGCCCCAATAGCCCACAGCACCCAACACGCTTCGGCAAGTCACCTCCCCCATGGCACCACATGACCATGACTACATGACTACATGACACATGACTACACGGCTCAGGGTCCACCACTTGATGTCCCTGGCTGCCCCACCAGCCCACAGCACCTAACACAGCCCACAGCCTGGCTGAGCTCCAGCCACGACAGCTATAATACAGAGCCACGCAGCATGACTGCCACCAGCCTGCTCCCGGCTCAACCCAGCCGTCGTCACTGCCCAAGCTCAGCAGCAGTGGCAGCTGCCCTGACTCACCATCAGGCAGCAGAGGGTGCACTGGCACTTGGACGGCACTCATGCCAGTAAGGTGGATGTCACGTTGATGGCGGGCACCCCACACAACTGGCAGAAGGTCAGGGCACACAGTACATACACGTCAGTCGGTACCACCAGCATTGCTGCAACACACAGGGTGCACGAACTACGTAAGTAGATGCACCATGGAAAGGGAGACAGCAGCAGAAGAGAGCTCGCATGGGGGTTCGTGGAGGCAGGGCCTGGCAGGTTTGGCCCAGCCTGATGGTTGTGGTTGCTCTGACCCTCCCCACCCTGGCTGCTTACCCTCCCCAACCAGGCCACTTGACGGTTGGCAGGGGTGTTGTTACAAGTCAGGTGCATGAGCCTACAGTGGACTGCAGTGGTGGCCCCATGTGCTCCCTAGGCTGTGGCTGGCCTCACAGTCACCCCTGACCCCTCAATGGCGGCAGGGCAGACCACCCTAGGCCAACACCCTGGCTGATGGCATGTGTCAGCGGCATGCACAATGCATGACGTAGAGCAGGGCGGTCGCTGCATGAGCTCACAGTGAGGAGGGCAGCCTGTGCTGGCACACAAGCTGATTAGGGCCCGCTTTGATGCGTCATGACAAACTGTGTGCATCCGCTGTGTGTATCCACACCAGTCAAGCTCGAGCTGCAGAGTTGGACGATGCAGGATAACAGCAAGACTCACAGCTTCGCCCGGAACTAATTCAACAGGGAAGTTCTCCACCACCACTGTGTAGACCTGCCCTGCACGGACTGGTATGTTGTCCAGCTGGGATCTTTCGTTGCCGCATGGACCGCCTTGGTCATCACCCACAAGCCCAGCCTGCAGCTGGCACATGGAGAACACCGGGGGGGGGTGGAGTAAAGCCAATGTCACTTAACAGCAACAGCACACAGCAAGGATGGGTGTCACATCATCGTATCAGGGCTGCCATCCCAGCACCAGCTCAGTTCAGTGCAGGCAGGACACTGCGCACAGCCACCTGCCCTGCAATGTGTCAGTGTGACGTCACACCTGGAATGACTCTCAGCTAAGCAGCAGTGCAATCACAGACTTCACTGGTCAGTGTATATGAGTGTATTGCCCAATGTGCCTGTAGCTGCTGCCTGTTGTGCCACAACTGACAGCAATGGCAAAACCCACATTCACGCTCAACAGACGCACCGGGCAATCAGGGCACGAGCTGCCTTGAGTAGGGAATGCGACCAGGATAGTGTCATATGCAGTGACATTGTCCACACAGGTGCTGACTGTGATGAGCCGGTCAACATCAGCTGCTGCCAGCTGATACGTGTAGTCTGCTCCTGTTGCGAAGAAACTGCACTCTTGAGTGCTGGCGGAGTTGCAGGTTGTCACGTTTGGGACCCACACAGTGTTGCCAAGGCCCACGTCAATGATTTGGGGGTTGCTGCAAGACCCTGCAGCAAGGCAGCAATGCAGGGGTCACTTTGTGAAACAGCTGATGCATGGGGAGCAGGGTTACTGCTGAGCCTTGACCACATGGGTGCACAGCCAGGACGCACGACAAGAAGTATGCAAGCCCTTCCTAGTGGCATGGAGAGAGTGCTTCCCTCGCACTCACCTAAAGGAGGTAGGGGAGGGGGAGAGGGGGGGGGCGGGGGTGAAGGAGGAGGAGAGGGAGGAGGGGGGGGGAGGGGGGGGAGGGGGGGGAGGGGGGGGGCGGGGGGAAAGGCGAAGGGGATGGTGGTGGCGGCGCTGGGGAGGGAGGGGGTGATGGAGGTGGAGCTCCAAGGGGGCAGCAGCGCACGCCCGTGCCCCAGTTGAACACCGAGTAGATGAAGGAGCCCTGTGGCTGGCCGCCGAATAGGGCTGGCCAGCTGCTGCAGGCCCCCGACCCAATGATGGTGATGGTGGTCCCGCTGCTCCGCACGAGGGTCGAGAACTTGACCTTGATGTTGGCAACGGTGCGGAAGTTAGCTGGCAGGGCCACGCCGGACGCGGAAGATGGCAAGCCGTCGATGAGGACTCTCACGTTGCGGAGGCAGGCAAGCTCTGTGAGATGCCAGATAAGCGGCGTCAGCTGAAAGCCATTGGGAGTCGCGCAGCTTTGGGCAGCTTGCAAGGCACAGCGGCAAGCTACCTCAGTGCTAGTGAGCTCCCGGGCCCTGAGCCGGGACTGGGAATACAGCGGGTCACTCACGCGAGGCTATCTCGATCTTCTCAATACCGTTGTTTAGCAGTGTCTGGTAGCAGATGGAGGGGTTGGGAGAAATGGGAAGCGCGTTGACCCTGAACACCGCGGTCACGTTGTCGGCAGTAGCGACTGTGCTTATGAGCGACAGGGAGTAGGGCGAGCTGGAGGGCGAGTAGTCTACACAAGAGCACCAGGGGAAGGCCCTGCGCGCAAGGCAGTGCAAGGCAGGTATTACGGTCAGTCAGTTGCGAACTCAGGATGGCGCGTTTGTGGTGTATGGCAGGACTCACGCTTTCGACGTTGCCACCAGCGTGGCGAACAATGCCAACAGCAGGCGAGCGTGCGCCATGTAGTCGTAGCCGCGTGCAGTGGTCTGTGTAGTCTGAGTGCAGAGCTATGGACCGCTCTGCCCCGCCGCTGCGATAACCTCTATAGTTGTCAGTGGGCTTCAAGTAATGCTGAAGCGATGAGGAAGCGTAAAGGGCGCGCTCCTTCGTGTTCGCGATGCGTTGAACCTAGGAACTCCCACCCCGCACTTCACCTTGATTCCCACCACGCCACGCCAGCCGGGTGCATATCCAACTCGCGGCCATCCCCTTAGCACGCATCACCTGTCCTGACCCTGGGAGAAGGGGCGATGACACGAAGCAAGCAGGCAAGCATGTAAAGCAGGCAGGCAGGCATGTGCAGCAGGCAGGCAGGCAGGCATTCGCCATTCGAACATGCAATGGATCACAGCTGCTGTTGATACACCTTGCTGGCTGCTGCTGCACGGTCGCACTTATGCAGCTTTACAGCTGCTGCGTGTTGACCGGCAGGCTGCATGTTGACAGGCAGTACGCTACAGTGGCCAGCCGCTGTGTATTAATCCCGTCATTGCAGCCAGGGCTACTGCCTGCGCCACTGCCACTGGACCACCACTGCTGCTGCTGCCTGAGGGGCTGGCAGAGCTGCTCTCAAACCTACAGCTGCTGCTGCTACTCCTACTCTTGCTGCTGCCGCTGCCGCTTGTCACCGCCTCCCACCTCCTCTTGGCCAGGCGCATGTTGCTCATGTCCCACTCATGGATCAACAGTGTCTCCCGCAGCTGCTTCACAGACTCCATGCAGCCCGTGTGGGAGGGCAGGTCAGCTTGACAGTCAGCTGGTCGTGACTCACTCACACGCACCCAGCAGACAAGCCAGCACCAGCACCAACACCAGCAGCACATGCGTACTTACAATGACATGGTCCACCATGGTGCCCTGCATCAGGGGGTGCTCTGCATCAGAGGTGGCGAGTGCGTCCTAGAGTCCTCCACTAGGCCATTTAGACCACTTCCATGTTTAACACTGACATTGGGGGCCAAGACACTGGCACTGGCAAAGCTGTTGCGCCTGAGTGCTGCTGATGGTGCATGCCCACCCCAGTTTGCGTGGCTGGATCCGCGCAAGTGACACTTCTCAGCTGGGCCCTTGCCAATGTGAGGGAAGTCCCCAACGGGGGCCTCTGCTGCTGCACCTGCTGCTGCCTTTTAAGGGCAGTTGCTGTTTGAAGGGCCGGATGCGGGGGTGGAGGCTGGGATGCTGCTGGAGGGGCCTGCTGCTGAGGGTGTGGAAGTTGGGCCTTTCCCGGAGTGACTAACATGGAGGTGGCCAAGTCAGTGCCTGCACAGAATCATGACCAGGACCAGGACCAGGACGCCACGACTGCTGCATGTGCTTGTGCATGGCCATACCTGCAGCGTGGTACGGCACTCACGCACTAGCATTGAGCTAGGAGGTGACCAGTCCGACGCACTAGCCCATCGCCGCCGTCCCGCTACCCAGCCGCGTACCAGCCCGCCAGCCGAAGAAAGAAAATGATCCCATTGGACAGGTCCCAATTTCGATGCGTTCAGCAGCATAGGGGTGCATCTCACCGAAATTACATTGAGACTTCTTGGCGTGGTGGGCAAAATGCATGACATGCTGGGGGCAGCACGGGGGCAAGGAGGTATACCAAGACGTTTGACGTGTCAGCCAGTCGCCGCCTTCTGGCCGCCCACGTGTCTGCCAAGCATGGTGAGTTCAGCATAGTGCTGAGCTAGCCCCTGTTGTTAGTGACTGACTGTGGCAGGGTGGGCAGCTGGCACTGCGACGGTTGCCGAGCAGCCAGGGGTGGGTGTCAGCTTGCAGGAGACCATGGTGAGGCTGGAGGAGCACCCCTGGACCTGCTGTCGCCTTACTGCTTGCATCCGGGCGAGCTTGTATGCTGGTGTGACTGCTCCCCTGCCCTGCCCTGGTCCTGGCCCCGCAGCCTGCAGGCTCACCATGCAGTACCACCTATCAGAGTCATAGGGCATGGAGGTCACTGTTGAGCTGGGTTTGACCTACGCTCCAGAAGGGGACTGGCCAGCAGTCAGGGAGTTGGTCAGGGAGCTGCTGGCCAGGTTTGCCCCGACACTGGGATGCAAGGCCAAGAGGAGGTGCAGGCCCATAAGGTTGAGGCATGTGGCTGTAGAGGGCAGCAGCACTGCACGAGGCATGCACTTGAATACAGTGCTGCCCACACCACACAGCATCCTCTCCCCAAATGAGGACAGCAAGTCGCTAGACGTCAAGGCGTTCTGTATTCAGGCATGTTTGTGCCTGATGTTGTTTTACAGCTTCTAAGCCAGTGGTATTGTTACGGACTGCCACAGGTCTCTCATCACTCACAACACAAGTGGTCAATAGCACTACCAATTCTGCCAGGCTGTTGCCCAAACTCAGCCCCCCTCCTACTGGGTCATGCCAAGTTCCTGCAACACTGCCAAAAAACATACCCATCCCTACTCATGAGTCGGTAACCTGTGATTCCACTATATACTACACAGCCTGTACACAACGCCATGTCATAGCATTACCTACATGAACACCCATGTCACACGTCATGCCTGGACCTGGTCAAGCACATATTGCCCGCCACGCCATCACTCCCTACACCACCCATGGCAACGCCTCACTGTCACCATGGCATTCTTCTGTGCTTATCGCCGTTTGTAGCTTTTGCCCGTGACAATACCCGTAGCCACCTTATGCCCATGTTGCTACTTATGACAATCGTACTGTTCCCTGATGACCTGATGTATTAGAAACATTGGTTGGCCATGGCAACACCTGGTACGCCATACTTCTCCTGGCCAGTGTATGCACACACTCCTATGCCAGGTAGCATGGTGATCAGGGCTTCAGGATAGCTTTACTGCTTCAGCTACTCTGGCTGACGATGCTTACTACTTTGGTAAAGGAGACTAATGTAGCCGATGCTTGCTGCTTTGCCACACACTTGTTGTCATCCGGCATTTACTCGGCATTTACGGTCGTGTATTGTCAGTGTGGACTTGTGCTCCCACACACATGGCATAGGCGCCTACCACCTGCACTATTGCCTGACCCCTGTGACAGGGCCAATTGCCGCCTTTGGGCCGCACACCTGTCTGCCAAGCATGGTGCCTTCAGCATAGTGGTGAGTCAGCTCTTGTTGTTGACAACTGATTGTGGCAGGGTGGGCAGCGGGCACTTGCCGGAGCAGCCAGGGGTGGGGTCATCATCATTCAGGAGACCATGGTGAGGCTGGAGGAGCACCCCGGACCTGTTGTCGCCTTACTGCTTGCATATGGGGAGCTCGTGCTGGTGTAGCTGCCCCCTGCCCTGGTCCTGGCCTCTCGCTCCAACTTTGAGGCACCACCATGGTCAGTGCCGGTGTCAGTGCTGCTGCTGCTGCTGCTGCTGTTGCTGCCTCCTATCAGACGTGTCACGTGTGGAGTTCACTGATTGTTTCAAGGTTGCATGCTCAGCACAACAGTCAGCTGTACCCTGCCCTGGACCTGGCCTCACAGCCTGCAGCCTCAGGTCAGTGCTGCCTCCTATCAGACCTTTAGGGCGTTGAGTAGCTGCCATTGATGACCTGGGCTTGATCCACGCTCCACAAAGGGGACTGGCCGGCGGTCAGGAAGCTGGTCACGGAGCTGCTTGCCAGGTTGGCCCCAACACTGGGATGCAAGGCCAAGAGAAGGTGCAGGCCCACAAAGAGGAGGAATGTGGCTGGAGTCGGCTGCAGCACTGCGTGGGGCATGCATTTGAGTACAGTGCTGCCTGCCCCGCACATCCCCCTCTCCCCGAATGAGGACAGCAAGTCACTAGACATCGTTGTATAATCAGGCATGTCAGTGTCTGTTCTAGTTTTACAGCTTGTAAGCCAGTGTTACGGCTAGGGACTGCCACAGTTCTGTCAGCACCCTCAACACAAGTGGTCAATAGCACTACCAACCCTGCCAAGCTATTGGCCACACTCAGCCCCTCTCCTTTTAGGTCATGCCAAATCACTGCCACACTGCCCAGAAACATGCCCATCCTTACTCACGAGTCTACCACCCCCCACTTCCACTAGGCACTGCACAATGCCATGTACAAGCTGTACACTTATGACACACCTCGTGCTTGGTCAAGCAGACACTGCCTGCCACACCATTGCTCCCTACACCACACATGGCGGCGCATGAATTTATTGCCTGTTCTTGCCCTTGACACCTCCCACTTTGGAGGGCGTGTAGCATGCTTACTGATCCCATATCACCTTAGAACCCATGTTGCTACTTAATGACAATCGAACTCTTCCCTGATGATCTGATGTATCAGAAACATTAGTTGGCCATGGCAACACCTAATAAGCCATACTTTCCCTGGCCAGTGTGAGCACACATTTCCATGCCAGGTAGTATGGTGATCAGGGCGCTAGGATAACATTACCGCTTTAGCTGCTTTGGCTGATGATGCTTCACACTTTGCTGGGGGAAGATACGGCAGCTATGCTTGCTGCTTTGCGACACATTAGCTGTCATCTGGCATTTACTCGATATGTGAAGGGTACCTGAATCGAGACATCGTTGTGATCTCCAGTGGGGAAGCTACCGCCCTGCAAAGCTACCGCCCTGGACATCAGCAGTAGCAGCAGCAGCAGGAGCAGCAGCAGCGGTGGTGATGATCATGGCATTTGCATATGGCCTGACTGGCAGGGAACTGCTTGCTCTCAGCCTCGCTGTTCGGCAAGTCACCTCCCCCACAGCACCACATGACCATGACGACATGACCCTAAGTCCACCATTTGACGCCCCTGGCTGTCCCCACCAGCCCACAGCACCCACCACACACAAAGCCACGTAACCTGACTGCCACCAGCCTGCTCCCGGCTCAACCCAGGCCACGTCACATCCCAAGCTCAGCAGCAGTGGCAGCTGCCCTCACTCACCATCAGGCAGCAGAGGGTGCACTGGCACTCAGCCTGATGCTCTTAAGGTCGATGTCACGTTGATGGCGGGCACACCACATCTCTGGCAGAAGGTCAGGACAGCACACACAGGTCACACACATTAGTCACATACCAGAGGTGCAGCACCACACAAGGTGTGAAGAAGATGCACCATGGAGCTAGCGTCAAGCAGCAGAAGGCCGCTAGCATGTGGAGTGGTGGAGGCAGGGCCAGGCGGCAGGTCTGGCCCAGCCTGATGTGAGATCCTCCACTGCGCCACCCAGTGGGCTAGGAGGCCTTTGAAGGTGTTAATCAAGGCTATGGGCCGTTGCTAGGGCACACCTGGCTGGTGGCATGGGCACCCTGGCTGGTGGCATGTGTCAGCAGCACGATGCACGATGTACAGCAGGGCATGAGCTGCTTATGCACAGCGAGCAAGGCAGCCTGTGCTGGCATAGCTGTTGGTGATGACATGCATTGTAGTGCCAAGACATGGCAAGCCATGCGCATCAGCTGCCACCAGTCAAGCTAGAGCTGCAGGGTTAGACATTGCAGGGAGGGATTGACATTGCAATTGGACAGGGAGGCGGCAGGGCAGACCACCCTGGGCCAACACCCTGGCTGGTGGCATGTGTCAGTGGCACAATGCACAATGCATGACGTAGAGCAGGGTGGTCGCTGCATGAGCTCACAGTGAGGAGGGCAGGCTATGCTGGCACAGGAGCTGGTGAATATCCGCATTGTCGCACATGCATGTACTCCCTTGGCTGTGGCTGGCCTGACAGCAGTGTAACCCAAAAACGATAGCCCGTTTTCTACGTTTTCAACGTTGTGTCATTCGTTTCTACGTTGTGTCATTCGTTTCTACGCTTCTACGTTGTCGTTCTGAACCTTTTTTTTTTGCCAGAAAGGCAGAAAACGAGAAACCGTTTTCTTAAGCCAGAACGGCAGAAAACGAGAACACGAGGTAAACGACCGTTTTTAAAACGGTTTTGGTAACACTGCCTGACAGTCACCCCTGATCCCCTCAAGGCAACCTGTAAGAACATGGACAAGCCCCGCGTTGATGCGTCAAGACATGGCAACACAGAGCAGGGCAGTCGCTGCACTTGAACACAAGGAGCAAGGCAGGCTGTGCTGGCATAGAAGCTGGTGGAACGACTCACACCGCGATTGAAGTTCTCCACCACTACTGTGTAGGCCTCCCCTGCAAAGACTGGAAAGGTCAGCTGGGATCTACCATCACCACATGGACCACCTTGATCGTCAGCCACTGCAGCCCCGAACTGCACATGGAGCACACCAAGGGGGTGGTGCGAAGGCAACGTCAGCCCACAGCATCGACACACAGCAAGGATGGGTGTTGTCATCATCGTTTCATGGCTGCCATCCCAGCGCCAGCTCAGTTCATTGCAGGCGAGACACAGCGCACAGCCACCTGCCCTACAATGTGTCAGTGTGACGTCACACCTGGCATGAAGCACAGCAAAGCAGCAGTGCAGTCGCAGTCCTCACTGGTCAGTGTGTATGAGTGTATTGGCCAGTGTGCCGTCAGCTGCTGCCGGCTGTGGTCTGACTGGCAACTATGGCAGAGACAGTCAACCCTCACCCACAGCCCTGATGCGAACCCCTCCCAGCCAGTGACGCACCCGGCAATTAGGGCATGAGCTGTCTTGCGTAGGGAATGCGACAAGGACAGTGTCGTATACAACAACGTCCACACAGGTGGTGACCGTGATGGTCCGGTCAACATCAGCGGTTGCCAGCTGATAGGTGTAGTCACCAGAAATCCAATTATTGCAATTCTGAGTGCTGGGGGTGTTGCAGGTTGTCACGTTCGGGATGAACACACTGCTGCCAATGCCCACGTCAATCACTTGGGGGTTGCTGCAAGACCCTGCGGCAAGGCAGCAATGCAGCTGGCACCTTATGGCACAGCTGATGCACAGGGAGCAGAGTCGGTGCTGTACCTTGACAACATGGGTGCACAGCCAAGGAAGCATGACTAGAGACAGTATGCCTCATGCAAGCCCTTCCTATTAGCGTGGGAAGAGTGCTTCACTCGCACTTACCTAATGGAGGTGGAGGAGAAGGAGGAGCAGGAGGAGAGGGGGGAGAGGGGGGAGGAGGAGGAGAGGGGGGAGGGGGGGAAGGAGGAGGAGAGGGAGAAGGGGGGGAAGGAGGAGGAGGAGAGAGGGGAGGGTGAGGAGGTGAGGGGGGGAAGGGAGGAGAGGGTGGCGGCATGAAGTTGGACGTCACGGTGATGGCGGGCACACCACAGTCCTGGCAGAAGTTCAGGACAGCACACACAGGTCGTACACATCAGTCACGTGCTACCAGCATGTAGCAATGCACGCTGCACGATGTAGAGCGGGGCAAGTGCTGCAAGTGCACACAGTGAGCAAGGCAGGCTGTGCCGGCAAAGGAGCTGTGGAAGCCACGCATGGATGTGCCGAGACGTGGCCAGCTGTGTGCATCAGCTGCCACCAGTCAAGCAAGAGTTGCAGGTTTGCGCACTGCAATATAACAACACTCACCTCGCCATTGAAGTTGTCCGCCAAGCTGGCATAGCCCTCCACCACCACTGTGTAGGCCTGCCCTGCAAGGGCTGTGATGGTCAGCTGGGATCTGAGTACACCACATGAACCACCATCGTCATCAGCCACTGCCCCAGCCTGCACGTGGAGCACACCGAGTGGGTGAGTGAAGTACAGATCTGCTCACGTCAACGGCGCCCAGCAAGGGTGATTTATACATAACCGTGTCAAGGCTCCCAGCTCAGTTCAGTGCAGGCAGGACACTGCGCATAGTCACCTGCCTGCAATGTGGCATTGTGACGTCACACCTGGCATGACTCACAGCAAAGCAGCAGTGCAGTCCAGCAGCAGTTGGGCAGTTAGAAAAGGAACGCACCTACTCGTTGTATGTGGTGTGTGTTGGCTGGTTTGCCTGCAGCTGCTGCCCACTGTGGTCTGACTGACGACAATTGCTCCGACAAACACCCACAGCCTTCAAGCAACCCCCTCCAGCCAGTGACGCACCGGGCAAGTAGGGCATGAGCTGCCTTGCGTTGGGAATGCATAAAGGACAGTGTCCCATGCAGCAACATCGTCCACACAGGTGCTGACTGTGATGGTCCGGTCAATAGAAGCAGCTGCCAGCTGATAGGTGTAGTCTTTAGCTCCACGGCAAGACCAACTGCTGGGGGTGTTGCAGGTTGACACACTAGGGACCCATACACTGGTGCCAGTTCCCACGTCGATCAACTGGGGGTCGCTGCAAATTCCTGCGGCAAAGCAGCAATGCAACTGGCACATTGTGACACAGCTGGTGCTCGAGGAGCAGAGTCGTTGCTGTGAATTGACCACATGGGTGTGCTGCCAAGGAAGCAT
>JASKMD010000001.1:2782014-2824514 GCA_030144725.1 Haematococcus lacustris | reverse complement strand
GTCTCAGCATTGCTGGTATGCCCAGGACTTATACAGAAGATGATCTGGCAGTAGCAGCTTAACAGCAGAGTGTCAAAGCGTGTGTCAAGCAGTTCAACAGATATGCATGCTCCATTGCACTCGACTAATTTGTCCGGCCTCACGTGCCCAGCACACCTTGTCGGCCTCCGGCTTCTCGTACCATTCGCAGCCCCTTGACCTGGACAGGGGCAGAAGATATGCCTTTACTTCGGGGGCGACACGAGCTAAGGAGGCTGAATTCAGGCTAGACTGCCAGCGGTGTGCGCTCACCATTCAGGGTCCAACACGAAGGCCCTCCCAATCATTGCGGTGAACCCAAGCGACGCCACTGCAACGAAGGTGGGCAACGTAGGTCAGACGACCCTGGTGCGCGTTGCACACTAAACGCAACCTGGGGCGATGCTTGGAGGCAGCACTCACTAACGATGGGGACAGACAGCGCCACAATGTCAGGTCCGAACCACTTGCCCATTTTGCTAAGTACGCTAAATATGTCAACTCAACGACTGCGGCGAATAAGTCCCATGCCTGATTCTCACACATTTTATCAAATGCAACGTGCAAGCAAGGTCAGACGGCTACTCTTACACTTCATGCCATCCTTTCGCCCCCCTATACAGCACAGGCACGCCCACCTCACTTTCTTCACCAGCTGCTCCAGCGCCCGCCCCGGGCTCCGCATCACACCGTGACAAACCTAAGTATCGCGGGCGTTTAGCCGGGCGCTGCTTTTGCCTGGCGGTGCTCTCCCGCGTCTGCCGAGTCTGCCAAGCAAATTCCAAGCATCGGGTCACAGGGGTTGTAGGTTGAATGCTCTATGGATACGGGCTCGTTCTCAGGCTGAGTACCTCAGCATGTGGAATGCAGGGGAGCCTCCTCTGTCTGGCTTGCCATGTCACAGCGCCTTCTATCCGATTTTCAAGCAAATGTAGGGTGCAGTTAGGGCGCGACCGATCATATGACTTGCTGAGGAATTGGTCATATGACTGATTATGATGGCTTAAAGATGTGATATGACCGGGTCTGTAGTCAAGAGGATAATGTGGCAGATCGCCACCCCACCCCACCTGGGAACCCCGAGTGTACAGAGGGTTTGACGTCCTCCAAACCAGTATCATTCTCAGCTGTAGTTAGTAACACTCTTCTCCTCTCCGCCAAAATAGATCACGATTGAGACCGTTGTTGAAACCAGGTTGAGACCACGGCAACGAGGTTACGGGGTTTTGCGAGTTTTGGCATAATTATATTTCATCATATTCCATCATGCTTGATCATATGGGGTCATATCTTAAAGATTATTTCGGGCGCGCCTTAGGTGCAGTCCATCATAAGGCCAACTGTACATGTGTATCAGCAAATGCTTCAGGCGGAGTCTTCACGCATATGCTTAAAGCACAGCGCACCAGCTGTTGCATGCTGATGCGGCATGGCGTGAGCAGCCAGGAGGCCGGTGCTGGCAGGAGGCAGCTAGAGTATTGCTTATACCCAGGAGGCGATGTCACTCACTCTCGCACTCCCAAAGGGCACAGGGCACTCCGACCAAAGGGCAAAGGGCACTCCGACCGGTGCAGCATGGCCTTGCAGTCAATAGATAGCAACCCTTTAGCTGGTGAAGCTGTTGCATGGCGTGACTGGGAGAAGGGGAGAACGAGAAGGATGCAAAAGATGGGAAGGATGGGGTTAGCTACAATGGACTACAATGGGTTGAAAGCGACGAAACCATACTAAGCGTGTGTCTGAACAGTGGTTGAGGTCCCGACGCTAGTTGTCGGGACTGACACTGGATTGCAGCAGAGGTAACTAGGTTCGGGCTGCGCATCAGCAGTATGGGGTTAGAGAGTACCACCTCCACTGCACATGCATACGACAGTGTCAAGATGTTCGCGTAGCAACATGTGACACAGCTAACTGCAGAGGGCAAAGGCCATGTATGCTGTAACCACGCTGGCCCTTGTTAACTGATCTGTTAGAAGGGTCGTTGGATAAGGTGCTCTGGCTATATGCCCCCCCATTTGAGCTGTCAATCAGGCGCCCCCAACATGGGTCATGCAAGTACTCTCTCAATACCCCCTCCACCCATCGCCCCCACCCCATCGCCCCCACCCCATCGCCCCCACCCATTGCCCCCACCAGCCCACCTCATTCAGCCTGCCCACCCCCTCCCAGCCCTGCCCCTCGCCCCCTTCCCCAGCCTTCCCCTTCCAGCCTTTCCTTCCTAGCCTTCCCCTTCCAGCCCACCCCCTCCCAGCCCACCCCTCCCAACCCGCCCCTCCCAGCCCACCCCCTCCCAGCCCACCCCCTCCCAGTCCAAACCCCCAATCCCTCCCATCCGCTCCCTTGCTTGCTGCCACCACCATGGTAGGTAAGAGGCTGAGCAAGAAGCTGCTACAACAGGGGCGGGGCGGGGCGGGGCGGGGCGGGGCGGGGCGGGGCGGGGCGGGGCGGGGCGGGGCGGGGCGGGGCGGGGCGGGGCGGGGCGGGGCGGGGCGGGGCGGGGCGGGGCGGGGCGGGGCGGGGCGGGGCGGGGCGGGGCGGGGCGGGGCGGGGCGGGGCGGGGCGGGGCGGGGCGGGGCGGGGCGGGGCGGGGCGGGGCGGGGCGGGGCGGGGCGGGGCGGGGCGGGGCGACGGCACATGTATCAGCTGGCTCTAGCTGCATTGGCCACCCAGGGGCAGGCTGCTCTGGCTAAGTGCATCAGCGCCGGCTCCTGGCTGCACGCTTCGCAAGCGTACCTCACCTGTTAGGTTGGAGCTGCCCAAGACAGCTGCCAAGCGCAAGCGGTGACATAGTTGATATAGGTAACATAGTTAGACAGCCCCCTTGTTAAGATTGTAGATTTGTTAGGACCCTTGGACTGTCCACTGGCGAAGAGCTTTGGCCCTGGCCCAGTAGCCATCAGAGTTCAACAGTTGGTGTTACCTGATCTAAGGGCGCCCTTAACTGATGTCAGGGTAAACTACGGGGACCCATACACTCGTTATACCCCCTCAAACATTGCCGGCCAGCGGCCGGCTTGGAAGAGGCATGTTAGCTTACTGTCAGATGCATATTGACGCCAAGTGCCATAAGGGTCCTCTTGCTGCTGCTGCTGCTGCATCCGCTGCTTCTGCTGCTGCTGCTGCTGCCCATCCTCAGGCGGCGGCAGCCGTAGCTCGGCATGGTACACCACATCAATCGCCACTTCCATGCGCGTAGCTTGGTCTGAGCTGCCAAGAGCAGCGAAGAGGTGGGGCAAGGCCATTTGAGCCTGCACATGATGCTGGTAGTAAGTCCACATAGCACCACAGTGCTCCTGCAAATAGGTCGCAAGCTGCTGCTTCTCCTGCTCGCGCTGATCAACTGGCACCAAATGCTGCAGCTGGCTATGCAGACCTGGCAGAAGGGGCAATGTGTCCCAGGTCCCGAGACGAGCTAGCACATCCTGGGTGTGGCGGTAGAGCTCAAAAGCGTGCAGGCCGTCATCCTTGCTGGCCCACATGAGCTCGGGCACCAAGAAGCTCTCCCCAACCACTGCCACCACGCCGAGCCTGAGCAGCAGGCTGTTGTCCTGGAGCAGCTGGCTAAGGGTGACAGCCCATGGTGGAGACATACCCTTCTTCCGCTCAAGCAGCTGTGACACAGCATCTCTCGCATGCGCCCAGACGCGCAGCATGGTCACCGTTGAGCTGATGTAGCTGGCCCAGCGTGTGTCACACGGCACTTGGGGCTTGGCGCCCCATGCTCCCATGCCGAGCGGCACCCAATACTGGGCCAGCAAGCTGGCAATGGATTCAATGGCTGGGCGGATGTCACCACCCAATGCAGCCAGCCCAGCCAGCAGGGTGTTGTGTATGCCGTGGCTATAGCAGGGCTGCGCCCGAATGCAGCCAGCCTGCCCCTTGCTCTGGAGGAGCTTGCTCATGCGGGTGACAACACCACCATATTCACCCATGTTCACAGCTGCACTGTCTGCTGTGATGCTGGCGATGCAGGCACTGTCGAGGCCGTGGAGGTGCAGCTCCTGCATTATGACCTGGACATGAGCTTCTGCCGTGCCAATAGGCAAAGGGATGATAGCCAACACATCGGTGACTTGAGTGGTGAGTCGGCCTGCCCCAGCCCCAGCCTCAGCCCCAGCCCCATCTGCTGCCCCATCTGCTGCTGCTGCTGCCCCATCTGCTGCTGCGGCTGCCCCATCTGCTGCCCCATATGCTGCCTCAGCTGCTGCTGCTGCAGCCCCATCCGTTGCCCCAGCCCCAGCTGCAGCCCCAGCCCCAGCCCCAGCTGCAGCCTTGATGTTGTTAGGGCCATGGCTATCCAGCCTTCCGTAGCCAGCCTCTGCACACCGCCTCAACACCTCCACTGAGACGGGGTGCTGCTCCAAAACCAGCAGCTGCTGCCTCTGCTTGAAGGTGAGTGGGGAGTGGTGGGGGCGGCGTTTGTGCCGGTAGTTATGCACCTGACACTGGAGGCTGCGTTGAGCAGCCCGTAGGGAGTGATTGGTAGCTCGGGTTTTGGATGCCACCTGCTGCAAAGCTGCATGCTCATCCTGCAGGCGTTGGTGTGCTGCCTGTAGGTCGTCTAGATCGCCCTGCAATCCATCCGCGGTGCCCATTTGTAACTGCTCCACATCCCGCAGCCGCTGCACCTCAGCCTGCAGGTCACAGTTTGTCGCTTGTGCCCTACAAGCTGCAGCCTTGATGTTGTTAGGGCAATGCAGATTGCCAGCCCTTGGCGACTTGTTTGGTGCATTGAGCTGGGCGCTCTTTGCCTTGCTTAATCTCTTCTTCATGGTTAGGGTGGTCAGGGTGATGGGGGGTGAAGGATACAGAGATGGGTGAAGGAGAGGTAGGGGGGAGATGGGTGAAGGAGAGGTAGGGGGGAGGAGGCTGATGGCAGGCTGGGCTGCTGGGAGGAGGGGCTACTGGGGGCTGGGCTGGGTAGACGAGGTTGGGAGATGGTGGGTTAAGTTGTGTTGGTGGTGGCCACGTGGTGGAGTGGTAAGCCAAGCTCAGTCGGCTCCTCGTGCACCTGTAGCCATCAGCATGTGTACCTTGTAAGGGGTCAATCTCTTCACATACAAAGCCAATGATTGAGTTTCATAGTGCCACGGACGCGTTATTGAGTATGCTATAACAAATTCGAATGAGGCCAGGCTGTTTGTTCAATGGTTGAAAACATAAAGCGGATCATAGCTGGAGGGGGTGACTTGTCCCTACTGTGCCGCCCACCATTAAAGCGATACCGCGCTGCCACACTCGAATTTGGGTTTCTTCACATCCTCGCCAAGCGGCCTGCACCATCAGGAAGCTCGCGCAGCCATGTTTGCTAGACTTCGGTGGTGTGCGCCACCGACATGTCGTGCATCGCTAACGGATAGCCAAGGACGTAGCTTACCAGTGTAGCTAACCACGGTCTCTGATTGGGACACATCCGGGGTTACATGTGGCTGCCCGCATCGAATGACTCCGATGGCAATTCCAGTCGGACATTAAACGCGCATTATCGCATTGCAGCAGACGCAGCAAACGTTACATCAAATGATGGAGTAGATGGGCTGCAGTTGCATGAAGATTACCAACCCCATGTTGGGAACGCCTGAGCTTACAGCATCTAACAAGGCGTAGATGTCCATGTCGGAGATGTCAACGATGCAATGGGGCCCACCATGCGCCAACTTCCCGGTTGTCCACTGGCTAAGAGCTCTGGCCCTGGCCCTGGCCCAACAGCCATACTGACGCTGACTGACGGCTGTGCAGTCTGGTGATAGCAGTGTGGAGTCAGTGTCCGTCAGAGTTTGATCTGGTGACAGCAGGCTCGACAAACCTCGGACAGCCACTGGTCCTCCTGCTTCTCAATCGGGCCATGCAGAGGCGCCATGCAGATGGGCCATGCACCTGCCCAGCGAGAGCGGGCTTACCCTAGGGCTGCTCGTATCTGCTGCCTTTGCTCCTGCGTGAGGGACCTCGGGAACTTGACATCGAACTTCACCACCAGGTTCCCAAAGCTGCCCTGCTCCTTGGACACAGGCATGCCCTTGCCCCTGCAGCCACAGCCAGGTGAACCGCCTTCACCACCAGCTGCATGCTATGGCATGGCATAACATGTGCATCTGGCCCAATGAATCGCAAGCATTACTGCATGGACATCAATTGCAATCCTGGCAACTCAGCGTTGCGCAGAGCATGACACCTGTCGTTATCCATACATCATGCCACTTCCAGCCAAGGCTGTGGTGGTTGCCATTGAGGGTATTCAGGTGTTGGCTTGACGCACTTGGCTGAAAGAAGGAAGCAGACGCTGCATGCACCACAAGTGCCTGTCATGGCTGACATCCAGCCCCGCTTGACTCAGCCTGCCCAAATGCAACCTCTCTTCCTTCCTATCCCACTCACTGCTCAGCGCCCAATCCCCTTGTCACAATGCTGCTTCAACTCTACTCCCCTCCTTCTAATCCCACCTCACCCCGCTCCGTCTTACCGCCCAGCCCAGCCCAGCCCAGCCCAGTCCAGCCCAGCCCAGCCCAGCCCAGCCCAGCCCAGCCCAGCCCAGCCCTATTATTTATCCTTAAGCCTCACCGCACGATCTTTATACTGCTAGGCGTGGTGACGTCAGACAGAGTGACCTCCACCATGCTGCCATCAAGATGTTGCAAGCGCACGGTGGTCCCGCAGAGGGCATCACTCATGCTCAGTGGGGCGGTGAACTCCAGGTCATTGCCATTGCGCTGCAGGCAGTCAGGTGCTGCAGGCAGGTGGGCAGGCGGGCAGGTGGGGCAGGGGTGTGTGGTGGCAGGTGCAGGGTGGCAGTGTACTGATGGGTGCTGCAAGGTGTGAGCCACTACCTCAAGATGCTCAAGGTGTGGGCCACCACCTCATGACAAAGGACTAAGGATGAGGTCTAGGTGCTGCACAAGGGGCTGTGGGTACAAACCCCAGGGCAGTGGGTACAGGCCTGTAGGTACAGTGGTTTCTTTCGTTCTGCCCTGATGCATGGCATAGGTTCCTACCCTTATATTCATACTTCCCTTACTTCAAGTAATCGCTCAAGTGAAAACTTCAGCAAACAGTAAAAGTCGCAAATTGCAAGGTAAATGTCATTTTCATAGCGCAGTGCGAGGTAGTGCAGCTCGCAAAGCGACCAATTCATAGCGCAAAACGACCCCTGGAATATGGCATTTCATAGTTGAAAAAACACCAGTAGGTACACGGCTGAGCAAGGCTTACTGGTGGCTAACTGGTGCTGCTTGCACCTGCTGTCCATGGCAGCCATGCGGCGGCCTATTGTACCCAAGAAGATTTAAGTTTGGCTAAGTTTTGGAGTTGACAGCCTGTTGCTACTCTATTCCAGTACTACAGTAAAAGCCACAGCCTGAAAGCCAAGCAGATAGGCCATGTAGGCACACAGCTGAAAACAGCAGCTGACTTGCTGACACGCTGCCTTCAGGCTCAGCGCACACAAGGCGGGTCGTGACACTGGGAACCAGAAGCCCCACCCTGTACACCTACACCTACACCCAGGCACCCAGCCAGGCACCAAGTTCAGGCACCCAATCCAGGCACCGAGTTCAGGCACCCAACCCTAGGGCACCACAAAGTGTGGGCCATCGAGCCGCATGATAGGTGGGTGGAGCGACGCAGCAGACGCCTTCCTGAGCACCTAATCTGACGGCACGTGAAAGAAAGGCTATGGCAAATCCAATGGACTGGCGACGCGCGGAAGGAAGGCGGGAGGCTACAATGAATCAAGGGGACGTGGGTACCCAACTTAAGTGGTTCACGGCATACCGGGTGCAGGATGGGTGCCCAAGGCATGACCAGCCAAACTTGACTCGTATGACACAAAACAATGAGCTCCAGCTGGTCCAGGCAGTTGGCAACTATAGCCAGCTGGTTCCACTGCCTGCCCGCTATAGACAGCAAATCAAAGGGACGCGGCTGCCCAACTTCAGGTGGTTTATGGTGTACCAGGCGTAGGATGGGTGCCCAAGGCATGACTAACCAGCTGGTTGAGACATTGGCACCAGCTACAAGGTGCGCGGCGGAGAAGCGTTGTGGGAAGGGGCTCTGAATCCGCTGGCCACTAAGGTCAAGGGGGCTTTGCGGCTCCGGGCTGCCCTTACCTTGAACCGTGGGTGTGGCTTCTCATCCAACACAAACACCACGTCTGCTGGCTGCATGCCGGGCTGCTCGTCACCTGCAGCCGTGGCACCCAACACCTTGGGCGCGAGAGCGGCAGGGCATTGTGCTCAGCGCTCGCCTGTCTAATAGTCTGCCTGCACCACGAGACGGCCCCCATAGCCTTCCCATCCCAGGCCACAGCAGCAGGGCAGAGGTGTCAATGGCCCACAGACAGTGACACACAGGAACCAAGACCATCTGACACTATCGGCAAATGGCATGTCATGAGATGTCTAGCAGCCTGCACCACGAGCCAGCCTCCATAGCCTTCCCCTCCCAGGCCACAGCAGCAGGGCATGAGGGTGGCTGCCCTTAACCTGCTGTAGGGTACAGGTACCAGGTCTACCCGGCACCATCGGCAAATGTCATGTGATGCTGCTGCTGCTACTCTCGCTCCTGCTGCCGTTGTTGCTCCTCTAACTCCTCCCTTGCCCCTCCCATCGCTGCGACTGCTGCTATCTTGCCGTGCCCCTTTCCCCCTTCTGTGCGCCCTGTATCCCTCAGTGACTGAGTGCAAACAATGTGCTGGTTTCAAGGGTGTTCTCTGTCCCCTGTGTTGCTCAAAAAACTTCAACATGTTTTGCGTTCCCTGCACCCCACTCAGCGATTGACCAGCTGCAAGGTGCTTGGTGCTGACACCCGCACCCACACTCACCATCCCTGCACTTCACCTCGTCACACCCACATTCACCATCCGTGCACTTCACCTTCATCCTTGCGGCGGCCCTTCCATGGAGCCTCTTGGCAGTGTGTTCTCACTTACCCATATTGGGGAAGGTGATCTTGGTGCCTTTCTTCCACCCGGGCTTCACATTGACTTCCAACACCTCACTGCTCGTGCCATTGTTCGTCTGCCTGCTGATCTGCAGCCGGACAGCCAGACACGCACAAGGGGGGCTGGAGGGTGGGGAGGCAGACCTGGGAGGCAGAAGCAGGAGGAGCAGGAGAAGCAGGAGCAGGGGCAGCAGCGGCAGCAGGGGCAGCGGCAGTAGCAGCAGCAGGGGCAACGGCAGCGGCAGTGGCAGCAGGGGCAGCGGCAGGTGCAGCAGGGAGCAGCGGCAGGGGCAGTGGCAGGGGCAGCAGCGAGGGCAGCAAGGTTGTACAACATTGACAGGTGTCTCACGGCCCAGCCCAGCATGACTAAGCCCGACCCTCAGCTCAATCAGCTGATCTCAGCTGACCTGCAGTGCACACAGATCTCCCCTCACCCCTCACCCCTTGCCCCTCCCCCCTTGCCCTTGCTGCTGCTGCCATCGCCGCCTTTGCTGGTAATGCTGCTTCTGGCCCTGCACTTGCTCCTGATGCCCTGCAGTGAACACAGAGACCCACTGCCCTGCCTGCCTGCCAGCTTGCATGCAGGTTACCAGAACAGTACGCACCCATGCGTTCCCCTTCCTGCCTGCCTCCCTGCCTGCCTGCCTGCCTGCCTGCCTGCCTGCTGCTGCCACTGCCTGCTGCCACCGGTGGGTCCTGCTCCGCCATCAGCATCACCCCTCCTCATGGATGATGGACACCCACCACAACTCCCAACTAACTCCAACCACCCAACCACCACCTGCCCACTTTCAGCTTGCGGGTGCAGCCGCTGTACAGCTCCTCCAGGCTGCATGCCAGCGTGTGCTCCAGGGGCTTGGCCTTGCGGGGGCCAGACGCCGCTGCTGACCGCTGGTGACTGTGCATGCCTACATGCCACAAGCCAGCCAGCGCCAGAGTTATGGATGTGCCTGTACCTGCTCTCACGTGCAAGCCTGCCTGCATGTGCCATGGTGCCGCATGGTGCTCTCATGCTCAGCTGCAGCATGGCTCTGCGCCTTCTTCAAGCCTGCTTGCATGTTTATCACTGTTGCAGGCGGGCAGGTGCAGCAGCAGGCAAGCAGGCAAGCACAGTTATGGTGGCAGCAGGCAGCAGGCGCTGTGCTGGATAGGGGCCAGGGGCAGAGCCAGCCCCACAGTCAGCAGAAGCAGGAGGAGCAGCAGCGGCAGCGGGAGCAGCGGCAGGGGCAGTGGCAGAGCCAGCCCTACCCACCTGGCATACCACCAAAGGGCATCCCTCCCATGCCGTGGAACAGTTCAAAAGGGTCCATGCCTGGCCCTGGTCCACCTCCACCGAAAAACTGCAGCAGGTTGGCCGATGTGGCATAGGGGGTTAGCTATTACCTGCCCCTGCCACGGCCCCTGCCCCTGCCACTGCCCCTGCCACGGCCCTTGCCTCTGCCCCTGCCTCTGCCCAGCATCAAAACAGCATGCCGCCGCCCACCTCGTCCTACACCCTGCCCCTCACAGTTGCTGCTCCTACTCGCCCACTGCTCTTACCCAGTACTGGCCCCCACCTCTCTAAAGATGTCTTCAGCATTCCTGAAATTCCGGCCACCTGCACCGGGTCCTTGAGCGCCGTTGGCCTTCAGGCCTTCCTCACCATACTTTTCGTAGATCTCCCGCTTTGCAGGGTCTGAGAGCACCTGAGGGCAGCAGGGACAGAGGGTGGTGGGCCTTGCACCTTGACAATGATAAACAACAAGGACAGCGGAGATCACACACATGGGACATTGCAGCGGCGATAGCAGCAGCAGCAGCAGCAGCAGCAGCAGCAGCAGCAGCAGCAGCGGTCACAGCAACAGCAGTGGTTGTGGCAGCAGGAGGTGCATCAGCAGCGATCCCAAGAGCGACCTAGACCAGCAACAGTGAGAGGGCAGTGGGCTCAGGAAAGCCAGCAGGCAGGGCTGGGTAGCACCAACACCCTGCCAGCCCCACATACCTCATAGGCCTCACTGACTTCTTTGAACTTGGCAGTGGCTTTGTCTCGGTTATCCGGGTTCTTGTCCTGCAGCCCCGGTGCCAATGCATGGCACTGTCACCACGCAGACCTCCCACGCCAGGCGCTTATCAAACTTACCACATGGCATGGCATGCTACAGCACTGCAGCCCTACTCAACAGCAGTCACTCCCCATAGTGTAACATCATTGACACCCACCCATATAGCTGGCCGTGTCTGGCATTCACAAGACCCACTCCTAGTGTTTGAGACAAAAGAAGCTGGCAGCAGCTGTAGCTGCCATGGAGCTGCCAATAGGGTGAACCTCAACACTACCACCTGTGTCAAGATCTGTGTGTAAAAACGGCAGAGGTCAGCCAAGCTGCTTAACAGATGTATCCCAACACCAGCAGTGTGTCTCTACACTGACAATAAGCTGCTGAGGGCTAAGAGCTGAGCGGTAGCAGCAGCAGCAGCACAGCAGCAGCAGCAGCAGTCCCCAGCTACGCAGCATAGGCAGTGGCAGCTAATATATATAGTACCACGAGTGCTCAGCTTGTCCTCTGCAGCACCCCTGATGTCCAGCGCCAGGTTAAGCTGCATTCCTGAAAGCCACTGCCCAGCATCAGTGTTACCCACCTGCCTACTTGCCTGCCCACGATTGCTCTCCTCTTCACCTGCCCTCCTGACCATAAGCCACCTACCTGCCTGCCTGCCTGCCAGCCTGCCTGCCTGCCTGCCTGCCTGCCTGCCTGCCTGCCTGCCTGCCTGCCTGCCTGCCTGCCTGCCTGCCTGCCTGCCTGCCTGCCTGCCTGCCTGCCCACAGCTGCTTGCCGCACTGTTTGCCATCCTGTTCATGGTCCACCTGGCTGTCAGTCTGCCCTTCATTTGCATTTGCCTGCCTGCCTGCCTGCCCCCTGCTGCCCTCATGCCCTGGAGCCCTGTTGCTCAATGATGCCTGGGTGGTGTTGCCTATGTGCCTCAAGTCTGGGCCTTACAGGGTGCCACTTCATGGCCAGCTTGCGGTACGCTGCAGGCATCAGGCACAGGCACAAAGGCACTGCCTCCTCTGTGGCCACCTTCACATTGACATCCCTGCATGCAGCTGCATACTGCTGCTGCAAACCATGTAATGCAGCATGCTGATGATGACAGCAGCAGACATTGATCCATTGCGGCGGCTCTTTACCCTTCTTTAACTCATTGTCGTCAGCCCCTTTGTCAAGGCCCAGGATCGCCCAGTAATCTTTTCCCATCCGCCAAGAGCACCGCTGATGTGGTGGGTGCGCTGAAGGTTTTCGAAGCCTCTCGAAGCTAGTCAACCACGAAGAGGTGCGGAGGTGCGGAAGGGTTCGCACCGCACGTATCTAACGTCGTTGCTGGCGACAGGCTTCTCGCATCTGGCGTCAAACACTAGCCGGCTTGCCTGTGCCCATGGGTTGATCCATGTCCCATCCCTACCGTACACATGCCCATAAGCACCCTGTGGATGCCCACTTTCCACTTGTCGATGGCGGGAGGGGGTGAACGCTGACCTGAGTGCTGCTCGGAGTCACGGGTTTGAATGGATGTCTTTGTATGGTCATAGAGACATGCAGAGGCAGGAGTGTGTGCGCCGTACAGGCACCTGAAACAGTATGAACGTACCAACCGTGTATGCTCGGGATGTCTACCAATTGCTCACTGCTTGCTACGTCCCTTACGCTAGATTGATACACCGGTAGTTTGTCACATAGACAATGCTGTGTAGCGCGTCAAAGCATGAGCACTGGCCGGTCGTTCGCTGCGAGTCATTGAGTATGTTACAAGTTGTGCAAGAAGGCATGCACCATGCGCACACAATGCATGCAGCCTGCACTCTCCCACACTAGTTTATATGACTCACGTCACTCAGGTCACACTCCATTCCCTCACCCTCTATACACATGCAGCTGCACTGGGCGGCCATTCCTGATACGGTCAAGGTCACGACAAACACACACACACAAACAACGACAACGTCAAGAACCTTAACCACACGGCTGATTACGCTTGGAATCAGGGCAACAGCACAAGAGCACACACTGACTGCCACCAGACTGCAGCATCAAGACACTGCACCAGGCAGAGGCGGAGGCCATTGAATCCAGCCCCTTCCCACCACTGCCTGCCCAGCAGCCTAAGACCACCTGCCCGGCTTCTTGACCTGCCTGCCTGACCCATGGCGTTGCCTGCTGCCCAACAGCTTGCAAACCAGTGTGCTGTATGCCACTTATCCCGCCCAGAACAGCCCAGAGCTCAAGTCCAGAAGGCTGTCAGCACAGGCGGTCAGCTATGACACCCAGGTTGACCGCACGGCACAGCCACGACCATGCAACGCCAACTGACATGCAATGTCTACACTAGTGAAGTGTACCATCATCATCATCACACCAGTACACTGCAGACTAGCTGCTGTGCTGGGTGCCAGCACATGGGCATGCCAGCACGTGCCAGAGACAGCCCAGTGTGAAATGAGTGGCCCACCAGCCCAGCAGCACGACAGTTGCAAGCCTTGGCAGCAAACTGCCAACTCCATACCCACCATCCCTACCAACCATGCAAGGCCCTGAACCACCCTGCCAGAGGCATCCTGGACCTGCGCAGCCAGCCACCCACCTGCTGCGCAAACTTGCAGCAGCCAGCCAGGACACAATGTCATGCAAGACCACCATCAGCCAGCAGTCAGAGAGCAATAAAGCAGCCTGAACCCTGGCCAGCCAGCCAGCCACTGCTTCCACAGCAGCTAGCAGGCTGAGGTTGGCCCACCCGTTGTGACACCTACAGCTGCGCTGGGCAGCCAGGCATGCTGGCAGGGTTGCAAGGGGTACAGCAAGCTGAGCCTCAGGACATGCTGCCACAGCCGCCGCTGTTGCTACCAGCCATGCACCTGCCCCCCTCATTGTCCAGCTACGCTGTTGCAACACTGTGCAGGTCAGCAGCCAGGCTGGTTCTGCTGCGCACCTCCTGAACACTGCCAGCAGCCAGGCTGGTTCTGCTGCGCACCTCCTCAACACTGCCAGCAGCAAGAGTACCTTTGCTGCGCTTGCTCGCACAGCCAGCAGCCAACAACCAGGCTGCCCTTGCTGCGCTTGCTCATTTGCTGTGCTGCCCACATACGTCCCAACAATGCAATGCAGCCAGTCAACACCACCTGGACACCCTCCTCTTGGATGCACACCATGCACCTGAGCTAGCAGCCAGCCAGCCAGCCAGTCAGCCAGGGGCACGCCTCTGACAAACAGCTCTGCTCTGCGTTGCACACTCGTCCATGCATACACCAACATCTGCTGTGCCAGCTGTCATTCAATCACGTAACTACCTAGAAAGCTGCCTGCATTGCTGTCTGCTCTACTGATTGATGCCATTCCGCTACTGCTGATGCTCCAGCCTCAGTAATGCCTGCGTGGCGATGACAGCATGGCAGCACCCTCGCATGGCCAGCACTTTTGCTGTGCTGCATGGTCCACAGCACATTGCAATAGCCTGCTGCGTGCCTGGCAATGAACACCAGTGACACATTGACGTGGGCAGAGGGTTGGAGGCAGCGTCACACAACAGGAACATGCATGCCTCCATATGCAAAGTTATATCTTTTCTCCCAGGTCAGGCCGGTGCTTGATGCCCTGCTGATACCACAAGCTGGGCACAGGTGGCACCGCATGCCTTTGTGCCCCACCCAGGTCATGAACAGCAGCCAGACAACACTAAACCAGGCTGTTAGGCAGCCAAGCCTATAAGCATTCATGCCATGAGGCCAGGTTAAGGTTGAGAGAGAGGCTTGGAGAGCTGCCCCAGCCAGCCAGGGTAGTCATGTAGCCAGCCTCTGACTGTGACGCCTTGGTCTGCGACACGGCAAGGAGCTCAACATGGCCACCTTGCTTGACCAAGTAGGGAGCCTCTGAAGGCTGGTGCCTGGGCTGGTGCCTGGGCGGGTGCCGGGGCTGGTGCCTGGGCTGGTGCCGGGGCTGCTGCTAGTGCTGCTGCCTGCAACTGCTTGGCCATAACCTGGGAAGGTCAGGCACAGCAGACGGAGCCATTGCTAGTGGTCTCCTTCACTATGACAGAATAGCTGGGACTGGCCAGCCAGAGCACCAGCTGGTGGTCACCGTGTCTGTGACCCAGGAGCTGCAGCCAGGCGTGCCGTGCCAATAGGCAAGCATCGGCAGAGGCCTTGGCTGGGTCCTGAGTGCACCCAGCATTGGAGCCAGGTTCTGCCAGCATGGCAGCTGGAGAGGAGGTTTGGCCAACTGAGGTTCGGCCAGCTGGCCAGATGGTGCACATGCCATCCCAGCCATGTCCTGCCTGCCTGAGGTGCCAGTGCTGCCATGCCATAGCCAACTGCTTGCTGCCATGACTGGTGTCAGGGGGACTTGGGCGTCAGGCTCTGCAAGCAGCTCCGGGCGCGAGGGTGCAGCTGGGCAGAAGGATGCTGCCTGGTGGGTGGTGGGGCAGGTGGGGAGGTGGGGAGGTTGGGCAGCTGGGAAGGTGGGTGGTTGGGAGGTTGGGGAGGTGGGGCACTGACTCACACTCCAGGCATGGTTGCACTGGAGAAGGTAGGCCGGGAGAGCGCGAAACAAGGAAGGAGGGCAAGTGAGGAAGGGGGAGAAGGGAGTGGGGAGGGAAAGCCGGGGAGGAAAGAAATGAGAAGAAGAAACAGGGGCGAAGGTGGAAGAGGATCTGGAGCAATGAGCCCCTTGATAGCAGCGTCCAGGACTGAGATGGAAAGGGGCTGAGGTTTAGCCCAACGCTGTATGTATGTACTTGCTGACTAGGAGCGCGGGAGCAGGAAGAGGTGGAGGAGGTGCTTGAAGCACCAAGCAGAGGTGGTGGAGGCAACAAAGGTGGTGTAGGTGAGGTTACAACTTGAGAGGGTAAGGGAGGTGGGAGGAGGGGGCGAGTGGCAGAAGAGCATGAAAGGAAGGATGCCCGCACAGCCTGCCCAGCACACTGCTGCTGCTGCAACCTAGCTGCTGCATATGCTTCTGCCAAGGTATGCATTTGGGCAGCTGCATCAACTGCTGAAGTGCCAGCGGCATTGGCTGCTGCTGGCCAGAGCAACGCCTGCTGTACTGGCTGCTGGCGGGGAGGACGAGGGGGCATGGTGTAGTGTCATGAGGTGTTGGGCAGATGATACCCACACATGGTGGCATGGTGGTGTACCCCTGAGCCTTAGGGGTACAGGATGGGGGAGTTTGCCATCCTCAACACGCTGTTCAGCAGCTGCTGCTGCTGCTGTTGGTGCTGGTGCTGAGCCGTCAAGATGTCATGGTGGTGATGGTGGTGATGCCCAAGGTGGTACAGTGTGGGAGAGGGGGGCGGCAGGAGCCCCGTGGCCACCGCCACCGCTGCCACCGCCTGCTGCTGCTGTTGCTGCTGCAGCTGGATGGCGGCTTGCAGCTGGAGGTGCTGGATCTGTGCCTGGCGCTCCCGCTCCTGCGCCTGGGCGTGAAGCGCCATCTGCTGCTGCAGGAGAAGCGCCTGGGCCTGGGCCTCGGCAGCCGCCTGCAGCTGCTGCTGGTACTGCTGCTGCTGTTGGTCCAGGCTCCTGCCTAGGTTCTCCAGGCGGAGGGCAAGGTCCCTGAAGGCAGGCCGGTGGACAGGGGAGGTCTCCATGCACTGGGCGATGAGGCTGAGCCACTCGGGCTCACAGTCTCGAGGGGTGCGCAGGTTGAGGGTGCCATGCATGAGCCCCATGATGATCTGTTGTGCCGTCAGCTCCTGGAACGGCACTTCCAGTGTCAGCATCTCCCACATCACCACGCCCATGGACCACACGTCACACTTCTCGCACACCTGGTCAGCATGGGCATGGGGAAGAAGCAGCGGCAGCAACAGCACAGTAAGCCATGATAACATAGCAATTGGCACCAGTCGCAACCACAACATTGATGCAGAAGCTGGATGGAAGAAGGTTCATATCGGAGAGCAGGGATGACTGCTTGGGCACAATTCAGTCTGCACACCATCAGCATAGACCGTGCGGCTGGGTGTAGTAGTGAGCTGACCAGGAACAATCAACCAGTGAGCTAGGGCAGTGCAGCCTACCTTGTTGGGGTTAGCTACCAGCTCTGGTGCCATATAGGGCAGCGTGCCCCTCAGGTCGTGACAGGTCACATACGTCTGGAACTTGTGCTTGCTCAGCCCAAAGTCAGCAACCTGTACAGCACACAGTGACATGGTGTGAGGGGGCACCAATTTGCGCTTCAGTGTGTTGTCAAACACTGTTGCAATAGCACAGACGTAAACTCCTCCCTTAATGCATGCCAGCTTTCACATTCGAGTAGCCTTCTCAGTCTTGCATCGGCACAGGGTAGATTACTCCCAGCAGCGCCTCAATGCTCCAGTACCACACCTCGACTATTTCTTCTTTGGCATGCAGGGACCATGTCTATTTGGCATGCATACACCTGCTGTGCCTGGTTGCACACTATGACGCTCACTAACCGTGACATAGCTAAGCAAAGGGAGCCTCGCTCTGCAACCACACCAGGCATGACGCCGGTGCATAGCCAGGCCGCACCCACCTTGATCAGCACATCCTCGCCCTCGCCCTCCACCAGCAAATTGTCAGGCTTGAGGTCAAAGTGGATGACAGCTGGCTGCTGGTCATGCAGGTAGGACATGCCCAGGGCAGCTTGCAGGGCGATGCGGCAGCGCTCCCTCAGGGGAACCCGTCGGCCTTGCAAAGCAGCCGCTCGGAAGCGCTGCAAAAACAGGGGACAGGGGCATTGCCATTATTCATCGTCGCACACAGCTGCCAGTGATCCAAGACCTCTTGCCTGCATCTGTACTGTGAACAGCAGCCTGCCTAGCAGCATCTGCCATCCTCAACGTGCCCATATGCTGACACCCCACACCCACTGTGTGAGTCACAGGCATGCCATAGCCTGCTGCTCTCAGCTGCACTCACACAAGGGAGGCACTGATGGACCAAACACGCCACCCAACCACCATTACTCAACCACCATTATTAACCACCTACTGACCAACACTCTCACCACCGTTATGAAATCGCTTGGTCCCACCTGTGCCAGAGAGCCTCCCCGCACGTACTCCATCATGATGCCAGCAATGTGTTCTGTGGCGGGCATGCTGATGCCAGAGGTGCCGTTTGGGTGGCGCGCGCCCATTAGCATGCCCAGCCCTGGCCCGTTGCCAGGGCTGGCGCCAGGCCTTGCCCCAGCCCCTGGGGTCAGGGCTGCGGCTGCGGCGCTGCTGCCACTGCCAAGGGGTAGGTGGGTTGTGGTGGGGTGGTGGGGAGCTGGGTCGTTGGGCTCGGTGACCAGGCCGAACATGCGGATAATGTTGGGATGGTTCAACCGGGCCAGCACCTCAGCCTCACGCTGAAAACTCTCGCTGTACTTTGCGAAACGGTCTTGCTGCGAAAAGGTAGCAGCAGGAAAGCAGGGCAGGGGCGGCGAGTAGGGTGAGGTGTTGCAACAACATCTGGGGAAGCGGCACAGCAGTGGGTGGAAATATTGCAGCAGGGGCAGCAGTGCCAGGACAATGTGTCAACCTGGGATGAAAGACAGGATGAAAGACAGCTGGCCATGGTTTTGTCAGGCTGCTTCATCAACACCATCAAAAAATGACAGGCTTGGAGGCTGACGGCACGAACTACATGCAATAATAACTACATGTAAGCACAAAACAAGACCAGGAGCCCAAGGCAGCTGCACCCTCCTGACCTTCAGCCACTTGATGGCAACTGTGCCGTAGGGAAACACCTCTGCCTTGGACACATCACCGAATGCACCCTCGCCAATCTTGGCGGTGATGTCCACTTGTGCCCGGGGGACATGAGGCACACTTTCCAACAACGCCTTGGGCACCAGGACGTCTGCAACGAACCAGGTATGCAGCAGCCAGGCAGCCATGCAGCCAGGATGGGGCGACAGCACTGTGCTAGCACCACTGCTACCAGGTCTAGCACACAGGCTGGTGTACAGGCTGGAGTACACAGACTGCGTGTGAGTTACAAGGTGCTGGAGCTTTCATTGCAGTTGGCAGCACACTGCAGGCAAGGCTGGCACATTGCCATAGGTAGATTTGGCAGATGTGTCGAGGCTGGATTGTGGCTGTGGCAGGCTCAAGGGGCACCTGATGTGGCAGCTGGCAGGAAGTTGAAGTCCAGCAGGGGGTTGCAGTCCTGTAAGGAGCTGCCCAGTGCGGTGTCAAACTCCTGGGTCACCACCTGACCATGGTGGTTTCTAGCCGCCCCATAGCCTGCACACAAGGCCAGAGCACGGTTACTCAGTGTGCAGATAGCTGCCGAGCCTGTTTGTCTACCTAATCTCAGTGATGCGTAGTACTGGGAGAGCAGGACGAAAAAGTACCACTGCTGCTCTCTAGTCACTACACACTGCCATACCCCGCACAAACTGTGCAGACAGTGGCATTTCCACAGTGGTTATGAGACAATAGGCATATGGGTATGTGGCATTATCTTGTTGGCCTAGTGTGCTTTGAAGCAAGGACAGGCAAGGGTGCTATGCAACAGAGCATGTGCAGGGTACTCTGTGCGGACACAGCCCTCATGCTTGGCTGCCCACACCAGGTGCCCATGTATGCACACCAGGGACATCACCTGGATCTGTAGCAACAGGGGCAGGCGCGCACCTGTGTTCGGCAGCCCTGGCGTGCGAGTGCCGCCATACAGCTGCTGCATGTGCTGCCTCTCCGCCTCCTGGGCCTCTTGTGCGCCCTCCACAGCCTGTCTGACACCCTCGTTGCCCGTGTCCCCCTCCCCAAATGCGCTGATGTGGCTGGGTAGCCGCAGCGAGCCTGCATTTGGCAGCTGCTGTGGATAGGGCCCCGAACTGCCTGGCTGCACACCCTGCGCTGGCCCTGAGTAATGTGTCGTGTGCGCTGGTTGGTGCTGCAGGAGCGATGTGGGGCAGCCTGACTGCTTGCTGTAGGCAGGTGGGCTGCCGCTTGCCTCACTGTCGCCAAATATACTGATGTGACTGGGCAGGCCACCGGCAATGTCCCTGACCCCATCGCAGGGCTCGCTGTACAGGGCATCGCCTGCGCAGCCACGCGAAGAGGAGGCAAAGCACAGGGCGAGGTAAAATAGCAGCATGGAGGTGGTGCGGCAAGTCTGGCCTTGGCAGCTCAGGGCGTATTAGCACAAGCCAGGCCACTTGGAGCCAGGCCAAACTCCACAACAGTGATGGCCTAGTTCTCACACCAGGAGGGCACTGCTTGGTGATTGTCATGACCAGCAGGACAGCAGTCCATGTGCAGCTGGCTACCTTGTAGGGAGGGTGCGCACCTCGTCTTTGAAACAACCCAGGGGCGTCCATGGGTTGCTGCCCATGTGCTGCAGAAGCTGGGGCTGCAGCTGTAGCTGCATGGCTCCAAGCCTGCGAGGGTCCCCTCACAAGCAGAGGCCCCACACGTGGCTGCCCTGGGCCCAGGCCTGCAGCAGCTGGCTGCGGGTCCAAGGGCCCAGCTGTGTGTGGGGTGAGGCCAGCAGCCTGCTCCTCCTGATCCTGGCGCTCTGATGTACGACCCATGAGGGGCAGCAAGCGACTGACGCTACGCTGATGCTGCAGGGGCTGCTTGGTGAGGAAGGGCATGGGGTGGTGGTGGGAGTAATGGTCATCAGGCTCATGGTATGGATCATCCAAACTGAAGTCTTCTGCGGTGAAGCCTTGCGCACGGGGGAACCCAGGCGCTGGGCCAAAGTAGCCAAGCTGGATGCTAGGAGCCAGGGGCCCAGGCGATAAGCCTGGCCTGCCAAGAGGCAGGGGAGCGGGCGGGGGCCCGGGGAGTGGGTGCTTGGAGTACAGCAGTGACACCGGGCGGGGCAGCACAGCAGGGGGCTGGCCAACCGTCAGCTGCTGCTGCTGCAGAGGCCGAGGCATGTCAGACCCCAAGCCACTGGCACTCCAATGCGGGCCATGGGCTTGAGGGGAGCTTGCATGGCCAGCAGTGAGCTGGGACACCGACACATGCAGCTCCTCCAGTGCAGCACATGCACTGTGGTGATGATGCAGCTGAACAGGTAGGCTGCCATGCGGGCTTGAGCCATGCTCGTTTGTACCTGCCACAGTCCCAGCCTCAGCTTGCATGGCTGGTGGTGGCTGGGCCAGAGAGCCTTGACCAGCCCCAGCTGCACACTGCTGCTGGCCTTGGCCCAGCTGCATCTCAGTGTCTGTTGAGGGGCTTGCAGACTTGGCGCTGCACTGCTCCACATCATCGCTGCTCCAGGTCTGCTGTTCATAGGCAGCGTAAGCTTGTTTACACAAGCTGCAGAGTGTGATGACAACCTTGAGGGTTATAAGGCAGCTGCGATAATTGGAGCATTGGCTGCAATCCCCCACTAACCTTGCCTCCATATCGTCGGTGTCCAGGGCGTCAGCGTCTGAGCAGGCTTCCAGTTCGGTTTGCAGTGCCATGGTCAAGAAAATGCGGATGCGGAAGGTCCTCAAAAGAGTGCCCGGTCGACTAAGCGCGCACAGGTATTCCTCGTAGAATTCCTGTACGCAAACACCAGGTTTAACTTGCTGACTGCGCAGGCAGTGCTCTCATACACGCTGTGTGCGACTGCGATTGACCAATCATTGGCCGTGAACCCCGACGGCTCGCACCTTCAGATCATCCTCATCAGTAACGTTGACCAGCGAATCAGGCGTCAATTCCTCACCCGGGGCTTGGTACCTGTGCACCAATTGAAAGCCAAACGGTCAATCCGCAGATCCCCAGCAGCCACATGTGCGTCCAGCCATACCACTGCTGTAGTCCCCAGCAATCTTACTTCATCTGCACAGTGGTGTTGAACTTGTAGTTCATCCGCTGGATGACATCGTTGTAGGTGAAGGAGATAGGTATGGCGTCGTTGTACACGCTGCCCCCCACGTAGCGCCATTCCCCGCTCTCCGGGACCTACAAAAGCAATGCTGGTGCCCAGTTTAAGCTTATCAGAGTTGGTATACTGCCACTGCAGCGCCAGACGCGGCTTCACCTCCTCAAACTTGCCGCCCCAATACAGCCGCAGCTTGACCTTCTGCTCCTCAGCCATTTCCACCAGCCAGGCCCCCGCCGCTTTCTCCGCTCCTTCTGTTTAGATTATTGTCATAGGCCTGCTGCCATCAGAACACGACACTAAGCATTTGACGCCACGCGGCCCCACTATACAAGACCAGCGTCCTTAGCCCTTGTTTGTATACCCCTTCCCGTGCCTTTTGCTCGCGGCAAGCCCCGCAACTCCGAATGGCTTTTTCGCAAATCACTGGGTTGGTGTGACAGGTGTTTCTCCTCAACTAATGTCGGAGCACCGCATACACCGTAGTCGTAACCTATCTACATAACTTTCCTTAGCGCTACACCTCTCACGCCTCGCGTCAACTTCTCTGCCCTTCACTGCCCTGTGCCTGCGGTGCCATGAGGGTTAAGCTCAGGGTCGTGCTTGCGAGCGGCAGCCAGCATAACATGACACTTGAGTCTAGCGCTTCTTGGCCTGACTTTCGAGCCCGAGTTCTTCGCCATGCCGTGGCTGGGTGGGGAGCAGTCCGGCTCCAGTATCAAGACACCGAGGGAAAACTCCGTGCGCTTCATTCCGAGCAGGACTTTTCGGTAGGCTTGCTTTCTGCGTTCGGCCTCGGCCATTGTACGGCTGTAGTTGCGCTCTGCTGGCCAGGCATGATTGAAAGGCGGGTGCCATCTCATGCACATGGTGCGGTGACTGAAACGCAGAGTTTAGCCAAATGCTACGAAGAAGGAATTCTACATCAGTCTCATCATGGGGCAGCCACATTCCGTATCCGTGTCATGGTCACCTCTTCACTACACCAAGGGGCCGACAGGTGCGTGCACTTGTGCTGTACAAGAAGTGCCAACAGAGGCATTCACAAGTTTTGCTAACCATGTTTCTTGCAGAGCGCCAACCTCAGTGTGTGAAACCCAAACCTCTCTGGTTCGAGCCACTGTTGGGTCAAGGGAACATTCGCCCGCTACTCGCAAAAAGTTCCGATCCCTCGATGCAAGGTCTGTACCAGCCCAGCTGATGCCACAGCACACTTCTCAAGTGGAGGATCCCTTGCTCATTCTGTGTGTCCCTTGCTCGTGCAGCCATGGCTTGGTTGCAACACCCATGACTCCCAGCCAGCACTCTGCAGACGTGACGTCTGCACTGCCCACACCAAACCGGGCAGTGCAACGTAATCCAGCCTGCTGCGCCCTGCTCAAGGCCCACCATGAGGTAGCATTTGCGCCTCGTAGCCAATCCATGCCCAGCCTGCCAGCGTCCACATTGTCCGCTGATGCCAAGTCTGCAGCTCACACCCAGGCCCAGCTGCATCCAATGCCGCCACCCACTGCTTTGAGGCAGCCTACACTGGAGGCACTGGGGGCAGCATACATGGCATCCCCAGTACGCGTCATCACCTCCATTGCCCCGCCACTGGCCACTGGCAAGGTGCTGCTCAAGGAGGGGAGCCCCAGCAGCCCGGGTTCTCTGCTCCCTGCTGCCCCGTCCACGCCCAGCCCACACAGCCTGCCACAGCCACCTCTCACTATGCAAGACTGGGACGCTCAGCTGCTCAGTTCCATCAAGCACACCGTTACCAAGCTCCACTTTGGCTCACGTTTGGGGCAGGCTATGCCTTTGGAAGTGTGACACGGAGAAGCAGCTTGGGAGCGTTTTGCCAGCCCTGGCTAGCAGACAACACAGGAGCGGGGCTGGCGGTATTTGAGGATGGCGTGCGGCCACTGCACTTTCCTGCTGCCAGTCTATTAATGACTATTCAGACAAAGGGCAATGCAGCAGGCCAGAGGCTTTCCTTCTTATACCTACCGGAGTCAAGAGACGTGGCCTTGCCATTTTGATCCATGAGGCACTGCAGGATGTCAGCATGCATTTCCACCCTCTAGCCATTCAATGGAGACTGAAGCCAGGCAGCTGTCTAGTGAAGCTGCATGGCTGCCGCTGCTGCTCTGCTGCCGTGCTCAGCTGCATAGGTCAACCAGCTTGGCTGGCCTGACTGCCTTTGCCCTTGGCCATCCTGCAACACCTCCCTTGTGTAACACCACACTACGTGCCATCACTCACCAATGGCTGGGTTCACTTGCTTGTGTGGCTGGGTTTGCTTGTGTAGCTGGATTTTGGAGTGAGGCCAAGCAGGTGCTGTGAAATTGTGGCATGATGACATGGCTTGGTTTGGCGGTCTCTAGTTGCCTGCGGCTGGTACTGCTGCCATTGCCTCATCTGTATCTTTTCTTGCAGGCATGCCACGGCAGTAGCTGTAGTGTTGCATGCATACAGCCTGGGCCTCATGTCATGATCACAGGAATACAGGCATGGCATGTGTGTACTCACATCATGGCATTCATGAACAAGAGTGGGCACCCAAGGGCTGCATACAAACACACAATGTGGACCGCAACATGCATGCGCGGTGTTGTGTTGTGTGGGAGTGGCAGCAGCAGTGTGCATTTGACCTGGCATGCTCCATTCTGATGACTACGCACATTTGTATTGGTCTTGGTGCTCCTTATTGGGGTGGCTCGACACACTTGTGGGCTTAGGTGTCAAGTGACATGTTGCATGTGAGGTGTTGATGTAGTTTTGATCAACGCATTGCAGCACTGGGCTATTGTCGTTTAGGCAGTCGAGTGTCGTTTGAGGAGCAAGTTGGGTCTAGATCTCCTGGCTGGTGACGTGTGATGTGTAAACATGTGGCATGTTCTGGTGACTGATGCCTGGCTGCATGCCCGGCCCTGATTGTGCATCATGGGCACGCAGTGTGGGAAGCGTGCACCTCAAAAGGTGTACACCTAGCACTAGCACAGCTACCTAGGGCCTGAGCCTAAACCTTCCCAGGCTGCTGGAGGCGCCTCAGACCGCTGGCTCCAGGTTCAGCGCAACAAGCGGTCCTGCACCTGCACTGCTGGGGGCTCCCAGCCTGCAGGCCTGATGGGCTTGCTGCGGTTCAGCCGCTTCTCACAGTGCTGGGTGCTGTTCACAGCCGAGCTGGCCCGGCTGCTGCGCCACCTTGCTAGGCTGCCTGATTGTTGGCTTGCCGCTGTTGGGCCTCTCCACCACCTTGCACCAGGCCTGCAGCACAGCTTCAACCCCCCACCCACCCCGCTGCCAATGCCAGCTGCATGGGGCACAACACATACAATGCGCATGACATCTAGGGAAGGACCGAATGAAGGACATGGCGCATAGCAGGGCAGTTATCAGCTCCTGGTGCAGCCCCTCCCTCCCTGCCATATTCACACAGTTCCAGCAGGAGGCTGAGGTCCTGGCCATGGAGCAAATGTGGTTTCCTTGGCAACCCTGGCATTGACAAGGACACGGCAGGCCAAAGAGGACAAGGCAGTGCTGCAGGCCTGTTGTAAGGTGGTGGGAGCAGCCTAAGGGTCGTGACCGACCAGCTACGGGTAAGGTGATGCTAGTGGATGAGTTCCGCAGCAGCGAGTGGCCACCGATGGTGTGAGCGGTCCAGGCCTGAGGACAAGGTGCTCCAGCAGGGCAGGTACACCACCAGGCCTGCTGAAAATGACATTGGCGTGACCCGACTTTGCCTTGCAGGAATGTCTAGCCTACTCCAACCGCCCGGATCCTGCCCCCTCGCACCCCTCGCACCCCTTCGCTTTTCCTTGCAGCCTCATCCCCTCCGCAGCCCAGCATAGCCTTCCTACCTCCTCTAACCCCCTCCCAATCCCAGCCCCGCCCTCCCAACCCCCTCCCAACCCCTCCCAGCCCCCTCACTGCCATCCTACCCCGGCTACCCCCTACCCCCCTACCCCAGCCCGGCGAGATCACAACTGTGGGCCCACAACTGCGTGTGGTCTGCAAGTACACGAGGCATAGAACATATGGTAAATGCGGGGCGGGGCGGGGCGGGGCGGGGCGGGGCGGGGCGGGGCGGGGCGGGGCGGGGCGGGGCGGGGCGGGGCGGGGCGGGGCGGGGCGGGGCGGGGCGGGGCGGGGCGGGGCGGGGCGGGGCGGGGCGGGGCGGGGCGGGGCGGGGCGGGGCGGGGCGGGGCGGGGCGGGGCGGGGCGGGGCGGGGCGGGGCGGGGCGGGGCGGGGCGGGGCGGGGCGGGGCGGGGCGGGGCGGGGCGGGGCGGGGCGGGGCGGGGCGGGGCGGGGCGGGGCGGGGCGGGGCGGGGCGGGGCGGGGCGGGGCGGGGCGGGGCGGGGCGGGGCGGGGCGGGGCGGGGCGGGGCGGGGCGGGGCGGGGCGGGGCGGGGCGGGGCGGGGCGGGGCGGGGCGGGGCGGGGCGGGGCGGGGCGGGGCGGGGCGGGGCGGGGCGGGGCGGGGCGGGGCGGGGCGGGGCGGGGCGGGGCGGGGCGGGGCGGGGCGGGGCGGGGCGGGGCGGGGCGGGGGCGGGGCGGGGCGGGGCGGGGCGGGGCGGGGCCACCTTGGGGCCTCACGGAGTGGCCAGGTACAATAGGTGCAATAGCTACAATAGGTACTACTGACGAAGGGGTCAAGCATCGCTCCAGCCTCGTGTGTTCAACGCCAAAGTTTGAGCCATTATTGCGATCAGCACACTGCCCTTGACCTGCCCCCCCCTCGTGCTGCACCCCCCCGGCAGCAGCAGGCAGCTGGTGTTGGTGCTGCCCCTGACCTGCCCACCCCTCCTGCTGCACCCCCCTGGCAGCAGCAGGCAGCTGGTGCTGGTGCTGCCCCTGACCTGCCCACCCCTCCTGCTGCACCCCCCCGGCAGCAGCAGGCAGCTGGTGTTGGTGCTGCCCCTGACCTGCCCACCCCTCCTGCTGCACCCCCCCGGCAGCAGCAGGCAGCTGGTGTTGGTGCTGCCCCTGACCTGCCCACCCCTCCTGCTGCACCCCCCCGGCAGCAGCAGGCAGCTGGTGTTGGTGCTGCCCCTGGACTGCCCACCCCTCCAGCTGAGCAGCAGGGGGTCAGGGCGGAGCTGGACACAAGCTCGACACGCAAGCGGAGGGCGGGCGGGAGGGATCGGGCAACATGTCGAGCAAGGTAACGTAGCAATGTCCTACACACCTTGAGTGGCCTTACCGAGTGGCCAGGTAGTAGGTACTACTCACGTAGCGGTCAAGCAATGCAGCAGCCTTGTATACTTCCGAGCATGGGTGGAGGGGCGTCGTTACATCGGTTTAGCGTGCCATGTGAATCGTTTTGACTGCGACGACTGTCCCTGACTGTTTGCAGCGGCTACTGGGCCACGTCGGTCGCGGCGGTCGGTCGCGGCGAGGCCCGCATGATCAAAATTGGCATGAATGTGAATGTCAAGATTTGAGCCGCCATAGCACTCGGCACACTGCACAACAATTAATGTTACAAGCTGCACCGCATAGCTGACAGAGTTTTCTATCCAGGGATGTGCGAAACATAAATAGAAACCACGTGGCTGAGACGCGGCGCCGATTTGATTACCAGGGGTCGGTTTCCTATCATTTCCTGTCATTTTTTCATAGTTGGGGTCGCCTGACCAGGACCCTGCCCAACCTGCCAGAGTTGGGCATTGGAGTGTTTCTTCAGGAAGGTATAGGGGCACACCAGTGGGGGTGGGGCGGGTGAGTGGGTGGCTGGGCAGGCCGGGGGCTAGGGCTCCGAGAAATATCAGGTTGTGTCTTATCCACGGATTGCCTAGCACATGGTGACACGCAACATTTCACACACAGCATCGAGGGCGAGGTGAGGTGGGAAGCGTGACACACAGCTGCTACTACAACAACTACATCAGCAGCCGTGATTGACTGCACGAGGCAGTTTCGTGAAATATAAGAGGCCGCGAATCCGCGAATAGGCCCAGATGTTAAGTACAAAAGCACAAAACAAGGCACAAGTCGTGCAACCCACTCGTTTACTCCAGCATTGCGGTGGCGTCAGGGCCGGAGCCGGGAGTGCTGGGCCCAACGCAGCAGCAGGGGATGTTTACCTGCACGCGGGTCGCAAGAAGGCAACCATAGAGAGCGTGTTTGGTCCTTTAGTGAACGAGGCTGACGAGGCCGAGCCTACCCCCGGATTCTTGACTTCCATCACCACTTCCAACATCACCACTCAGACGAGTGACAGGCAAGTCAATGGCAGCCACTACTCACTCAGCTCCCTGATGGTGTGCATGGTGTGCTCCCTTCTCGCAGCAAGCTCATATGGCATGATGACTTCAAGGTCCAGCTTATCAAGGTCAGGCGCGCACAAGCACGCTGCGCTGCAGCAAAAGCAACAAGAGCAGCGGGGCAGTAGGGTCACCAGCAGAAGCAGATGCGCACCTACATCACCAGCAGGAAGCAGCAGGGGTGCAGCTGCGCCACCAACAGCAAGCAACAGGGTGCAGTACCAGCAACAGGCACAGCCCCATTCTGCAAGTAGCGACTTGATGCTGTCAAGCCATGCCTGCTCAGACACCCCTCCTTTTGACTTATGCGACTGCTTCATTTTGCATGCCTGGGTTTGCACAATAATCCAAGGTGGTGGAAGTGTGTCATCAGAGGGCAGCTAGACAACAAGCAACTCATATGAGCTTGCCACCTGCCCCTGGCCATACCTAGTACCCCTTCACCTGCCCTCCACCTACCCCTCGACCTGCCCCGTCACCTGCCCCTCACCTGCCCTCCCAACTGGCTGTCCGTGTGCCTTAACTTGCCCCTGTCATGAGCTGTCCACCTGCTGACCCTCCCCCTGCCACCTGCCCCTCACTTAGCGTGTGGCCAGTGACGAGCTGGGCGTGAGTGATGAGGAGATGGAGTGGAGGCTGCAACAGCTGGCTGTGCTGCTGCCAGGGCTGGTGCCAAGGCTGCTGAGGGCGCCTGCAAAGCTGGTAGCCAGGGCCGCAGCCCAGTTGAACATCATTGCGGGGAGGTTGATGCGGTTGAAGGCGGCGTTCCCAGGGGTGAGCAGCACGCGGCCCACAGGCCACCTGGCAGTAGAGCAGGAGCAGCATCAGCCGCAGTGGTGATGGCAGCAGGAGCAGTGGCAGCAGCAGCAGCAGGGGCAGGGGCAGCGTTGCTGGGCAGCAATGCAGGGGGCAGCAGCACGGAGGGCGGCAGTGCAAATAGAGACAGGCAAGGCAGAGTTGCGGCAGAGTCTGCTGTTGGTGCATCAACTGCTATCCAGCCAAGCCACCCTGCCTGCTCGAATACTCTTCAGGCAGACTGCTCACGCATGGTGAACAACCGCATGAGCCTGCTGCTCGACGATGACATGGCGGAGGTGGAGCAGGCAGCATTGAGGCTGCGTCAGCTGCTGCCCGGCATGAATGTGGATGCATTCGTAACTGACTACCCCCTGGTGCTGGACACTGACTGCTTGGAGAGGGCGCTGGAGGTGCGAGGGAGGCAGCAGGTGGTGGTGATGGTGGTGGGAAGGGCTGGCAACAGGTGGTGGTGGTGGTGGGAGGGGGCGTGCAGGTGGTGGTGGTGGTGGTGGGAGGGGGCTGGTAGCAGATGGTGGTGGTGTGTGGGGGACTTGAGAAAGGGCTGGAGAAAAGTAGTCCAAGTAGTGGAAGGGAGTTGGTTCTATAAAACGCGGTGAATATAGTTGCCGTGGATGGCTGTTGCTGCAGGACTGCCGTTTGCTGCTGCCAGGAGTCGATCCCGTGGTGCTGCTGCGTGTGGAGCCGGAGCGTGTCGTCAGCTTGGTGAAGGGCAGAGCCCTGCTTCCCTATGACCAGCTGCCCAACCCCTGGGGGTGAAGGGCCAAGCTGCGGGACATGACCACCAAGCTGCTCTTAAGTGTTTCCAACAGCCCAAGCTGCAGAGTCCTTGTCAAGCTGTATAAGACGCCACACCACACCACACCCACCAGCAGTCAAAAGCCAGCATTCAGCAACGAACGGAGGTTTGCTGCAGCAAACACTGGGGTCCTTGGTTTACGTACGGTCATTGCTGCAGTGAGAACTAGGGGTCATCACTGGAGGCCACAATGGCTGTCATGATGATGAGGACCTCCTTGACTGGCAGGCCAGGAGCCTGACCCAGGTGCCTGACCCAGGAGCCTGACCCAGGGGCTGGAGCTGGTGGTGGTGCTGGCCGAGGTGGTGATGTGAGCTGTGAGCTAACCCGTGAGCTCGCACCAACCTTCCCTTGAGCTTCCCATGAGCATGCCTCACAATGGTTTTCACTGGGGTCAGCTGAACAGGGCCTGCTGTCCTCTCCACCGGTGCTCCCTACTGCAGCAAGCCAGAGAGAGTGGTGTGCGTTGGCCGACGACTCAGGGGTGTTTGCTTTGGGGGCACTTTATGGGCGTCATTCGGGGTCGTTGTCCCCACTTAATGCATTGCGTTGCTGCCTCTTGTTCTGCCTCACTGTTCTCCATCCAGCGTCACATGGAGCCTCTAGCTAAGAGCATGAGGGCTGCCATGTACACGGCAGAGCGAGACGCATGAATTAGATGTTGAATGGCGAGCGCCTTGCAGCAGCCAGGGGGCCGACTGACTATCACACAGCTGGTCATCCTTTCATGGCTTCAAGACCAGCGAACACGAGTATGTAAAGGTGGCAAGCCCAAGCTGCTGTGGTTTATTTAACGCGGGGGCTAGGGCTGCCCTCTAGCCCTCCAGCTGTGCAGGCGAGACGCAACGCCTGGTAAAGCTGGTGGACTCCATAGCTCACAAGCGAGCCCTGCCTCGCGATGGGGGCATGTCTGCAAACAAAGTCGTAACGAGTTCAATATTTCGGTTGAGCATGTCCGATCCATGTCCCCTTCCCTTGGCGCTCGTCGATGCGGGCGCCGATGCGTACAGCAATGGCAACACAAATCAAGCAATACGAATGCTAGGTCGAACATGCTCGTCGCGGACGGTGGCAGCAATTTGTCGCGTTGGCGCTGCTGCAATCGCACCGCGGTGGAACCCATAGCAAGCAAACGACTATGTCGACCAGCGCTGCGGCACGCGGTGACGGCGGGCGCACTGGGCGCCAAGCGCACAAGGAGCGAGGAGCAAGGTGCTTCAAACCACAAGGAACCACCGAGCGTCATCATTGTGGGAGGAGGCGCGGCCGGTTTGACCGCGGCATTCTTTGCTGCAGAGTCTGGGGCTCAGGTGAGGGTGTATCGTCAGAAAGGCTGGCAGAGGGTGGCATGCACCCGTGCAGGGTGCCTATGGGTGGCTTGCATACGGGGTTTCGATTGTGTGGGCACAGGCATCAATGCCTACTGCATGTCCGGTTTGTATACAGTGACCTTTCGCCCCCAGCATACTTCTATCGTGGCTTTTCACCGGACCCCAGCATATTCCGCCCTCCACTCATGCAGTCTCTCAATGCCCAGGCCCAGGCTGAGGCTGTGTGGGCAGGCATGAGGGCAGGCGTGCAGAGAGGGCAGAGGCTGCATGTAGGAGAGGCTCAAGCTGGTGCATGGGCCAGGGTTCAAGGTTCAGGTTGGGCTGGGTGCAGCAACGCAGCAGTGCAGGCGTGCAGGAGGCTCAGGGTGTCAGCAGCGGGTCTAGACTGTGTGCAAGCCTGCAACCTGCAGCCTGCAGCCCTGCAGAGGCTAAGCCCGGGCCCCAGCCCCAGCCTCTGGCTCCAAGCTATGCTCCCCTGGCTTGGCTGTGTAGAGGAGGATCAGGCTCGGGCAGAGGGTGTCTGCAGAGGCAGAGGGTGTCTGCAGAGGGCCTAGACTGTGTGCAAGCAGAGGAGGGTGGAGCCCGAGCCTCAGCCTCCTCTACACAGAAGGGGTGGGAGGGTGGGAGGGTGGGTGGGTGGGTGTCTCCAGCTATGGCTCTGGCTCCCAGCCATGCCCCCTGGCTAGTTTGTGTGGAGGAGACTCAGGCTTGGGCTCAGGCGCAGCCATGGGCACAGCCATGGAGTCGGCTGTGCCCCAAGCTGTGGCCCACTGGCTGCAGGTCACGGTGTTGGAGCGGACCCCTGAGGCGGGCAAGAAGATTCTGATGAGTGGGGGCTCCAGATGGTGAGGCCTGTTCGTTCTACAGTACCCTTCACTCCACCCCTCACTCCACCCCTCACTCCACCCCTCACTCCACCCCTCACCCGACCACCCCTTACCCAACCACCCCTCACCCCTCACCCTTCACCCCTCACTCCACCCCTTACCCGACCCACCCTCACCCCTCACCCCTCACTCCACCCCACCCTCAGGAGATCTGCTCTGTGCTTAAGGTGTTTGCCCCCACTGCTGGCCATGCATTGGGCACCTGCATCTCTGGAGCATTGCTGCAGTAACGTACTGCCGCTGAAGGTGGACACTCAAGCTGACTTCTTCAGTGAGAGCCCGCCTCATGCTGTGCGGGCCGTCTTCGCTTCCTGGTCATTGGCTGCATGTCGCGAATGGTGAGCGCACATGCACACATGCAAGAATCAAAAGCATGCATGCTAGGAAATTTTCACCAATGCATGTCAGTGGCAGTTATCCTTGCATGGCTAACAATGTTTCAAAGATGATTGTTAGAATACATGCTGGTCCCTTTGTTCTATGACATATAACCCCAAAGCACATGGTGTGTGACTCGTGAGATGACTCGTGAGATGTGAGGTGTGACCTGTGCCATGTCAGGCTGGAGGACAGACAGTTAGGCGTGGGGCTGGCCTTGTCTGAGGAAGAAGCTACAGCAAAGCTGTTTCCCACATCGAACTCCTCCAAGGAGGTGTGTGTCTAGACCCTCATGAATGCATGGGTGCATGCATGGGCGAATGGGCGCTTCATGCTAGTATGGGGAAATGTAGAGCAACCACAGCTATCTTGACAACCCTGACATTATAATGTATGGCTGTATGGCTGTATGGCTGTATGGCTGCATGGCTGTATGGCTGCATGGCTGCATGGCTGCATGGCTGCATGGCTGCAGGTGCGCGACAAGCTGGTACAAGCCTGCCTGGCCAGGGGTGTGAAGTTCCGGTTCAACTGCAGCCTAGTAGGCCTGAAACCACTGACACCTGCAAGGCACTCCAGCCCCGCCCAGCACCCAGTGGTGGCCAGCAGCCCCGCCCCTGCTGCTGCCTCAGCTCACAGCCGCCCTTCAGGAACACACCTCTCGGAGCCTCCTGCACATCACCCCACCCTCACTGCAGTGGCTGGCACTGCAGGGGCAGGGGCTGGAAGCGCAGGGGCAGGAGCAGCCGGGGTTGCAGCAGGGGCAGGGGCAGGGGCAGGGGCAGCAGCAGGGTCAGGAGTAGGGGCGGCAGCAGGGGCAGGGGCAGGGGCAGGGACGGCAGCAGGGGCAGGGGTCACAGCCGCAGGGGGTGCAGCGGCAGGGGTAGAGCGCCAAGGGCCAGCTGCCAGCAGTGTCACATGCAGCGAGCCCCTCCCCGGCCCTGCCCCACCACCTCTATGCAGCGGCTCAGTCACAGGCCTCAGCACCATCATGATCTCCGAGTCAGACCCCAGCTTCCCTGCAGACAGCCTGCTGCTCAACCCCAACTGCCTCAGTCCTAATCAGCCCGCCAGCACCCTCAGCCTCTCAGCGGATGCCACCGCTGCTGCAGGCACCCCTGCCACGTCCCTCGCCACCTCCTCCACCCCACTCCCTCCCCCTCCCCTTGCCCACAGCTACAGTGGTCAGCAGTTGGAGGCAGTTGGAGGTGTTGCCAGCAGCCCAGCAAGTCAGCAGGCAGGGGGTGGCAAGGCAGAGGGCGGGGGCTTGCAGCAGCGGGGGGCCAGCAGGGGGGCTGGGGGGGGGCCTGGTGGGGGGGAGCACCAAGGCTGGGTATGTGTGCTGGCTGACGGGAGTGAGATCCACACCCAAACCTTGGTGGGTGGGTGGCCACAGGGGTGAGGGGTCAGGGTTTAGGGTTTAGGTAAGCTAAAGACTGTTAGGGAAAGACGGGTTAGGGTCCAGGTATGGGTTAGGGTGGTAAGGTGAAGATGAGGCTGGAGGGTGGAGGGCAAGGGTGGAGGGTAAGGGTGGAGGGTGGAGGGTGGACTGTTGGGTAAATGCGAGGGTTAGGGTTTGGTGTTAGGTATTAGGGTTGTGGTTGTGGGCATGTGGTTGTTCCCTGCAAAAACCGGTGGCTTGGCATGAGAGGGTTGGGCAGCGCCGAGTGTGTCTAGAGATTCGACAGGTATTGAGACAGAGCTTGCCGGAACAACGGGTGGTAGTTGTCTAGAGATTCGATAGGTAGGGTGCGCTAGAGATTGGGACTGAGCTTGCTGGCACAACGGGTGGTGTGGCGGTGTAGGGTGACTCCAGACACTTAAGTCCAAGGTGAGATAAAGAGGGAGGGGGGCGCTGAGTGAGTGGTGCGGGGTGCGGGTGCGGGGCAGGGGCTGCAGGGGCTGGGGCAGCATCAGAATCAGGTGTGTGCTAGGGTTGTGTGCAGTAGAGTGAGTGTGACCTGACCTGACCTGTTTGCTCGGGTGCACCCCCTGATGGCCCCCCTTACCCCCTGCTGCCCCTGCCGCCTCCACCGCCTTGGCTGCCTTGCTCCCCTCAGTGCTGGTGCAGGTCAGCCGCCTTAACCACCTCAACCGCCTCAATTGCCTCAATCGCCTTCCTCCCCCCTGTGCTGGTGCAGGTGATGGCTACGGGCGGCCTGTCCTTCCCTGCTGTCGGCACTGATTGCACGGGGCTGCGGGTGCTGAAGCGCGCTGGACACTCCTTGAATGAGGTGGGGACAGCTGCAGGGGCAGGGGCAGGGGCAGGGGCAGGGGCAGGGGCAGGGGCAGGGGCAGGGGCAGGGGCAGGGGCAGGGGCAGGGGCAGGGGCAGGGGCAGGGGCAGGGGCAGGGGCAGGGGCAGGGGCAGGGGCAGGGGCAGGGGCAGGGGCAGGGGCAGGGGCAGGGGCAGGGGCAGGGGCAGGGGCAGGGGCAGGGGCAGGGGCAGGGGCAGGGGCAGGGGCAGGGGCAGGGGCAGGGGCAGGGGCAGGGGCAGGGGCAGGGGCAGGGGCAGGGGCAGGGGCAGGGGCAGGGGCAGGGGCAGGGGCAGGGGCAGCGGCAGGGGCAGGGGCAGGGGCAGGGGCAGGGGCAGGGGCAGGGGCAGGGGCAGGGGCAGGGGCAGGGGCAGGGGCAGGGGCAGGGGCAGGGGCAGGGGCAGGGGCAGGGGCAGGGGCAGCGGCAGCGGCAGCGGCAGGGGCAGGGGCAGGGGCAGGGGCAGGGGCAGGGGCAGGGGCAGCGGCAGCGGCAGCGGCAGGGGCAGGGGCAGGGGCAGGGGCAGGGGCAGGGGCAGGGGCAGGGGCAGCGGCAGCGGCAGGGGCAGGGGCAGGGGCAGGGGCAGGGGCAGGGGCAGGGGCAGGGGCAGGGGCAGGGGCAGGGGCAGGGGCAGGGGCAGGGGCAGGGGCAGGGGCAGGGGCAGCGGCAGCGGCAGCGGCAGCGGCAGGGGCAGGGGCAGGGGCAGGGGCAGGGGCAGGGGCAGGGGCAGCGGCAGCGGCAGCGGCAGGGGCAGGGGCAGGGGCAGGGGCAGGGGCAGGGGCAGGGGCAGGGGCAGGGGCAGGGGCAGGGGCAGGGGCAGGGGCAGGGGCAGGGGCAGGGGCAGGGGCAGGGGCAGGGGCAGGGGCAGGGGCAGGGGCAGGGGCAGGGGCAGGGGCAGGGGCAGGGGCAGGGGCAGGGGCAGGGGCAGGGGCAGGGGCAGGGGCAGGGGCAGCGGCAGCGGCAGCGGCAGGGGCAGGGGCAGGGGCAGGGGCAGGGGCAGGGGCAGCGGCAGCGGCAGCGGCAGGGGCAGGGGCAGGGGCAGGGGCAGGGGCAGGGGCAGGGGCAGGGGCAGGGGCAGCGGCAGCGGCAGCGGCAGGGGCAGGGGCAGGGGCAGGGGCAGGGGCAGGGGCAGGGGCAGCGGCAGCGGCAGGGGCAGGGGCAGGGGCAGGGGCAGGGGCAGGGGCAGGGGCAGGGGCAGGGGCAGCGGCAGCGGCAGCGGCAGGGGCAGGGGCAGGGGCAGGGGCAGGGGCAGGGGCAGGGGCAGCGGCAGCGGCAGGGGCAGGGGCAGGGGCAGGGGCAGGGGCAGCGGCAGCGGCAGCGGCAGCGGCAGGGGCAGGGGCAGGGGCAGGGGCAGGGGCAGGGGCAGGGGCAGGGGCAGGGGCAGGGGCAGGGGCAGCGGCAGGGGCAGGGGCAGGGGCAGGGGCAGCGGCAGCGGCAGCGGCAGGGGCAGGGGCAGGGGCAGGGGCAGGGGCAGGGGCAGCGGCAGCGGCAGCGGCAGGGGCAGGGGCAGGGGCAGGGGCAGGGGCAGGGGCAGCGGCAGCGGCAGCGGCAGGGGCAGGGGCAGGGGCAGGGGCAGGGGCAGGGGCAGGGGCAGCGGCAGGGGCAGGGGCAGGGGCAGGGGCAGCGGCAGCGGCAGCGGCAGGGGCAGGGGCAGGGGCAGGGGCAGGGGCAGGGGCAGCGGCAGCGGCAGCGGCAGGGGCAGGGGCAGGGGCAGGGGCAGGGGCAGGGGCAGCGGCAGCGGCAGCGGCAGGGGCAGGGGCAGGGGCAGGGGCAGGGGCAGGGGCAGGGGCAGGGGCAGGGGCAGGGGCAGGGGCAGGGGCAGGGGCAGCGGCAGGGGCAGGGGCAGGGGCAGGGGCAGCGGCAGCGGCAGCGGCAGGGGCAGGGGCAGGGGCAGGGGCAGGGGCAGGGGCAGCGGCAGCGGCAGCGGCAGGGGCAGGGGCAGGGGCAGGGGCAGGGGCAGGGGCAGCGGCAGCGGCAGCGGCAGGGGCAGGGGCAGGGGCAGGGGCAGGGGCAGGGGCAGGGGCAGGGGCAGGGGCAGGGGCAGGGGCAGGGGCAGGGGCAGCGGCAGGGGCAGGGGCAGGGGCAGGGGCAGGGGCAGGGGCAGGGGCAGGGGCAGGGGCAGGGGCAGGGGCAGGGGCAGGGGCAGCGGCAGGGGCAGGGGCAGGGGCAGGGGCAGCGGCAGCGGCAGCGGCAGGGGCAGGGGCAGGGGCAGGGGCAGGGGCAGGGGCAAAGACAGATGTGTGTGTGTGTGTCTCCAGGAGCTGCCCTGACCCTGTGCAGTGGGGGCTGGCTGCTATCTGGCACTGCAGGTGTACCCTGCCCTGGTGCCCCTCACTGGCCCACACCCTGGAGGACAGCAGCTGGCAGGTAGCTGCCCCTGACCCGACCCAGACTCACAGGCCTTACCTCTCCCCCCTGGTCACCTCTCTCCCGCCTCCCACCCCTCTCGCCACTCCCACTCCTCCCATCCCCCGCCTCCCTCGTCCCCCTGCCCCCCCTTCCACCCCGCTGCCACTGCTTTCTGGAACTCCTTAAGGGACCCCCCCCTCCAGCCCCTCTTCCCCCTTTCCCCCGTCCCCCCCCCTCCCCATCCTCCCCCCCTTCCCCCCCCTTCCCCCCCTCCCCCCCTCTCTGGGACTCTCACTGACCCAGGCCCCTGCCCCTGCCCCTGCCCCCTGACCTCAGCCTGCTACCCCTGCCCCTGCCCCCTGCCTGCTACATGCCTCCTACCCCTGCCCCTGCCACCTGACACCCCTGCCTCTTACCTCTGCTCCTCCTACGCTGCTAGGCCTGTCCCTGTATGACGTGGCCATGGCTGCCCAGCTGCCGGGAGCCAGCAAGCCGCGCAGGGCGGCACGCACCGGCATGCTGTTCACACACAGAGGGTTCAGGTGAGGGAGGGGAGGGGAGGGGAGGGGACGGGGGGCAGGGGCTCTCTACTGCTGATGCAGCAGCACCCCACCTGCCCCGCCTGCCCCGCCTGCCCTGCCTGCCCTGCCTGCCCTGCCTGCCCTGACTGCCCTGCCTGCCCTGCCTGCCCTGCCTGCCCTGCCTGCCCTGCCTACCCCGCCTGCCCTGCCTGCCCTGCCTGCCCTGCTGCCTGCCCTGCCTGCCCCGCCTGCCGTGTCTTGCCCCGCCTGCCCTGCGCCAGTGGGCCAGCAGTGCTGGACGTGTCCCACTTGGCCGTGATGGCACTGGGGCGGGGCCAGCCGCTGCCAGGGCTGCGCGTGAAGTGGACCTCACTCAGCGCTGAGGACTGGGCAACACGGCTGCAGGTCAGCGCTGCAGGGCAGGGCAGGGCCTGGGGCAGGTGGGAGGGCGGCAGAGCATGTGGCTGTAGAAAAGGGGGCAGTTGTCTGAACAGGGCTGGGGGCAGGTGCCTCCCTTTGACTGGTTTGCCTGGCCTGGTTTGCCTGGCCTGGTTTGCCTGGCCTGGTTTGCCTGGCCTGGTTTGCCTGGCCTGGTTTGCCTGGCCTGGGTTGCCTGGCCTGGGTTGCCTGGCCTGGTTTGCCTGGCCTGGGTTGCCTGGCCTGGTTTGCTGCTGCCCCCCCCCATGCCCGCAGCAGCCTCCTACAGCCTGCGCAGTCAGACTGTTGTCAGTGCTGCTGGCTGTGCAGGTGGGCGGGTCTGTGCTCGTGTCCACCGTGCTGCAGCGCGGAGGGGTGCGGGAGAGGCTGGCTGACGCCCTGTGCTTGGAGCTGGGGCTGGTGGGAAGGTGAGGTGCTGGCAGGCGGGTGTGCTTGGTGTGGGCATCAGGCAGTGTGGAGGAGATGAATGGGATAAAGGGCAGGGGCGGGGGCGGGGGCGGGGGCGGGGGCAGGGGCAGGGGCAGGGGCAGGGGCAGGGGCAGGGGCAGGGGCAGGGGCAGGGGCAGGGGCAGGGGCAGGGCAGGGGCAGGGGCAGGGGCAGGGGCAGGGGCAGGGGCAGGGGCAGGGGCAGGGGCAGGGGCAGGGGCAGGGGCAGGGGCAGGGGCAGGGGCAGGGGCAGGGGCAGGGGCAGGGGCAGGGGCAGGGGCAGGGGCGGGTGTGCGGGTGTGGGTGCGGGTGCTAGGTCTAGCTTGGGCTGGTCAGGGCTACGACAGGGGTCCACGCCGTCCAATGTAGGATGTAGGCCGTGTGGTTTGGGTCAGTGGAGCCTGTTAGGGTTCAGGCCACACAGGCCTGTGGTTGGCAACAAGTCGTCTGGGCTACGATTGGTGGCTAATGGTTCATGGTTGGTGGTTGAGGTGCAAGCAAGCAGGGCAGCCTCTGACAATCAGGGTTCATCAGGGGCTGGATGGCATGATGCAGCGGTGGCTTGGTGTTCAATGCTCTGGCTGTTGCTGCAGGCGGGTGAGCGAGCTGAAGAAGACTGAACGATTGGCGCTGATATCACACCTCACTGCTTACCAGCTTCAGGTAGTGTGCCTCCCGCCGTGGCTTCCACAGGGTCTCTGGCAGCCTTGGTCATGCGGTGCTGCCCACGGTAGGGCCCACCAACCCTGCCCGTCCTCCTACTCCTGCACAGGGTGCCCCCGCCCTGACCCTTCCTTGCCTCTCTCACGCCTTCCTCGCCCCTTCCTCCCCTACCCCTCCTCGCCCTGACCCTTCCTTGCCTCCCCCCCTGCTGTGCAGTACACGGGGCATGAGGGCTACAAGAAGGCGGAGGTGACAGGCGGGGGCATCCCCCTCACTGAGGTGCACCTCAGCCGCATGGAGAGCAAGGTGGGGTGGAAGCAGGGGCAGGGGCAGGGACAGGGACAGGGACAGGGACAGGGACAGGGACAGGGGCGGGAGCAGCAGAGGGTTAGGGGGTGAAGTGGGAGATGAGGGGGGTGATGGATGTAGCGATGTGAGTGCTAGTGCCCCCACCCCACCCCACCCCACCCCACCCCACCCCACCCCACCCCACCCCACCCCACCCCACCCCACCCCACCCCACCCCACCCCACCCCACCCCACCCCACCCCACCCCACCCCACCCCACCCCACCCCACCCCACCCCACCCCACCCCACCCCACCCCACCCCACCCCACCCCACCCCACCCCACCCCACCCCACCCCACCCCACCCCACCCCACCCACCCCACCTTGCTCTCCATGTGCTCTTGTGTCTACAGGTGCTGCCTGGGGTGTTCTTGGCTGGGGAGGTGCTGGATGTGTTTGGCAGGATAGGCGGCTTCAACTTCTACTGGGCCTGGGTCACTGGCAGGTGGGTAGCAACACCGACCTCATGTCAACCTGTGGACTGAAGTGCCATGATGTGACCCTGATTGCTATGGTGTGACACCCTGACTGCCATCTTGTGTGACCACGACCTGTCACTCTAGCTTCTCTGCTGTCGCCTGGGTTGGTTGCTTCTTGACTTGCTGGGCCCCGTACTCATCACGAAGTCATGGTCATGGTGATGGTGATGGTCATGGTCATTGGGAAGCAGAAAATCAACCAGCTCTGTCACACCCTCACACTATCACTCCCGCCTCTTACTCATCATGGGGCACCTAAAAAGGGGTCAACCTCATTCATGTTTGTGGTGCTAATCCCACGGTCCATGGCTTTCCAACACAGCGCACTTGGCATACCCTGCAGGCTGGCTGGGCTGGGAGCTGCGCGCTCTTGACGCAGCAGCAGGAGGCAGGAGTGGCCCGGGGAAGCAGGAAGGGGCAGGAGGAGGCAAGGCAGGTGTGACACCGGCATCTTGATGAAGGGCCTTGATCTTGATCAAGTAGCCAAGCGCTTCGCTGCACGCCCCTGAGGGGTCAGGAGGGGGCAGGGGGAGGCAGGGGGGGGGCAGGAGGAGGCAGGGAAATGAGATTTCAGCTTCTTCAGGCTTCCTCTTGATATTTTTCTGATCGCCTGATGAAGTAGCCAAGCGCTTCTGACTAGGACAGTGCTGGGCAGCAACAGGGGTGACAAGCACCCCACAGCCAGGCAAATGGCTGGATTAGGACAACTACTCAACGCTGGATCTAGTGCGTTCCGGTGAGAACGTGGAGCGGCCACTGGAGCTGTGCCACCGGCCTGTTGTGCCATCGTGCGGCAGACAGCAGGCAAAGGCTCATATCATGGTCCCTACAGCAGGCAAAGGCTGGCTGCAGTTGCAGCTGAACCACCGGGGTTAGCTGAGCTGTGCCACTCCCCGTTTATCATGGTGCATTGCCTGCTGCGAATTAAGACATGGTGCACTTATCATTTGTTCTTGTTTGGCGGGTAGACACTGTGTGGGCGCGACCTTGCACTGTGGGCAAAGCAGCTGCCGCTAGTTGTGAGGAAGATGTGAGGTGGGGTCATGCTATGCTGAGTTCCCCGCCGCTGACCCATCACAGTTGACAGAGCACAGCAGCAGCCTATGTTCCTGACTAAGAGCTGCAAGCGGGTGAACAAGGTCTTTTGGTGGAGCTCAGTTTAGCCATTGCTTTGCAGGACTGTCGAAGAAGGGAAAGGAATCTAAGGCGGCCAAGCAGCCTAACGGCTGACGGCTCAAGCCATCATCATCAAAAAATAATGGGGTTTTACATGATCTACAGAGGGTACAGAGCGTGTCAGGTCTGAGCAAGTGACATAGCTGCAATCCTAGCTGCCCGGAGCCTGGACACTAAGTTAAGGGTGCCTGATGATGCCCCTGGCAAAGCAGACATCAGATGCTAACAACCTAGACATTTAAAGCATTCAGTTTATTTGTTGACTGATGCACATAGAGCCCATCGACGCTACTTGATATGCCTCAACGCGCGCTCAATCATGCACATGCACGACGTACGTCCGGCCTTCTATGATACCAGCGATGCAAGGTACGCAGGAGTTCTTCGCTGGCTGTCAGCCCTGCGTTGGCAACGGCCAGACAGCCTGACGTTCAATGTCGCTCAATGTCCAAGGCACGTTCAGAAGTCGTCGAAGGGAGCGCGCGGCATGTCGCGCTTGCATTTGAAAACGTGGTTCAGCGGAGTCATATTCCGGAAATTCACCGGATCTCCCGGGTGCGCGGGCTGCTTCGGCATGTATGGTGCCGGCAGCCGGCGTGCCTGGAAGCCTTCCCAGTCAAAGCCAGCGAACCAGGGGTGGGTCCGGATCTCGCCGGCACCAGCGCGACCAGAACCGATGCGGTACAGCGGATTGGGATCCAATAAGCGATCGAGTAGTGACTTGAGCGACTGCGAGCGGCACGCAACCACTTCCACATTACGACACGGCTCATAACCAGGCGAAACAAATGGTTCGCTTGAGCGCACAACTCACCCCGGAGAAGTGCTTCGGCCAAGTAAGCTCTCGCGCGCACGCCTTGCGGAACATGCACAGCCGGTCTTGGTGCATGAAAGGCGGCAAGCCCGCGACCAGCTCGAAGATTAGCACCCCCAACGCCCACCTGCGATCACGGGCACAACCAAGCAGCTCTAGGTCTACGACTACAACTCAACAGCTTAACAGCGTGGCTAGCATGCTGCCTGGTGCAGAAGCCTGACACACCAGCTTGGGTCTCCGAGCCACCTGTTGCCTAGACAGGTCACAGGCCATGGAGGTACCAGTATGGGGAGAACCAGGGCCAGGGACCCCTCCATTCCAGGACCCTTTCATTCCTGACGCACAAGCTTGGGTCTCCCAAACACCCGTTGCCTAGAAAGGTCAGCTAGGGAGATGCCAGGGTGGTACCAGGGAGGGGAAATTGCACACCGCATGCGGTGCATCCACAGAGACCGTAGGAATGAACCGGGCCAGGCGCCCCTTCCTTTCTGTGAGGGTGTTGCATGGCTCACCAGTCAGCGCTTGCATTGTGCCCCTTGTTCATGATGATCTCAGGGGCCAGGTACTCCGGTGTGCCGCACAGCGTGTACGTCTTGGTCCCTCGCTTCACGTTCTTCACGAACCCAAAGTCAGCCATCTTCACGTAGCCTTGCAGGTCTATCAGCAGGTTCTCCGGCTGGAGCCAGCACAGCGTCGCCCAGGGGCACAGCAACGCTTGCAGCCCCTGCCTGCACCTCAGGTTCCTGCATGCTACCTCTTCCCTCCACCTCCCATGCTCTGCCTGCTGGCCTTCCCTCTGAAAAGGAGAC